>JACAXG010000416.1:56410-75090 GCA_018881555.1 Amblyornis subalaris
CCCCTGCACCCGTCACCCCCAGCCCCCCCCGACACGGGGGACCCCAAATAAAGCGGCCGAAGCACCGGGACCCTCCCGTGTCCCTTTGTTGTGTCCACACCCCACACGCGGCACCCACCGGGGGGGTGGAGGGGGTTAGGGGCACAATCGGAGGTGTCCCCAGGGCGAGGGGTGACCCCTAGAGAACGGGTGACCCAGGGGAAGGGGTGACCCCAGGACCGCGGGTGACCCCAAGGGAAGGGGCGGCCCCAAGAGGAGCAGTGTCCCCAGGGCAGCCCCTGGGGGTCTCAGCCAGTTCCTGTGTTCCCATGTTCCCCCCATGTCCCCCTGTGCCCCCCATGTGCCCACGTCCCCACATTCCCATGTCCCCCCATGTCCCCTGTGTCCCCATGTTCCCCCGTGCCCCCTGTCCCCCTCTCCCTGTGTTCCCATGTCCCCGTGCCCTCCCCATGTCCCTCCACGTCCCCCGTGTCCCCATGTCCTCCATGTTCCCATATCCCCATATCCCTGTGCCCTCCCCATGTCCCTCCATATGTTCCCCAAGTCCCCCGCGTGTCCCCATGTCCTCCCGTATGTCCCCCGTGTCCCCAGGTGCCCGTGTTCCCACGTCCTTCGTGTGGCCCCGGGTCCCCATGTCCCCCATAAATCCCTCACGTCCCCCCAGGTCTCCATGTCCCCTCCTGTTCCGGCTGTCCCCACATCCCCCCGTCCCCGTGTCCTCCCGTCCTCCCCATGTCCCCTGTGTCCCCTCCTGTCCCCATGTCCCCCCCAGCGCCGTTTGCGGTGTCGCATCCATAGGGTGCCAGGATGTATCTATGGGGTGCTGGGATGTATCCCTGGGGTGTATTTACGGGATGCATCCATGGGGTGCTGGGTGCTGCACCCATGGCGTGCCAGGGGTGTATCCATGGGGTGTTTGGGGCTGTACCCGTGGGGTCCTGGGTGCTGCATCCATGGAGTGCTGGGATGTATCCATTGGGTGCATTTATGGGGTGCATCCGTGGGATGCCGGGATGTATCCCTGGGATGCTGAGGGTGTATCCCTGGGGTGTATTTATGGGGYGCATCCATGGGGTGCTGCACCCGTGGGGTGCCAGGGGGGTATCCATGGGGTCCTGGGTGCTGCATCCATGGGGTGCCGGCATGTATCCATTGGGTGCATTTATGGGGTGCATCCGTGGGGTGCAGGGATGTATCCATGGTGGGCTGAGGGTGTATCCCTGGGATGTATTTATGGGGTGCATCCATGGGGTGCTGCACCCATGGGGTGCCAGGGGGGTATCCATGGGGTGCCAGGGGGGTATCCATGGGGTGTTTGGGGCTGTGTCCGTGGGGTCCTGGGTGCTGCATCCATGGGGTGCTGGGATGTATCCCTAGGGTGCTGGGGCTGTATCCATGGGGCGTATTTATGGGGTGCATCCATGGGGTGCCGCGTGCTGCATCCATGGAGTGCTGGGGGCTGCATCCATGGGATGCATCTATGGGGTGGTGGATGCCGGGATGTATCCATGGGGTGTCGGGAATGCATTAATGGGGTGCATCCATGAGGTGTATTTATGGGGTGTATCCATGTGGTTCTGGGTGGCTGCATCCATGGGGTGCCGGGAATGCATCCATGGGGTGTATCCATGAGGTGTATTTATGGAGTGTATACATGGCGTGCCAGGGGCTGCATCCATGGGGTGTTGGGAATGTATCCATGGGGTGCATCCATGAGGTGTATTTATGGGGTGTATCCATGGGTTTCTGGGGGGCTGCGCCCATGGGGTGCCAGGGGGATATCCACGGGGTACATCCATGAGGTGTATTTATGGGGTGTATCCATGGGGTTCTGGGGGGCTGCACCCATGGGGTGCCGGGAATGCATCCATGGGGTGTATCTGTGAGGTGTATTTATGGGGTGTATCCATGGGGTTCTGGGTGCCGGGACCATGGGGTGCTGGGATGTATCCCTAGGGTGCTGGGTTAGGGTTAGGGTTAGGGTTAGGGTTAGTGTATCCATGGGTTTCTGAGGGGCTGCACACATGGGGTGCCAGTGGGGGTATCCACGGGGTGCATCCATGAGGTGTACTTATGGGGTGTATCCATGGGGTTCTGGGTGCTGCATCCATGGGGTGCCGGGATGTATCCCTAGGGTGCTGGGGCTGTATCCATGGGGCACATTTATGGGGTGTATCCATGGGGTGCCGCGTGCTGCATCCATGGAGTGCTGGGGGCTGCATGCATGGAGTGTATCCATGGGGTGCCAGGGTGTATCCATGGGGTGTATCCACGGGGTGCATCCATGAGGTGTATTTATGGGGTGTATCCATGGGTTCTGRGGGSCTGCRCCCATGGGGTGCCGRGAATGCATCCATGGGGTGTATCTGTGAGGTGTATTTATGGGGTGTATCCATGGGGTTCTGGGGGGCTGCGCCCATGSGGTGCCGGGGCCGYACCCACGGGGTTCCCKCTGTCYCTGCCCCGGGGCTGTCGCCGTTGTCCCCGCGCGGGGCCGGACCCTGGAACCCTCGGCCATTGTGACACCACGGCCACGGCGCGGCCGCCGCCGGCGGGCCCTGCCGCCCCACGGTGTCACTGTCACCACGGCGCCGCCGCCACCGCCACGCGCCGGTGCCGCTGCTGCCACCCGGGCCACCGAGCGCGCCGGGCGGGGGGCGAGGCTGAGAGGGGGGGCGGAGCCACCAGAAGACCCCCCGATGTCCACCGACGGCTGGGTGGGCCCCTGGAGACCCCACCGCCCGCGGGGCCCCGTCTCGGGCCAGTACCGCACCCCCGGGCCCAAGTACGAGCTGCCCAGCGGCGTCGGTGAGTGCGGCGACGCGGGGGGCGGGGGGCCGGGGGGCACCGGCGCCGGGGGTCCCGCGTCTCACCGAGCCCCCGCCCCCGCCGCAGGTTACGGCCAGCACGACCCGTCCCGGAGGCGCGCCCCCGCCTACAGCTTCGGGCTGCGGGTCGGGGGGCTGCAGGAGCCGCGCTCCCCCGGCCCCCAGTACCTGGTGCCCTCCGGCTTCACCGCCCGGGGCCGGGACGGCGGCCCCGCCTTCACCATGGGCGGCCGCAGCCGCGACCGGCGGGCCAGCAACACGCCTGGCCCAGGTGAGTCAGTGAGCCAGCGGGGGGGACCCGGCAGCGCCGGGCGGCGGGGACCCCCGAGCCGAGCCCGGGGCTGACCCGCGCTCCCCCCGCTCCCCCCGYTCCCAGCGCATTACTCCCCGGAGCGGGCGGTCAGGGTGACCCTCCCCGCGGCCCCCGCCTGCTCCGTGCGCTCCCGCAGCCGCCCCGGCAGGCCCCAGCAGACGCCAGGTAGGAGGGGGGCGGCGATGGGACCCCCAGCGTCCCCCTGGGCTGGGCTGGGACCCCTTCGCTCCTCCTGGGCTGGGCGGGGACCCCCAACATCCCACCTGGACTGGGACACCCTCATTCCTTCTGGGCTGGGCTGGGACCTCCTCATCCTTCCTGAGTTGGGATCCCCTCATCCCTCCTGGGCTGGGACTCCCATCACCCCCCCCAGGCTGGGACCCCCAACATTCCACCWGGGCTGGGACCCTCTTTTTCCCCCTTGGACTGGGCTGGGACCCYCAACATTCCACCTGGGCTGGGACTCCATAAACTCCTCCTGGGCTGGAATCCCCATCACCCCACCTGGGCTGGGATCCCCATCACCCTCCTGGGCTGGGACCCCCCATCCCCCTGGGCCAGACTGGGCTCCCCATCACCCCTCGGTTGGGCTGAGTCCCCCCCTCACCCCGGGGCTGAGCTGTCCCTCCTCCCCCGGGGGGGTGAAGCCCCCCGTGCCCCCCTGAGCCGTGTCCCCCCCCAGGCCCTGCCACCTACCAGCTGCCGGCCGTGCTGGGCGCCCGCCTGGTGAACAAGAGATCGGCGCCCGAGTACACCATGGCGGGGCGCGGCCCCAGCATCTTCAGCGACCACAACACGGTGGGGGCCGGCGGGGCTGGGGGCGGGGGTCGAGGGGGCAGGGTGCTGGGGGCTGGGGGGGCAGGGAGTCAAGGGGCTGGGGGGTTGGAGGATCAGGGTCCTGGGGGGCTGGGGGCTTGGGGAGCTGGAGGACCGGGGTGCCAAGGGCCTGGGGTGCTGGGGTCCAGGGGCCTGAGGTGCCAAGGGTGCAGGGTGCCAGGGGTCAGGGGGATGGGGTGCCAAGGGTGTGGGATGCCAGGAGTCTGAGGGATTGGGGTGCCAAGGGTGTGAGGTGCCGGGGATCTGCGGTGCCAAAGGCACAGGGGGCTGAGGCCTGGGGTATTAAGGTTGTGGGGGTCTGGGAGTCCGCGGTACCGAGGGGATGGGATGCCAGGATCCAAGGCACCGCGTCACCCCGCCCGGCCCCCCCGCAGACCCCAGGACCCAGCAGGTACGGCACCGTGAACACCGAGGTGTACATGGCCCGAGCCCCCCGTGCCACCATGACYGGGCGGAGCCGCGCCCCCCAGGCCACCACCACCCCTGGCCCCAGCGACTACAGCCCCCAGCAGGTGAGCGGGGACGGGCACGGGGACAGGGCTGGGGGACGCGGCCCACGACCCCCCCCCCCCGGCTGGGCTCACCCCGCCTCTGTCCCCGCGCAGGGCCAGCGACAAGGACAGACCTTCGGCGTCCGCCACTCGGAATTCGTGGTCCCCGTGATGGACTCGCACCTGTAGGGGCGCGGGGCCGCGGGTGACAGCGCTCGCCTGTGACAAACACGAACTGCAGCAGAACTCCCTCGCCTTCCTCGTGTCCTTCTGCGTCGCACGGGGAAGGGGGCGGGGGGCGCCGGCGCCCCTAAAGCCGCTCTTTCCCCATCCCGAGGCTTTCCCCCGAGGGGGAGACCCTGGCGAGGCCACGGAGGGGGAACCCGGTGGTGGGGAGGGGCGTGCCAGGGGTGAGGGATGTGCTGCCAACCCTCTGCCGTCCCAGTCCCATCCCACCCAGGATCTCGGGGCRTGGGGAGCTCTCGGCGCACTGAAGAGCGAGGATTTCCCGGGACCTGTGGGATCTGTGGGATCTGTGGGATGTGGCGGTCSCTGGCAGGGGTGTCCGTGCAGAGCCCCCGGGCATCACCTGGGAGTGTTCACGGGGAATGAGGGACCCGGGGGGACCCACCCCCTGTGTCACCGCCGGTGTCGCCCCCGGTGTCACCCCACGCCGCGGCCCACGCTCGTTGCCCCGGGCTCAGAGTCCAGCGCCGGAGCCGCTTGGCCGCCCGCGGGCAGCGGACACCGGGCACGGGGCCAGGCCGGGCCGGGCACGGGCAGGTCCCGGCAGCGCCGGGGGAGGCGCGGCCGTGTGGGAACCGGGCGCGGCCGTGCGGGACCGGGGCTGTCCCCTCCGAGTCACCGGGGCGCGGCCGCGCGGGCTCGGGTGCCACCGGGGCCACATCGGGGTGTCCCCGCGGCCACAGCGCGGCGCCGGCTCCGTGGGACCGGGATGGAGGCTCCGATCCCCCTCCCGGCCCTGATCCGCAAGAAGCGGGACGGGGAGCGCCTGGAGGACGCGGAGATCCGGAGCTTCGTGCGCGGCGTCACCGACGGCACCGCGCAGCAGGGACAGATCGGTGCGGGCCGGGGGGGCACCGCGGGGGCGGGGGGCGGCGGAGGGGTCGTGGGGCTGGGACACGGCCGGGGACACCGCAGTGGGACAGGACGTGGTGGGTGGGGAGCGTGGAGAGAGCCGGGGGACATGGGCAGGGACACACGGGGACACTGGGGCGGGGGGGTCACCAGCGGGGGGGGCAGCAGCGGAAACCCCGGGATGTGATGGGGGGAAGGTGTCGGGGGACACCCTGGGGGGACGAGAGGGGGAGAGGGGGACCCCGGGATGCGGCAGACGATCGTGAGCAGAGGACACAGCTGAGGGGTCCCTTGAGGGGGTGAGAGGGGGACCCCAGGATGGGGTTGGGGTCACGGCCAGGGGACCACCCTGGGGGTGAGAGGGGGGGACACCAGAATGGGGTTGGGGCGCCAGAGCTGGAGGGTCCCAGGGAGGGGAGCAGGGGGTGACGGCCACCCCCGGCCGCGCCCCCAAGGTGCCATGCTGATGGCCATCCGCCTGCGGGGCATGGACGCGGGGGAGACGCTGGCCCTGACGCAGGCCATGGCCAGCTCTGGCCGGACACTGGCCTGGCCGCCCGCCTGGCACGGGCAGGTGGTGGACAAGCACTCCACCGGTGGCGTCGGGGACAAGGTCAGCCTGGCGCTGGCCCCCGCGCTGGCCGCCTGCGGCTGCAAGGTGAGAGGGAGCCCGGGGAGGTGGYGGGGCGGGGGGAGGTCCCCGAGTCCCCACGCCCACCCGTGCCCACCCCACAGGTGCCCATGATCAGCGGGCGCGGGCTCGGCCACACCGGGGGCACCCTGGACAAGCTGGAGGCCATTCCCGGGTTCCGCGTGTCCCTGAGCCCCGAGGAGGTGAGGGGTGCGGGCTGAGGGGTGCGGGGTGAGGGATGGAGGGTGAGGGGGGGGGACACGCACACGGGCACCCCAAATCTCTGCGGGCACCGGGCTCGGGGGCACCCACGGCTCCAGGGGGTGTGGGGTGACAATGGGGTGGCGATGGAGTGGCAATGGGGTCCCACTGGGGAGCCCACCGGGTTCAAACGGACGGGGTGGCAATGGGGTGTTGGTGGGGTGCGGGTGCCAATGGSGTGTGGGTGCCTATAGGGTGTCCGTGGGTTCTGGGTGCCTATGGGGTGCCGATGGGATTTCAATAGGGTGCAGGGGAAGATGGGGTGCTAGTGGGATGCCTCTGAGGTGCCAATGGGGTACTGGTGGGGTGGCAATGGGATGGGGCGTGCCCATGGGATGCTGATGGGGTCTGAAGAGGAGGGGTGGGTGCTGATGGGGTGCCCACGGTTTGTGGGTGCCTAGGGGGTGCCAATGGGGTGCGGGGTGCAGGCGCCAGAGGGGTGCTGATGCGATGTGGGTGGCGATGGGGTGTCAGTGGGGTGGCGATGGGGTGTCAGTGGTGTGTCAGTGGGGTGGCGATGGGGTGCCAATGGGGCACGGGTGCCCGCAGATGCGGCACATCCTGGAGCGCGTGGGCTGCTGCATCGTGGGGCAGAGCGCGGAGCTGGCGCCCGCTGACCGGGTGCTCTACGGGCTGCGCGACGTCACGGCCACCGTGGACAGCCTGCCCCTCATCACCGGTACGGGGACACGGGACACTTGGGGACACGTGGGGACACGAGGGGACACGCGGGGACACGCGGGGGCGCCGGGGAGGGGGCGCAAGCCGTGACCTCCCCCCGCCCCGGCCGGCGCAGCCTCCATCCTCAGCAAGAAGGCGGCGGAGCGGCTCTCGGCGCTGGTGCTGGACGTGAAGTTCGGGGAGGCAGCGCTGTACCCCACGCAGGAGAGCGCGCGGGAGCTGGCCCGGAGCCTGGTGAGACCCCCGAGAGACCCCCGCGACCCCCGCCCCTCCGCCTGACCGACCCGCCCGCTGTCCCCGCCCGCTGTCGCCTCCCACTGTCCCTGTCCCTGTCCCTTCCCGCTGCACCTGCCTGGCCCTGGCCCTGTCCCTGCTTGTCCCCTATCCCTGACCCTGTCCCTATTCCCGCCCCTGCCCCGGCTGTCCCTGTCCCCACGTGTCCCTGTCCCTGCTCTCTGTCCCCATCCCTGCCTGCTGTTCCTGTCTCTTCCCTGCTCTCCCTGTCCCTATCCCTGCCCTCTGTCCCCTGCCTGCTGTCCCTGCTCGCTGTCCCTGCCATCSCCGTCCCTGCCATCCCTGTCCCTGTCCCTTCTCACTGTCCCTGCCATCCCCGTCCTTGCCATTCCCGTCCCTACCACCCCTGTCCTGTCCCTTCTCACCGTCCCCGTCCCTGCCATCCCTGTCCCTTTTCACTGTCCCTGTCCCCTCCTGCTCTCCTGCCCGCTGTCCCCGCTGTCCCCGCCGCCCCTGTCACGCGTGTCCGTGTCCGGGCGCAGGTGGAGGTGGGCGCTCGGCTGGGTGTCCGCACGGCGGCCGTGCTGTCCCGCATGGAGCAGCCGCTCGGACGCGCCGTGGGCAACGCGCTGGAGGTGCTGGAGGCGCTGGACTGCCTGGGGGGGGGCGGCCCCCCCGACCTGCGGCTCCTGGTCACAGCTCTGGGTCAGCGGGGACACGGGGGGGACAGGGGGGACACGGGGGGACAGCCCCTCCGACTCCTGGTCACTGCCCTGGGTCAGCGGGGACACGGGGGGGACACGGGGGATACGGCGGGACAGCCCCTCCGACCTGCGGCTCCTGGTCACAGCTCTGGGTCAGCAGGGACACGGGGGGACACGGGGGGACAGACCCCCAATCTGCCCGTCCCCAGGTGGTCACCGCCGTGGGTCAGCGGGGACACGGGGGGACACGGGGGGACACGGGGGGTTAGACCCCCGACCTGCGGCACCTGGTCACCGCCGTGGGTCAGCGAGGGGACACAGAGACACGGCGGGGACACGGGGAGGACACAGAGGGGCACAGCCCAGGGTCTGCACACTCAGGTCCCTTGTTCAGTCCTGACCCCCCCCCCCAAAGCAGGGGTCCCCCTGAACCCCCCAGGCCGGAGTCCCCGTCACCCCCGGCTCCTCACSCTCCCAGCTTTGGGGTCCCCCCCACTCCGTCTGTGCCCGCTAAGCCCCTCCTGGGGTCCCGTCCCCTGTCCTCCCGCCCTTCTCCCGACCCTCCTCCCTGTCCCGCGGGGCCGAGTGGGGGGGTGAGCAGTGGGGCAGGGTTGGGGGGTCCCTGGGGGGGTTGGGGGTCCCAGCCCATATCCCGGTTTTGGGGTGCGGGCGGGGTGCTGCTGTGGCAGTGCGGGATGGAGCAGGGGGACAGCGGGGCAGGTTTGGGGGCTTCAGGGGAGTTCCCCTCGGTGAGGGGGGTCCCAGCCCATATCCCGATTCCGGGGTGCAGGCGGGGTGCTGCTGTGGCAGTGCGGGATGGCTGCGGGGGCCGAGCAGGGCCGTGAGCGCCTGGCCCGGGCTCTGGACGATGGCTCGGCCCTGGGCAAGTTCGAGGCCATGCTGGAGGCCCAGGGGGTGMCCCCCGACACCGCCCGGGGTCTCTGCGCCGGGACCCCCGCCCAACGCCGCCGGCTCCTGGGTGAGGCCAAGGTGTGCGAGGAGCTGCTGGCGCCGCAGGAAGGTGAGGAGGAACCCTCACCCCAAAACCCCCACCCTAAACACCCCACGGTCCCTCCACCCCAAACCCCTCCTGGGGGCTGAGGGCTCCCCCCATTCCCAGTGTCCCCATCTGGCCCAGTCCCCTCCTGCCCCTTCCCACCCCCTGTCCCCGCTCAGGACTCCCTGAATTATTCCACCACCCTGGGCGTCCTCACCCGCACCCCCCTGCCCCCCACCCTCTGTGCTTGGGGGTCCCCAACCCCTCTGCCCCACACCCTGTGCCTCGGGGGTCCCTGCCTCCCACTCCCCTGTTCCCGGGGTCCCCACCTGTGTCCCCTGTCCCACATCCCCGGGCTGTCCCCATGTGCGTCCCCCCATGTCCTTGTTCCTCCCCCGACTGGGGGATCTCCATATCCCGACCCGCCCAGGGTGGGGCCTTCCCATCATGTCCCTGACCCCCTCTGACCGACCCGTGCCCCCCAGATTTAGGGTGCCCCGTGTCCCTGACCCCCCCATGTCCCTGAACCCCCCGACCCACCCGTGCCCCTGTCTCCCCACCCTCTCCATGTCCCTCTGCTCCCCTCGTGCTCCCCAGACCGGGGATCCCCCCATGCCCCTGACCCCCATCCTCTGACACCCCTGACCCCGCCGTGCCCCCAGGCTGGGTGCAGGAGGTGCGGGCGCTGCCCCTGGCGCGGGTCCTGCACGGCCTGGGCGCRGGGCGGGCGCGGGCCGGGGACCCCGTGAACCCCCGCGTGGGCGCCGAGCTGCTCGTGGGCACGGGGCAGCACCTGCGGGCAGGTAAGGGGGGGGCTCAGGGACCCCCAGATCACCGCCGTGTCCCCCCCCACCAGGCATCCCGATGGGCTGGGGGGCACTGGAGGGATCCCCCACTCCTGGATCACCCCCGTGTCCCCCCAGGCACCACGAAGGGGTGTGGGGGGGCTATAGGGACGACCCCCCGTATCCCCCCCAAGCGAGCCCCGGCTGCGGGTGCCCCACGTGGGGTTGGGGGCAGGCTGCGGGGGACTTGTAGGGACCCCAATTATCACCCCCATCCCCGCCCCCCCCCCAATTCTGGCTCTGGGTGCACCACGGGGAGGGCGGGGGGGAGGCTGTAGGGACCCCCCTTATCGCGTCTGTCCCCCCCCGGGCGAGCCTTGGCTGGGGGTACACCCCGGTTTGGGGGGACCCCTGGGGGGATCAGAGCCCCCCGACCCCCCCATCACCCCCGTGTGTCCCCCTCCCCAGGCGAGCCCTGGCTGGGGATGCACCCCGGTTTGGGTGGGGGGGATCTCTGGGGGGATCAGAGCCCCCCGACCCCCCCGATGACCCTCCCCGTGTCCCCCCCAGGGGAGCCGTGGCTGCGGGTGCACCACGAGGGGACGCTGCGCGCGGGGGGGCGGCGGGAGCTGCAGGCCGCGCTGTGCCTCGGCCCGGAGCCCCCCCGGGACCCGCCGCCGCTGCTGGCCGAGACCATCCTGCCCTCGGGACCCCCCCCTCGGGACTCCCAGTAAACCTCAATGATCGCGATATGGGGGGCGATGTCGCGATTCCACCCCCCCCCCCGCCCGCCAAGAGTGGTCTGGTCGCGGGGTGGTGACGCCACCTGGTGGCGAAGGCGGGGAAATGGGCGTGGTCACCACTGACCACGCCCTCCCGCCAGTCCCGCTCCCTCCCGGCCCCGCCCCTCCCTCTGGCCCCGCCCCCTCCATGTACATCCGGTTCCGGCGGCACCGGCGCGGCAGCTCCGAACCGGCGGCGGGACGGGGCGCGGGGTCACAGGGCAAAGGTCAGCGGGGACGGGGCTCCGGGGCCGGGGGGGGCCGGGGTTAGGGGGTACCGGGGGCGGGGAGCGGCGGGGGAGGGGTGCGAGGGCACCGGGGGCGGCAGGAGAGGGGGGTGAGGGGTCAGGGGGCATTTGGGGGTCGGGGCTGGGGGGGCAGGGGGCATTTGGGGGGTATGGGAGGGGTCCCAGAGCAGCAGGGCGCAGGGTGTGGGTCAGCGGGCATTTGAGGAACAGAGTGGGAGGGCAGAAAGCAACAGGAGGGCTGGGATGAGGGGTCAGGGAGCCTTTGGGAGATAGTGTGGGGGGTCCAAGAACAGCAGGAGGGGGTCAGAGGACATTTGGGGGCAGAGTGGGGGGTGCAAGAGCAGCTGGGCACGGGGTGGGCGTCAGGGAGCGCTTGGGGTCTGGGCTGGGAGGCTAAAATGCAGCAGGAGAGGAGTCGGGGGCACTTGGGGGCAGAGTGTGGGGTCCAAGAGCAGGAGGAGGGGGATCAGAGGACATTTGGGGTGCGGACTGTGGGTCCAAGAGCAGCAGGGCACAGGGTGGGGGTCAGGGGACATTTGGGAAACAGAGTGGGGGGTCCAAGAGCAGCAGGAGAGGGGTCAGGGGGCACTCGGGGGTCCGGGCTGGGAGGTCAAAGCCCCCCTTAGAGAGGCGGCAGGGGCCCCTCACAGCCCCCCTGACCCCCCCGTGCCCCTCCCCACAGCCGCCAGCGATGCTGCGCTCCCTGCGCCCCGTCCGGCACCTGCGCCCCCTCCCCTCGTCCCCACCTCTCCGCCCGCCCCGCCGCCCCCTGTCCGTGCCCCCCGAGCCCCCGCGGCTGCCGCTGCGCCGGCGCCTGGCGGTGTGCGCGGCGGCGGCCGGGGCGGCCACGGCGGGCTGGCTGTACCTGCGCCACCAGAAGCAGCGGCAGCAGCGGCAGCGCCGCCTGCGCGACCTCCGCGRGGCGCTGGGCCGGGGCGACTTCCAGCTCCGCGACACCGCCGGCACGCCGCGCTCCAAAGCCGACTTCCTCGGACGCTGGGTGCTGCTCTACTTCGGCTTCACGCACTGCCCGGACGTGTGTCCCGAGGAGCTGGACAAGCTGGGCCGGGCGCTGGCGCTGCTGGAGCGGGAGCGGGCGCTGCCCGAGGTGCAGCCGCTGTTCGTGACCGTGGACCCCGAGCGCGACGACGCGGCGGCGCTGGCGCGGTACCTGCGCGACTTCCACCCGCGCCTCGTGGGGCTCACGGGCTCCCCCGCGCAGGTGCGGGCGGCGGCGGCCGCGTTCCGCGTCTACGTGAGCGCCGGGCCCCCCGACGCCGACGGGGACTACGTGGTGGATCACTCGGTGCTCACGTTCCTGCTGGATCCCGACGGGCTGTGCCGGGACTGCTACGGCCGCGCCAGCACGGCCGAGGAGGTGGCGAGCAGCGTCAAGAGGCACATGGAGACCTACGAGCCGCTGGCCCCGCCGGGAGCGGGGGAATAAACGGGGGGGGAACGCACCGGGATGGGTCCTGTGGTGGTTTGGGGGGGTGGGGAGAGGGGGGTGGAGTGGCACGGGGGTGTCACATGGGGAGGRACAGGGACACCTGACAGACCCCGRTGCCCCCCAGGAATAGTTTTTGGGAAAAGAAGGGTTTGGGTGGGTAGGTGGAGGGACCTCCTCCATGGAACCCCAGGTGTGTCCCATGGGGAGGGACAGATCCCAGTGCCCCCCAGGAAYAGTTTTTGGGAAAAGAAGGGTTTGGGTGGGCAGGTAGAGGGACCCTGAGGTGTGTCCTGTGGGGACACAGCCTTTGGGTGCACAGGTGGAGGGATGCCCTACAGACCCCAGTGCCCCCAGGAATGGTCTGCGGGGGCAGGTTTTGGGTGGGCAGGTGATGGGACCCCTGACAGACCCTCTGTGGCCCCCAGGGGAGGGACACCACAGGTAGGTGGGTGGAGGGACCTGGACAGACCCCAATGTCCCCCAACTGTGTCATACGGGGGGAAAGAAAGGGACCCCTGCAGCCCCCCAGGACTGTCCCATGGGTTGGGGGCCCTTGGGTAGGGGAGTGAAGTGACCCCTCCAACCCCTGTAGCCTCCCAGGCCCCTCCCCACAACCCCTGTGCAGCCAAACCCCRTTATCCCCCCACCCCCAACACAATCCCCCGCCATCCCCCATGGAAGGAGCCTTCCCATAGCCAAAGGGGGGGTTTATTTGGGGCGGGGGTCCCTCTGGGAAGGGGCCTGGAAGGCCTCGAGGCGCTCGTGTGCYGGGCGCGCCGAGAGCAGCCGCAGCCGCGCCGTGTCCAGCGCCGCCTCCAGCCCCGCGTCCTGCGCCAGCTCCACCACGGCGTCGTTGGCCTGGGGAGGGACACACGGGGGTGGCCGGGGTTCCCGGGGCACCCAGACATCCCCCGGGGACCCCCCGAAGCCTTACCAGCTGCAGCGAGGCCAGCAGGTAGCGGCACACCTCGAACGGGGGCTGCCCGGCCACCAGGCTGGCCAGGGAGTGCCAGCGGCCCGGCCCCGAGCAGCGCTCGGCCAGCGCCAGCCCGTACCCGCGGACATCGAACGGGGCACGCGACTCCTGGGGACAGCAGGGGACAGGGAGGGGTCAGTGAGGGTCAGTGAGTGCCCCTGGCCAGCGCCAGCCCRTACCCACGGACATCGAACAGGGCACGGGACTCCTGGGGACAGGAGGGGACGGGGGGGCCAGGGGTGGGCAGAGAGGAGTGGGGGGAGGCTCAGGTGAGTGCAGGGGGGGAGCAGGGGTGGGTGGAGAGAGGGCCCAGAGGTGGCCAGGGGTCTGCCAGCCCCCTGCCCACCCCAGTGGGTCTCTGCCCACCCTGCATGGTTCCTGCCCAGCCCAGCCCCTGCCCCTGTGCCCCTCTGCCCGCACAGGGGTCCCTGGCCACCCCGGGGGTCCCTGCCCCAGCTGCCTGTCCCAGCCCCGGGGCTCCCTGCCCATCCCGGGGCTTCCCAACACACCCCGGGGGTCCCTGTCCCACTCCGGGGGTCCCAGCCCAGCCCCGGGTCCCGGGTCCGTGCCTGCTCCTGCAGCAGGGGCTCCACGCGCTCCTCCCAGCGCCGGATGTGCTGGGACAGCTCCGTCTCCTGCGCGAACTTCTGGGAACTGGCCATGAACAGCTCCTGGGGGCACAGGGACGGGCAATGGGGGCACCCCCGCGCTCCTGGGAACACCCCAAGAGTCTGGGGGCATCCCCAACCCTCAGGGGACACCCCTGACTCTCTCTAGGGGGAACCCAAACTCTCCTGGGGACACCCCGACCCTTTGGAGACAACCCCAGCCTTTTGGGGACCCCCCAATCCTCCTGGGAACATCCTCAACCTTCTGGGGACACCCTGACCCTTTGGGGTCACCCCCAAGCCTCTGGGGACACCCCCTGTCCCCCCCACTGGCACCTACCACGTTCCTGCGCACCAGCTCCTCGTATCCCGGTTCGGGGGGCTCTGTGGGAAAAGGGGGTCACCAGAGGGGGGGGACAGCACCCAGCCACCCCCCACACCCCTGGGGGGGACAGGAGACCCCCAGGGACAGATGGGGTGGGGAATTTGGGGTGGGGGCCCAGTAGCTCACCCAGGGATTCTTCCCCCAGCTCCTCCGGCACCTCGGGCTCCACGTCCTCGTGCTCCACAAAGTCATCGTCTGCCGGGATGGGGAGACTCCTCAGTGCCCCCCCGGGACCCCCAGGACCCCAGAGCCCCCTGGGACCCCCCAGGAGGGGGGACAGGTCCCCAGGAGGGGGGACAGGCCCCCAGGCAGGGGGAATTTGGGATTTGGGGTTCCAGCACCTGCCCCTTCCTCGCAGTCGGCCCCGCGGTCCTGCTCCAGCTGCTCCAGCTCTGGCTCCCACGGCGATTCCTGGAGGGAAGAACAGCCCTGAGCCTCCCCCCGGGGACCCCCAGAGCACGGGGAGGGGGTGCTGGTGGCCCCCTGCCCCCCAGTGTAGCCCCCAGCCCACTCACCCCGCGGCTCTGGAGCTTCCTGTGTGCCGCCAGCCGCTCCCTCAGCTGCTGCCAGTACAGCGTCTCCAGGTCTGCAGGGATTGGGAACAGGGATTTGGGGGAGCCATCTGCACCCCCCCAAAGCAGAACACCCCCCCCAGGCACACTAGGCCCTTCCCAGGCTGCCCTTGCCTGGTTTTGGGGTGCCCTTTCCCCTTTATCCCCTTCCCACAGCAGGAGCTGCTGTCCGTCCCCCCCAGTTTTGGGGTGCCCTTTCCACCCTTCCCCCATTCAGGAGCAGGTCCCTTGTGTCACCTCATAGAGTTTTGGGGTGYCCTTCMTCTCTATCCCCTCTTCACTGCAGGATCCTGTCCCTTGTGTCTCCCCTCCCATGGCTTTGGGGTGCCTTTCCCTTTTATCCTTCCCCCACGGCAGGAGCAGATCCCTTGTGTCACCTCATAGAGTTTTGGGGTGTCCTTCCCCTCCATCCTGTCCTTGCTGCAGGAGAGGGTCAGTTTTGGGGTGCCCTTCCCCTTTAGCCTCCCTCCACTGCAGGAGAGGATCCCTTGTGTCCCCTCCATGATTTTGGGGTGCCCTTCCCCTCCCTCCTTCCCTCCTACAGGACAAGGTTGGGTTTGGGGTGTCCTTCCCCCCCATCCTCTCCCTGCTGCAGGATCCAGTCCTTGTGTCCTCCCCTCACAATTCTGAGGTGCCCTTTCCCTGCTGTGGGATCCTGTCCCTTGTGTTCCCCCTCCCATGGTTTTGGGGTGCCCCTTCCCTTTCCTTTTATCCTCCCCCCTCTGCAGGATCCAGTCCCCGGTGTCCCCAGGCCTGGGAATGTGTCCCTGCCCGTGTCCCCCTCACCTGCGAAGGTGGGGCCCTTCCTCCTGGTTTTCCGGCCCTCTGTGACGTTGTTGTCTGGGGGAATCGTCAGATGGGAATTCCATGGATTTATGGAAGTTGGAAAAGMCCTCCGAGCCCCCCGAGTCCCCCCAGCACCGCCAAGGCCACCCCTGCCCTCGTCCCCCGAGTGCCACATGCACAGGGCTGTTAAATCCCTGCAGGCTTTTGAATCCTTGTGGATTCCGATCCCGCAGGATCCCACGGGAATCACTCACAGGCTGCCGAGAACCATCTCATGAAATCCTGGAGCTTCCTGGGGCCCCTCTTCCTCTTGCCTCCAACCACGTCCAGGCCATGCGGCACCAGGAAGGGCCTCCCTGGAGGTGACACGGGTGACATCGGAGGGGGGGCCACCCCCAGGGGCTGGGATGGGCAAGGGGCCCCTCTCCAGGGTCCCTCTGGATGTTGTGGGGCTGGGAATGACCCAGTGTGGGGATGGGGATGACCCAATGTGGGGATGGGGACACTGAGGGACATGTGGCTGGCAATGACCATCCCATGGGACCAGGAATGACCCTCCGTGGGCTGGGAATGACCCTCTGTGGGGCTGGGGACATGTGGCCAGGAATGACCTGCCATAGGGCTGGGAATGACTCTCCCATGGGACTGGGAAGGACCTGCCATGGGGTTGGGGACACTCGAGGGATGCATGGCCAGGAATGACCCTCCATGGGCTGGGAATGACCCTCTGCGGGACCAGGAATGACCTGCCATGGACTGGGAATGGCCAGGAATAACCCAGTGTGGGACTGGGGACACTGAGGGACACATGGCCAGGAATGACCCACCATGGGACAAAAAATGACCCACTGTGGGATGGGAATGACTCTCCCATGGGATTAGGAATGACCCACTGTGGGATGGCAATGACCCACTGAGGACCGGGAACAACCGTCTGTGGGAGTGGGAATGACCCTCTGTGGGACCAGGAATGACCCTCCACGGGCTGGGAATGACCCAGGGGCCACGAAGCTGAGCCGTGCTGTCCCTGCTTCCCCAGAGCTCCCCAAGCACCCCCCAAAATTACCTTTCCTAAAGGGCTTCTCCTCGGAGTCTCCGAAGGGGTCGAGGCTCTGCCACGGATCCGGCGCCTCCTGGCACAGAGGCCATGCTGGGCAGGGGCACCGGGATGTCCCAGGGCTCCCATCCTGCCCGGATTCGGGATCCTCCCAGCTCCAAACCCCCGGCTCCGGGCCCCCCTTACCTTGCTGTGGGCTTTGGGGTCCTGGCTGGGGGGTCTCTCCCGCAGGATGTACCCCCGGCTCCGGGGAGCGCTCTGCGGCACACAGACACAGACAGTCAGGGACTGGGGAGGAGCCAGGGGATCCAGGGAAGGAGTGGGGGAATCCAGAGGTCGAGGGAAGGAGTGAGGGGGAATCCAGGGCCCCAGGGAAGGAGTGTGGGGATCCAGGGAAGGAGTGCAGGGATCCAGGGCTCCAAGGAACGAGTGGGGGAACCTAGGGGTCTGGGGAAGCAGCTGGGAGCTCCAAGGAGGGAGTGAGGGCCAGTAGGGAAAGAGCAACGGAATCCAGGGAAGGAGCAGGGGGTGTCAGGGGTCTGGGGAAAGAGCAGGGGAATTCAGGGGTCTGGGGAAGGAGTGAGGGGCTCCAGGGAAGGAACATGGAGCTCTGGGGCTCCAGGGAAGGAGTGAGCGGCTCCGGGGAAAGGGCAAGAAGATCCAGGGATCCAGGGAAGGAGCTCCAGGGCTCCAGGGAAGGAGCACARGCAGCCCCCCAAGCCTCTGCCCACACAGACCCTCTGAGCCTCGATGTGTTCRTTGGGGACCGGAGTCACTTCCATGTCATCTCCCAGGGCCCCGGGAATGTCGTCATTGTCATCGTCGGGTCCTGCGGCACCTGGCGGGGTGGGAACGGGCAGAGGCTGGAAAAGCTTTCAGGACCCCCCATTTCCACCCTGTCTGCCGAGGAATCCCCTGGGAGCTTCTCCTGCCAGGGCCAASGGGCAGCAGAGGACAGGAGCAGGGAATTGTGGAGTTGTTTGGGTTGGAAAATCCCTCTGAGCCCAAATCCAACCGTTCCCAGCACTGCCCAGGCCACCCCTGCCCATGTCCCCAAGTGCCACATCCACAGGGCTCTTAAGCTCCTCCAGGGATGGGGACTCCAACCTGTGCCAGCCCTTTCCAGGAAGGAATTCCCCAATATCCAACCTGAGCCTCCCCTGGCACAGCTCAAGGCCGTTCCCTCTGCTCCTGTCCCTGTTCCCTGGGAGCAGAGCCCGACCCTCCTCTGTCAGGGAGCTGGAGTGGGGATGAAGGCTCCCCCCCCCATCCTCTCCAGCATCCCAGATGGACACAGGGACAGCTGGCTGCCCTCACCTGGCTCCTCGGAGAAGCTCAGCGCCTGCACCGGGGCCGTGCCGGGTCCGGCGCTCGGACGCTCCGCGGGGCCGGATCCTGGAGCTGCTGCCGGGGGACAGCGACGGCTGAGCGGCCACCCCGCCCCACGGCCACCCCCAGCGTCCCCCCGGGTACCTGTGGCCGTCCCCAGGCGCTGCTGCCGCTCCAGGGGGGCGGGGGAGAGCCCGGCCAGCTCCAGCAGGAAGGCGCCCGAGGCGTGCGGGGTGGAGGTGTTCATCCGGAAATCCTTGCGGCTGGCCAGCACCTCCCCCCGCCGGCTGCGGGAAAATCCCGTCAGGGACCCCACACACCCCAGCACGGGACCCCAAAGCACCCCCCGCGCCAGGCTGGGGTCAGCCCAGCCCTGCCAGAAGCGTGGCCCTGGCTGGATTTCCCGGCGCATCCCGGGATCTTCCCGCTCGTCCCGGGATCTTGCTGCTCGTCGGCAGAGGTGGGTCCCAAAAGGAATGGGGCTTTTAGCCTGGGGGATCCCAAATGGAGCAGGGGAGGGGACAAGGGTCACTCCCACCCAGGGATCCCAAATGGAGCAGGGGAGGGGACACGGGACATTCCCACCCAGAGATCCCAACAGGAGCAGGGGAGGGGACAAGGGTCACT
>JACAXG010000416.1:88450-113116 GCA_018881555.1 Amblyornis subalaris
CCCGGCGGTTCCCGACCCCGCAGGAGATCGAGTTCATGTACAAGCCGGGGAACGTGAGCGCGGCGCCGGCCGTGGTGGCCCCGCACCAGCCGCGCCTGGACTGGCAGCTCTGGTTCGCCGCGCTCGGGCCCCACCACGGCAGCCCCTGGTTCGGCGCCCTCGTGCAGCGCCTGCTGCAGGGACAGCCTGACGGTGGGCGCGGGGGGCTGGGGGGGTTTGGGGGGTCCGGGGGGCTTGGGGGGGCTGGGGGGGCCAGGGTGTGAGGGGTACAGGGGCTCTGGGATGCAGGGCATGGGGCACAGGGAGCTCTGGGGACAGGGTGGGTGGCTCTGAGGGGCTCAAGGAAGGTCTGGGGGGCTTTGGGGGCCAGGGTGTGAGGGGTACAGGGGCTCTGGGGTACAGGGTATGGGGCACAGGGAGCTCCGGGGACAAGCTGAGGGGCTCTGAGGGGCTCAAGGAAGGTCTGGGGGGCTTTGGGGGCCAGGGTGTGAGGGGTACAGGGGCTCCGAGGTACAGGGTATGGGGCACAGGGGGCTCTGGGGTACAGGGTAGGGGGCACAGGGAGCTCCAAGGGACAGGGTGGGGGCCCTGAGGGGCTCAAGGAAGGTCTGGGGGGTTTGGGGGCCTTTTGAGGCCAGGGTGTGAGGGGTACAGGGGCTCTGGGGTACAGGGTATGGGGCACAGGGAGCTCTGGGGACAAGGTGGGTGGCTTTGAGGGACAGGGTGCYGGGCACGGAAGGCTCCACAGTGGGTTTAGGGTGTCCCTGGGTGTTCAGGGTGTCCCCGCAGCCCTGGGGATGTCCCTCAGTGGGTTCGGGGGGACCCTGTTTTGGTTGCGGTGTCGCTGCGGCCCTGGGGCTGTCCATGGGTGTGTCTGGTGTGTCCCTGTTTGGGTTGGGGTGTCCCTGGGAGTGTCCCTAGGTGTGTTTGGGGTGTCCCTGGAGGTGTCCCTATGTGGGTTTGGGATGTCCGTGGGTGTGTCTGGGGTGTCCCTGGGGCTGTCCCTGGGTGTGTTTGGGGTGTTCCCTGGGGTGTCCCTGGGTGTGTTTGGGGTGTCCCTGGGGCTGTCCCTGAGTGGGTTTGGGGTATCCCCTGTGGGTGTCCCTGTGTGGGTTTGAGGTGTCCCTGGGTGTGTTTGGGGTGTCCCTGGGGTGTCCCTGGGTGTGTCTGGGGTGTCCCTGGGTGTGTTTGGGGTGTCCCTGGGGCTGTCCCTGGGTGTGTTTGGGGTGTTCCCTGCAGTGTCCCTGGGTGTGTCTGGGGTGTCCCTGGGTGTGTTTGGGGTGTTCCGTGGGGTGTCCCTGGGTGTGTCTGGGGTGTCCCTGTGTGGGTTTGGGGTGTCCCCTGGGGTGTCCCTGTGTGTGTCTGGGGTGTCCCCGGGGTGTCCGGGGGTCTCACGCCGCGGTGTCCCGCAGTGATCCGGCTGGTGCAGACGGACGAGTCCCGGTACCCGTTCCGGGGCCGCCCGCCCACGTTCCTGCGGGCCCAGCTGTACAAGTACTGGTTCACGAGCCCCAGCGAGGCCAGGTGAGCTGGGGGGGGGCTCCCCTGCCCCCCACAGCCGCGTTTGGGGGGTTTGGGGTCAGCTGAGCTCCCCGTGTGCCCCCAGCCCGGGCCCCGYGCCGTGGTGGCGGCGGCAGCGCGTGCAGGAGTTCTTCCCCGCCGTGTCCCTGGGAGACCCCACGCTGGAGTCCCTGCTCAGCCAGCACGGCCTCAAGGTGGGCAGGGGGCCCCAGACCCTCCCTGGGGCCTGAGACCCTTCCCTCGATAGCCCTGACCCCCCTGCCATGATCCTGACCCTGCCTTTCCTGGCTCCTGGACATCATCCCTGACCCTTGATCCCCATCCTTGGCCCCTGAGACCTCTCCCTGGGCCCTGACCCCCTTCCCTCAACACCTCTGACTCCCCCGCTGTGATCCTGACCCCCTTTCCTGCYTCCTGAACATCCTCCCTGGCCCCTGACCCCATCTCTGGCCGCTGAACCCTTTCCCCCATGCCCCCACCTCGCCCGTGTCCCCACTGCTTTGCCCCTGACCCCCTTCTTTTGATGCCCCTGACCCCCTTCCCTGGCTCCTGATGCCCTTCCTGACCCTCCTTCCCTCACCCTGACCCCCCTGCTTGGTCCCTGACCGCCTTCCCTCCCCCTGACCCCCTGTCCCTGGGCCCTGACCCTCTCCCTGGCCACTGACCCCTCCCCAACCCCCCTTCCCTCGCCCTTGACCCCCCCGAGCCCCCTTCCCTCTTCCCCAGCCGCCCTCCCTCTCCTTCCCTGGCCCCTGTGTTTCCCCTCTGACCCCTTTTCTTGGCCCCAACTCCTCTTCCCTTACCCTGATCCCCTTTTTTGACCCCTGTCCCCCGTTTTCTCACCCTTGCTGGCCCCTGGTCCCTCCCATTTCTCACCCTTGACCCTCTTGATCCCCTTCCCTCACCCTTGATCTCCCTTCCCTCCTCCTCCCTGACTCCTGACTCCTCCCTGACCCCTTCACTTGCCCTTGACCCCCTTTCTTGGCCCCCTGACCCTCTTCCCTCACCCTGATCCCCTTTTTTGGCCCCTGACCCCCCCTTCCCTCCTTCTCCTGGTTCCCAATCTCCTTCACCCTTGACGCCTTGGCCCCCTTCCTTCGCCTTGATCCTGTTTTTTGGCCCTGTCCCTCCTTCCCTCACCCCTGATCCCCCTTCCCTCCCTCTCCTTGGCCCCCAACCCC
Source organism: Amblyornis subalaris (assembly GCA_018881555.1). Taxonomy (NCBI): domain Eukaryota; kingdom Metazoa; phylum Chordata; class Aves; order Passeriformes; family Ptilonorhynchidae; genus Amblyornis; species Amblyornis subalaris. The sequence continues at coordinate 91,153 of JACAXG010000416.1, forward strand.
CTTCCCTCACCCTGATCCCCTTTTCTGGTCCTGATCCTTTTCCCTTGCCCCCTTCCCTCCCTGCCCGCTGCCCCTTTCCCCCATCCTGTCCCCGTTTTCCCGCAGGACAAGCCCCCGTTGCGGCGCCGTGCGGACGCTGCCCTGCCGCGGCTCCTGGGGTGGCTCCGGGGGCTGTCCCAGCCCTTCTCGGGCCCGGCCGTGCTCTGGACCCTTTACCTGGTGGCCGCCACCGTGGGGCTGCTGCGAGCCCTGGCCCGGCGGGCCCGGGKGGGGCCGCCCCCCGCCCGCCACAAAGCCCCCCGGGAGCGGGGCGAGCGCAACGGGGTGCGGGGCGAGCCCCGGGCGCGGGACGGGGACGGGGGGCGGCCCGAGGGGCGCCACGGGGCCAAGAGGAAGAAGTAGCCCCCGCGGCCCCCCCGAACCCACGGCGGGGAGGGGTCCCCGGGTGGGGGGGCAGAGCCRGGACCCCGCCCCCGGGGGGGTCCCCGTGGGCCAGTGCCTTCAGCACGGTGTGGCCGTGGGGGGGGGGACACTACCCAGGGCTCGGGGGCTGCTTGGGGTCACCTCCCGCTGCTTGGGGACCCCTCCCCAGTGCGCGAGGATCACTTGGGGGCACCTCCCTGCTGCGTGGGACCCCTTGGGGACCCCTTCCCAGTGTCCAGGGACTCTTGGGGACCTCTCCCTGCTACCTGGAGACCCCTCCCCACTGCCTGKGAACCCCTTGGGGACCCAGCCCCAACATCCGGGGACCTTCCCTGCCACCTGGGGACCCCTTGGGGACCTGGCCCCAATGAATGGGGACCCCTCCCCAGTGTCCAAGGACCCCTGGGAACCCCTCCCCAGTGTCCAGGGAGTCCTGGGAACACCTTGGGGACCCCTCCGCACTGCCCGGGGAACCCTTGGAGACCCCTCCCCGCTGCTTGGGGACCGTTTGGGGACCCTGCCCCATTGCCCAGGGACCCCTCCAGGCCCCACGGGTAGGGGGGCTCAGCACAGGTCAGGGGCTCTGTGCCCGCGGGCTGGAGCAGTTTGGGCAGTGCCAGCCCTCCCTGTTACCCTGCCCAGCCCTTCAGGTCACTTCGGGGTCCCCCCCGGCACTTTAGGGTGCTCCCCCCGCGCCCCCCACCCCGGCGGGCTCTGCCCGTCCCGCGCTTCCCCCGCCCCCAGCCCAGAGGTTTCCTATAATTTTCTAATTAAAGCCTTTGACATTCCAGCCCCGCAGCTTTCCTGGGATTCGGGGGGGGGGGGTCCTGGGCTCTGTCCTGCCCGTGGGGGGGCAGCGCTGGGGTGACCCCCCGAGGGGGGGGGGGAATGGGGGGGGGGGGGGGGGGCGGCAGGAGCAGATTTATTGTCGAGCCCCAGGGCGGGGTCTGGGGGTGCTGCGGTGGCTGGGGGTCCGGCGGGGGTCCCGGCAGGGTCCGGGGGGGGTCCCGGCAGGGTTTGGGGGGGGTCACCAGCAGAGCTGCCCCGGGCAGTACTTGTCGATGAGCCCCTGGTAGTAACCCCGGAGCTGCTGCGTGTCCGGCAGCTCCTCCTGCTTGGTGTACAGGTCGAACTTGCTGCGGGGGCAAACGGGGGGTCAGGGCGGGGGGCTGGCCCCCCCCAAACCCGCCCCACACCCGCGGGGGGGCCCGGCCGAGCCCCCAGCCCCACCCCGGGCGCGCACTTGAGCTCGCGGACCCAGGGCAGCATGCGCCGGTCCTCCTCGGAGCAGAGGTGGTCGTAGTCRCCGTGGGCGTGCCAGGGGTAGAAGGAGTGGAAGCGAACCATGTAGAAGGCCTGGGGTGGGAGGGGGCACAGGTTTAGGGTGCCCTCCCCGCACCCCAACGCCCCCCGGGGGTCTCTGCGCCCCCTCTGAGCTCCCCCAGGTCTGAGCTCACCTCCTTGGGCAGGGCGAAGTTGTTGAACTTCATCACTTGGTACATGTACTCTGGGGAGGGGGGAAGGTGAGGAGGGGCTGCAGCCCACCGGGGGGGACCCGGAGAGGTGCAGGACCCCCCCCCGAGAGCCACGGCCCCCCCAGAAGTCACAGCCCCCCCGTGGGAGCTGCAGCCCCTGCCCTGCGCCGAGGGCTCCAATCCCAGCAGAGGCGACAGTGGGGGGGGGGGGCAGCACAGCCCCCGGGGGGCATCAGGGCCCCGTTTGGGGGGGGGGCCCTGCCCCGAGGAGGGGACACCCCAAGCCCCCCCAAACTCACCATCGTGGCCCCAGGACATGAGGACGTTCTGCAGGCCACAGCCGGGYTGGTACATCCCGTACTCGGTGCTGGGGATGGGGCAGGGGGTGAGGGGCTGGACCCCCCCTCCCGCAGCCCGGCCGGGCCGGGGGGTGCAGCCCCCCCTTCCCCAGCGYCCCCGGGGGTCCGGCTCACCTGTACCGGGGGTCTTTGGTGTCGGGGTTGTCGTGGAAGGTGGAGTCCCCGTAGACCACCGACTTCTGCACCTTGCAGCCCACCGGGAAGGTGTCCCCGACCACGGCCCACTGCGGGGGGGCCAGGGAGGGTCACACCACCCCCCGAGGGTCCCCCAGCCGGGGGAGGCACTCCCCGAGCCCCCTCCCCACCTTCCCGCTCACCTGGGGCTCCCCGAACAGCACCAGCACCTTGCCCAGGTCGTGCAGGAGCCCCACGAGGTGGAACCAGTCTGGGGGCGAGCGRGGCCGCGTCACCCCCGGGCTGGGGGGCCCTCGGGGGGGGCGCGGCGGGGGTCCGGCCCTACCTTTGTCGGGGTGCGCCCGGCGGATCCCCTCGGCCGTCTGGAAGGCGTGGAAGGAGTTGGGGAAATCCACGTCGGGGTCCGACTCATCCACGACCTGATCCAGCAGCTCCAGCGCCTCCATCACGCTCATCCTCCGCAGCGAGCACGACMCGTACTGCGCGCTCTGGGGACACGCGGGGCGTGGGGGCGCCGCGACCGCCACCCCGGGACCCTCCCCGCGGCTGGGGGCGGCGGGTGGGTGCCCCTCGGTGCCCCCCAGACGGGCTGGGCTGGGGCAGCGGGGCTGGGTTTGGGGTGCGGGGCGGGAGGGCTGGGACAGGGTCCCGCTGTGGGGACCGTGGTGGGGACAGGGGGGGTGACCCTAGGGGGACACAGGGTGACCCGGGGGGGGTTCCCACCTTCCTGCGGACGAAGTCCACGGTCTGGTGGGTGTGCATGAGCAGGTAGGTGTTGTACACGCGGTCGATCAGCTTCCCCTCCTGCGGGGCAGCACCGGGGGCTGGGGGGCTCAGGGGGCCGGGGGGAGCCCCCCAGTGTMCCCCACCCAGCCTGGAGGGGCAGAGCCCCCCGCGGCTCCTCTGGCCGCTCCCAGCAGCAGGKCGGGACCCCCAGCGTGGCTGTGGGGGCAGCCGGACCCCCGGGACCCGCATGGCCTCGTGCCATGGGACCCCCGGCACCCGAATAGTCCCATGCCGCGGGACCCCCCAGCGCCCGCCTCGTGCAGCCGAACCCCTCGACACCCACCCGGTTCTGGGGCCCCCCCGCCCACCCCGGGGTCTCCGGGACCCCCCCCCACTCACGGTGTAATTGCGGAACTCGGACTTGGCCTTGCCGGGTTTGGGCTCCTCGGAGGAGTCGGGGCCCTGCGGGGGGACGGGGGGTCAGGGGGACCCCGGCGTGGGACAGGGGACAGGGACAGAAGGAGCTAAGAGGTCCTGCCCTGCCTCCCCCAGCCCGGGCACCGTGGGACAGGGACAGGGGACAGGGACAGAAGGGGCTAAGGGGTCCAGTTCTGCCCCCCAACCCGGGCACCGCGGGACAGGGACAGGGGACAGGGACAGGGATGGCTCAGGGGTCCTGTCCTGCCTCCCCCAGCCCAGGTACCGCGGGACAGGGACAGGGGACAGGGACAAGGGACAGGGATGGGGGTGGCTCAGGGGTCCTGTCCTTCCTCCCAGCCCGAGCACCGCGGGACAGGGACACGGGACAGGGACACGGGATGGGGACACGGGACAGGGGACAGGGACAGAAGGGGCTCAGGGGTCCTGTCCTGCCCCCCAGCCCGGGYACCGCGGGACAGGGACGCAGGACCAGGACAGGAGGTTGGGGACAAGGGGACGCTGGCACCAAGGGGAGACCTGGGCGCGTGGGGTCACACCGCGGCATGGGGTCACAGTGTCACACGGTGTCACACGGTGTCACACACTATCACACAATGCCACACATTGTCCCACGGCGTCGCACACTATCGCACACTATCTGTCACACGGTGTCGCACACCATCACACGCTATCACACACTGTCACACGGTGTCRCACACTGTCACACGGTGTCGCACGGTGTCGCACACCTCCCTCCCCCGGGGCACAGACGGACCTGGGGCTGCTGCCCCCGAGCCGGGGGGAGGGTCCGGCCCAGGGTGGGGGCAGCAGCTCCGGGGGTCCCTGTTGGGGACCTTGTGGGGGTCCCTGCTCCGCCCCGGGGGTGCTGCGAGACCCCCCCCAGGCCCTGCAGCCTCCCGGGCTGGCCCCGACCCCCCAGCCCCGCCCAAGGGGGATCTCTCCCTGTAGGGCTGGGAGTCTTTTGGGGTGGGGGCCCCTGGGGTGGGGTCCCCGATGGGGTGACAGCCGCGCCACGGGGAGGAAATGACCAAAGGGCCCAAGGGGTCTCCTCTGCCCCCCAGGTTTGGGGTGCTGGGTCTGCCCCCCGAGTTTGGGGTGGCCCAGGTGTGTCTGCCCCCCCAGGTGCCCCCCCAGTGCCCACACTCACCGCCTGGAGGGTCGTCATGGCGGATCTGGGGGGTCRGGGGCTGTGGGGCTGCCGCGGGACCCCCGGTTTTATGGCGGGGGTGACGCGGGGGGCCCCGCCCGGCCCCGCGGGGACAATCGGTGACAATGGGTGACCAGTTAACCCGGCCCGGTTAATGTTTGACCCCGCGGCCGCCCGGGGGGCTGCGGCTCCGGGGGGGGGCTGGGGGACCCCCGGGTTGGGTCCCCCCGGCCCCGCTGCCCGCGGTGACCCGGCGGGGGGGGGCCGCGGAGTGACCCCGCGGGGACACGGGGAGCGGAACTGGCCCCGGGGACAAGGGGACAAGGGACAGCGGGGGGGCTGGGGGTACAGCGGGGGGGGCACCGGGCTGGCACCGCCGGGGGGGGGCCGGGGACGGGCATCGCTGTGCCGGAGCGTCGGGAGGGGAACCGGCGGGGACATCRCGGTGGGCACGGGAGGGACAGGGCACGGACACGAGTGTGTGCTGATGTGCGTGGGCACGGACACCGGTGGGCATGGCCAGGAGAGGACACGGACACTGCTGGACACGGGCGCGCTGGACACAGGCAAGGCTGGGCATGGACGTGGCTGGGCACGGCATGACTGGGCACGGACACTGCTGGACACGGGCACGTGTGGGCATGGCCAGGAGAAGGCACGGACACGGCTGGACACGGGCACGTGTGGGCATGGCCAGGAGAAGGCACGGACACCTGTGGGCGCGGGCACGCTGGACACAGGCACGGCTGGGCACGGACATGTGTGGGCATGGTATGACAGGGCACGGACACGTCTGGGCACGTGTGGGCAGGGGCGTGACCGGGCACGGACACGAGTGGGCACAACTGGACACGGACACGTGTGGGCACGGGCACGGCTGGGCACGGGCAGGACAGGGCACGGGATCGTCCCCTCTGGGGATGTGCAGGGGTCACGCACACGTGTGCAGGGGGTGGTGGTGTCCCCGTGTCTGTCCCCACTGTCCCCACGTCCCTGCGGACGCAGCCCCCCCGTCACCTCGCGCCCCTGGGGGACCCGCTGCCCCTCCCCGGGCACGGCAGCCCCTGGCCCACCGCTGCCCCACCCCATGGGAACACCACGCTCCATCCTGATTTCCCATCCCGTGGGAACACCACGCTGCGCTCCCGGCTCCTCCTCACACGTTGTTTATTCCACGCAGACCGGGATTCCCGGCGGGAAGCAGCGACGCTCCTGATGTGGGGCAGGATGGGGTCGGGCACCCACCGGGGGCACCCAGGGGAGGAGGCGAAGGCCTGGGGACCCCCCCGCGCCCCTCGGCGGCCCCACGGTGGGCTGGGAAGTCCTGGCATCCCCACGGGATGGCCACAGCTCCGGGTGGCACCCATGGGATCCCATCCCAGGACGTCCCGTGACACCCAGGGGACACCCTGTCCTTCCTGAGACATTCCTGGGACATCCTGTCCCGGAACATTCCCGTGACACCCCTGGGACGGACASGGCTCCAAGTGGCGCCCAGGGGACATCCTGATCCAGGTGCTCTGGGGAATGGGGGGCCTGGGATGCTCCTGGGGAGATTGGGGTGCTCCTGGGAATGGGGCTATTCCAGGAATAGGGGTGTCCCGGGTGATGAGGTGCTCTTGGGAACGGGGGTGTTCCTGGGAATGGGGTTCTCTTGGGGAACAGGGTGCTCTGGGGGAATGGGGATGTTCCTGTGGGAATGGGGTGCTCTGGGAATGGGGATGCTCCTGAGCGTTGAGGGTGCTCTGGGGGAATGGGGTTGGTCTGGGAATGGGGATGTTCCTGTGGGAATGGGGATGCCCTGGGAATGGGGGGTGCTCCTGGGGGGACAGGGCGATTCTGTGGGGAATGGGAATGTTCCTGTGGGAAGGGGGTGCTCCTGTGGGAATGGGGATGTTCCCGGTGTTGGGGTGTTCCTGAGGGAACGGGGATGTTCCTCCGGGAACGGGGTGCTCTGGGAATGGGGATGTTCCTGTGGGAATGGGGTTGCTCCTGGTGTTGGGGGTGCTCTGGGAATGGGGATGTTCCCGGTGGTGGGGTGTTCCCGAGGGAGTGGGGATGTTCCTCTGGGAACGGGGTGCTCTGGGAATGGGGATGGGGATGTTCCTGTGGGAATGGGGTTGGTCTGAGAATGGGGATGCTCCCGAGCATTGGGGGTGCTCTGGGGGAATGGGGATGTTCCCGTGGGAATGGGGATGCTCTGGGAATGGGACAGGGGGGTTCTGTGGGGAATGGGGTGCTGCTGCTCCCGGGGGGCTGCTCAGGCTGCTCCCAGGACAGGGGGSGTGGGACGGTGACCTGGGGTCACTCATCCCGGTCCTGCCGGGCCATGGGGTGGCAGCCCTGCCGGGTGACACTGCGCTCCGGGGTGACAGGGGTCCCCGGGGTCCCCTCGTGCCACCCCCCCGTGTCAGTGCCCACTGAGCCCATGGGGACACGACGTTGTCACCAGTGGGGCCAGGGGGTGTCCCCGAGGGTGCAGCAGGGGACAGAGATGGACAGGACAGGGCCAGGAGTGGGGACAGGTCTGGGATAGGGCAGGAATGGGGTGTGGGACCCCAACCTGTCCCCTGCCCCCCACATTTGGGGGCATCATCGCCACCCCTCCCAGRGYCGTGGGTGACACAGGGTGGGGACACAGGACAAGGTGCCAGGGGAGGGGACAAGGCCCACGCCGAGGAGGGCAGGACCCCCCAGCACCAGGGACGGTGCCAGCCCCAACTGGGACCCCAAGTGGGGAAGGCGCCGGGGGCTGCCCCGTCCCCCCAGCCRCAGCGGGGTCCCTGCGCCCCATCCTTGCGGGGCCCTCACAGCCCCAGTGTCACCCTGGGCAGGCACTGGGGGGCGCTGGGGGTGCCCCGGGGGTGCGCTGGGGGGTTCCGGGGGTGCCACAGCAGGCCCCGGAATGCTGAGTCAGCRCGAGCGTGGCCGGGGGGTCTTGCACAAGGTCCTGGCGCTGCTGCGGTCAGCGGGATTGCCGGTGGCCCTTGGACCCGCCCCRGACAGACTGGCCACTGCCAGACAGCACGGGCCACCACCAGGGGCCACTCTGAGCCACCAAGAGTCACTGTRGGCCATCACGGGTCGCCGTGAGTCACTGTGGGCCACCGCCAGTCCCTGTGGGCCACCGCCGGCCGCCACGAGTCACTTCGGGTCGCCACGGGCCATGCCAGCTCCCGTGGGCCGTCGCTGACCACCGCTGGCCACCGTCTCCCAGCCCCTGGTCCTCTCCGCCGCGTGGGCTCCGCTCAGGAGGTTCTGGTCKCAGGGGACCCCCGGGGACCCCCCCAGCCCCCGGCGTGGCCGCGGCCGTGGGCGGGCAGTGCGGAGGAGCCCGGCCACGAGTGACGGTGGAAGCGCTTTAGTGGGGTCCCGCGGGGCGCGGCGGGGGCGCGCCCCCCCCTCAGCCGTAGCTGTGGGGGCTGTTGGGGTTCATGGGGGACGAGTCCCGGCGCCCCGCCTGCCCCCGCAGCTGCCACAGGCGGTGGCTCAGGTTCTGCACCTGGCAGGTGCCCAGCACGCAGCCCACCCGCACCAGGTGCCCCCCGGCGTGCCGGCGGCCCCGGGGGGGGCGCGGGGGTCGCCGGGGGTCGGGCCGGGGGTCTCGGCGTCGGTCGTGCCGCAGGATGAGGCGCCGGGCTAGCGGGCGGTGCCGGGGGGCGAGCAGGCGGGCGAGCAGGCGGGCACCGGGCCGGGGGGCGACCCAGGGGCCGTGCCGGGCGACCGGGGCTCGGTGCCGCGGGGTCCCGACGAGCTGCGGGGCCGGGGGGGGCCCGCGAAGAGAAGGGAGCTGCTCCGGGGGGTCCCTGCAGGAGAGAAGGGGCAGGGTCAGGGGGCACGGCTGTGGCACCGGGGCGGCGGGGGCGGCGTGGCGAGCCCGGAGCCAGCGCCGTGCCCGGAGCTTCCGGAGGAGGAGGAGGAAGAGGGAGGAGGAAGCAGCCGGGGCAGGGGAGCCGCTACCTGCGGCCGCACACGTACCCCGAGCGCACGGACGCGCGTGTCCCGGCACACGCGACACCGCCGGGCGCCCGCCGACCCCCGAAACTGCSGCTGATCCCCCCCCAGCGCCCACCCCCGGCCCCCCCCGCTCCGCCCACCCCGTTCCCACGGCCCCTGCCCCGGCACCCACGCGTCCCGCCTGTGGCACCCACGCCTGTGCCCCGGGCACCCGCGGGGGGGCCCGGCCTCAGGGCACCCCCACAGCGCCACAGCACCCCCCGGCCCAGCCCCCTGTGCCCCAGTGGGACCCTTTCGCCTCAGTGCCCCTGTCCTGGGGCAGCCTTTACCTCAGGGGACCCCTCCTGGGAGTCCCCCGCCTTAGGGGACCCCTTTGCCTCCGTGTCCCCCACCCTGGGATCCTCTTGTGTCCAGGTCATGGGGATCCCCCCAAGTCTCAGGAGACGCCTCTGGGGTCCCCTGTGACCCAGTGCCCCTTGTCCTGGGGATCCCCTTGCCTCAAGGGACCCCTCCCGGGGACCCCCGTGCCCCAGGGGACCCCGCCCGCAGCCCACGCCACCCCACAACCATGGCAGGACTCGCCCCGCCCCTGTGGGGGTCGGGGTGCCCCATTTCGCCCCATCCATGGCCCCGGCAGGGCTCCCCCTCCCGCCCCCCCGGAGCTGGCAGATCCCTCGGGAGCCAGACGGGGATCCCCGGGCGCCGGGGCCGGCCCGGACGCGCTCCCCGCGCCGGGACACGCACACGCCCGTGCCCCGTGCGCATCCGCACTCACGGGGGGTCCGTCCCGACCCGAGCTGCCCCTTCAGAGGGGATCCCAGCCCCCCATAACGCCCGCGGGCACCCACCCCAGCCCCGGGCACCCCGCGAGCTCCTGCACACGCCGAATCCCCGTCCTGACGCGTCCCAAACCTCGGCCCCTCTCGCACACGCCCCCCGGTGCCCCCAGCCCGCAGCCCCCTCATCGCGGGGGGCCGGGACCCCGCAGCCCCCGCCCGCCACCGCGGACACGCAGCGAGGGCGGGGGGGACCAGGCAGGAGATGGTGCCCGGGGACCCCCCAGACCCCCCCTCCGGGCAGCCGCGGGGCAGCGGGGCGGACGGGGGGGCGCCGGGCGGGGTCTCGGGCAGGGGGTGCAGAGCCGGGCCAGAGGGGCGCGGGAAGGGGGCTGCGGGTCCGGGCACAGGGGGTGGGGGCACAGGGGGCGCGGGCGGGGTCTGAGTAAGGGGTTTCAGGCAGGGGGAGAGAGTAGGGGGTTCGGGTAGGGGTGGGAGGTCGTCCCAGGCAGGGGTCCGGGCAGGGTTTCGAGCAGGGGGTGCGGGCAGAGGGGTCCGGGCAGGGGTTCGGGCAACAAGGGATCCGGGCAGAGGGGTCCGGGCAGGGGTCTGGACAGGAGGCCGGGCAGGGCTTCGAGCAGGGGTCCGGGCAGGGGATGCGGGCAGGGGTCCGGGAGGGAGAGATCCGGGCAGGGAATGTGGGCAGGGGGTTCGAGCAAGAGGCCGGGTGGGGGGTCCCTGATCGCGAGCCGGCGGTGAACCAGGGGTGCGGGCAGGGGGCGGACCAGGGGTGCGGGCAGGGTCCCTCACCTGCGGGGCGGCAGGGCCCGGCCGTGGGGCAGCTCCAGCAGACACAGCGCGAAGCTGACGCAACCCAGCGCCAGCGGGGCCGGGGTTCGCATGGCCGGGCGGGACGGGACGGGACGGGACGGAACGGGCGGCGGCGGCTGCGGGAGAGACGGGGCGGGTGGCTCGGGGGGGCTCGGCGGGGGGGTCGCGCTGGGGTCCGGCTCCAGACCCCTCCTCTCCTTGGTGTCCGCCCCCCGCTCCGCTCCCTCCTGGTCCCGCAGCCCGGGGGCGGCGCGGGGTGCCGGCGGTACCTGGCGAGGGTCGGGCTGCGGTGAGGTCGGGGTTGGGGTCGGCTCGGTCCCGGCTCGGCGCTGCCGCTCCCCGCCCCGGCCCAGGTTAAATATCGCCGGGCCGGCGGGCGGGAGGAGCACAACGGGACGGGAGGAGCCACGGGCGGGGGCAGCCCCGCACCGCCCTCGGTTCCGCACCGGCCCCGGACCCCCCGGCCGCGCACGGCTCCGCACCTTCCCCGGCACCGCACCGGTCCCGCAACCCCCCAGGTCCCGCACGGCCCCGGCCCCCAGACCCCCCACCGCCCTCGGCCCCCTCGGCCCCGCACCGGCTTCGCACCTTACCCGGCCCCTCCCCAGTCCCGCAACTCCCCAGCCCCCCACTCCCCCGGCCCCGCATCTTCCCTGCCAGGGCACCAATCCCGCACCCCTGCAGCCCCGCACCGCCCCCGGACCCCCGGCTCCGCACCGGTTCCACACCTCCCCCCTGGTCCCGCACGTCCCCCGGTCCCGCTCAGGCCCCGCTCCGGCCCCGCTGCCCGGCACTCTCCGCTGCCCCGGGATCCTCCCGGCTCCGGGCTGGGGCTGGGGGAGCGGTCCTGGAGTCTGGGATGGGGCTGGGGGACCCATCTGGAGGCAATGGAACGGGACTGGGCTGGGGCTATTGGGGGGTCTGGGTATACCCCGCAGCCCCCGGTGGCTGCGGGGCCAGGCCCGCGGTGCCCCGTGCCACGTCGCGCTGTGCCCTGCCCGGCCCAGCCAGATGCCTCCCGCCCGGCACCGGCGGGCAGCGGGGCCCCCCCGTGGCACCCCGACACCCCCTCAGCCCCGGCGGGGAGCTCGGAGGGGAGACAGAGCCCCCCAGCTCCCTCCGCTGCTCCCCACCCTCGGCTGCGTCCTGCCCAGTGCAGCCCAGCGCCCCCAGCTTGGGCAGCCCCCTCTGCCCCCCCGGCCCCCTCGGGGGGCAGCACTCCCCCCTCCCTTCTCCCAGGGCTGATTCCATGTTTTTAAGCATCACATGGGGCCTTGTAAAACAATTAAGGAATGTAAATCCGCAGGGATCAGACCGGTCCCGCTCCTGCCGGGAAGCAGCTCCCCCAAACTGGGGGTGCTGGGGTGCCCGGGGGGGGCAGGCGCTGGGGGGCTCCTGGGGCGCTGCTGGGCAGGCAGAGCTCGGCAGGGGAGGGGTCCCCACAGCCTCCCTCACTGGGACCCCCGCCAGGACCCCCAACCCCTGCTCCGGGACGAGGTCTGGCTGTTCCCGGTGGGGTTGGGGCGAGGACCCCCAGCACTCCCGGGAGTCCAAGCTGGGGTCCGGACCCCGGGGTTGGGGGTACCCGCTCCCCCCGACGCGGCTTCCCCAGGCCGAGGGGCCGGGGGCCTCCGCGTGCCCGGAATCGCTGGGATTCTTCCGCATTATCGGGACACAAAGGCTTCACACACCCGCGCCCGGTGCGGGGGGATTTGGGGCAGCACCTGATCGCGGGGCGGCGGGGACCGGGCGAGGGGCAGCGGGACAGACCCCCTGAGAGGGGCCGCGGGGCACGGCCATCCCCGGCGCCGCGACCCCCGGCTCCCGCCCGGCTCCCGGGGGGAATTTCTGCCGCGTTCTGGGCTCTTCCGCTGGGTTGTTGCTGGATTATCCCAGCGGGAGAGAAAAACCCGGCTCCAAACAGCGCCGAGAGCCGCGGGTAGGGGCACGTGGGGCGCCCGCCGCCCTGGGCCCCCCGACCCCCCGACCTCCTGCCCTGAGCCCACCGCCACCACCGCGGCGTCCCCATGGGATGTCACCGTGTGGGATCTGGCGCACGGATGGCAGAGGGTGACATCTGTCACCCAGCGCGGCTCTGGCACAGCGCCAGCGTCCCGAGGGGGACCCCAGGGCCATTCTGGGGGGCCTGGCTGGGGCTCCCCTCCCAGGACCCGGTGCGAGTCCCCGTGGGGGGCAGTGCCAGCCGTTGTCACCCGCAGGGACAAAGCCATGTCACCGGGACTGGTGTCACCAGAATGAGCCTGGGCACGAGGAGGGGGCTCTTGGGACGTGGCTGAGGTCCAGCTGAGCCTTCGGGTCCCGCAGCAGGGACAGAATCTGTCTCCCTGCCCTCCTCTTCCTCCGGTTCACCATTCCTGGGGCACCGGGAAGGATCCCGATCCTGCTCCCCTGCCGGGCTGTGCTGGATCCGGCCGCCGGCTCGCGGCCATCCCGGCACCGGGTGACCTGCGGGAGCCACCCCGGGACCTGCCGTCCCCCGGTCACCTCATCGCTCCCCGGGGCCCGGCAGCACTTTCCCTCTCCCTTCCTGCTGGCTCCCAGCCCTGGGAACCCAGGAGAAGTTTTAATTATCTGCATTGCCTCCTGGCTGGGGCCCCGGGGCAGGGTGCGGGTTGGGAGCAGCACCCGCAGCCCCGCTCGGGTCGCCCGCGCCCCAAAAAGCGCCTTCGGGCGCTGGGACCCTCCACGGGCCGGGCCAGGGGTGCCCACCCTGTCCCAGGGAGCAGCACCCGCTGCGTCCCGGCAGGGATGGGGGACACAGCCAGAACCCCCGCGCGGGGGGCACCCCAAACCGAGGGGTCGGTACCCCATCCCTGAGCCCGCCGGGACACTCTGGCCACGTCCCCGGCACCCCCAAAGTGGCCGCACACGGCCGCGTCCCCGGAGCCGTGTCCCGCCGGTGACGGAGCTGCTCCGGGACTTTGGACTGCGTGTCAGGGCCGCGGGAACGGCCGGGAACAGCCGGGAAAGGGAAGAAACCGCGTCCTGCAGCCTGCAGACACGTGAGTGACCCAGCGTCCCCAGAGTCACCAGCATCCTCAGGGTCCGCAGCGCCCCAGCGTCCCCAGCATCCTCAGGATCGCCGGTGTCCTCAGGGTCCTCAGTATCCCCAGTATCCTCAGCATTCCCAGTGTCCTTAGGGTCCCCAGCAACTCCAGCATCCTTCAGATCCCCAGGGTGCCCAGAGTCAGCATCCTCAGTGTTCCCAGTGTCCTCAGCATGCCCAGGAACCCCAGCATMCCCAGTGTCACCAGTGTCCCCACTATCAGCTCATGCCCGACCGTGGGAGAGTCCCGGGCACACGGCAGGACCGGGCTCTGCACGTGCCTTGTGTCCCCACGCCCGTGTCCCCGTGCCTGTCCCCACCCTCGTGCCCTGTGCCGCKGGGCTCCCCGCGCCCGCTGCTGCCGCTGCGGGTCCCACACAGCCCCCGCTCCCGTGTCACCGCTGCCACCTCGGCCCGCGGGTGGGCAGGACCCTGGCACTGGCAGGCGGCACCGAGCCCTGCSGTGCCAATCCCTGCGGTGCCGATCCCTGACGGTGCCAATCCCCCTTGGTGTCAATCCCTGCGGTGCCAGTCCCTGCCAGTTCCAGCTTCCACCAGTGCAGATCCCACTGATGTCCCGTTCCACCCCAGCACAGGATAGGTTGCACCCCACTCACCCCTGGGCACTTCCAGGGTAGATCAGCCCGGTTTTCCTGTTCCCACATCCCCGCTGTCACCCCGTGCTGGGTGCCCGTCCCTTGGGGTGTCCCCGGGCTGTCACCCTGCCCGTGGTCCGATGGCCTCCACAACGCATCCCTGGYCCCGTGTCACCGTCCCATGGGATCACACCCGGAGATCCACCGGGTCGTGCCTGATCCCTGTGTCCTCCCTGGCCACATGGACCCCACCYRCTYCRCTGCCTCCRAACCRAGATCYGGCTGTCCCGCTCSAGCGCCWGTCCCCRGGGACACAGGGATGCAGGGATGTGGGGACATGGGGACAGCCACCCCGRTGCCAGATCCCCACCCGGCCCCGTGGAGCGGGCCCCAGTTGAGGGCTGAGCCRCGCTGGAACGGGCACGTGGCACTGGGACACCTGCGGCTCAATGCCACTGGTCACCACTGTCCCAGCAGCCGGCGTCCCCAGGAATCCCCCCGTGCTGTGGGACCGTGCCCCTTTTCCGGGTGGGGAGCGGGCACTGGCCTGAAGTGTGGGAATGYGGGTCTGTGTGGGGGCCCGGCAGCGGTGCCCGGGGTGTGACCGCGGTGGCGGGGACGGTGCCCGTGGCACGGGGCCAGCCGTGTCCCGACCCGCACATGTCCCCACACGCRGCGGCCGGAGGTGCCGGGCAGGAGCTGCAAGGGCCGGGCGCGATTGCATCACCCCCGGCCGGGGCGTGGGGTGCGGGGGAACCCCACTCCGGGGGGGCTGCTGGGGCCGGCTCTGCATCCCGGGGATCCCCTCCAGCCTGGGGGGGTGAACCCCAAAGCCGGGGGATGGGATGGCCCTGGGCTGTTCGTGCCCTGCACCTCGGGCACCCCCCCCAGCCCGGGGGCACCCCGGTGACCCCAGGGGGTGAACCCCAAGGTTTCAGGTGTGGGGGGCACCCGGTGCCACTGCTGCCTGTGTCTTTGGTGCGGCTGGACCTTGGCCGGAGAGCTCTGCCCAGATCCCCAGCACCCCTCGGGGGGGCCGAGGCCGGGCGGTGCCGAGCTGCCCCCCCATCCCGCACGCATCCCACGTCCCGCTCCCGCGTGGGAGTGGGAATGGGAATTTTCCCGATGAATCATTCCCGGCTCTGCAGCGGCTGTGCCCCGGCGCGTGTCCCGGCCGGGGGCACCCGAGCGGCGGGGCCTGTCCGCGACCCCCGGGCATGTCCTGGTCCTGGCATGGGGCAGCTCTGCGATGGGGCGGCGGCTGCTGCCTGGAGACGGGATGGGATGGGATGGGATGGGATGGGATGGGACGGGATGGTGACACGGCCACTGCAGCCATCGCTTCGAGCAGGCGGCACCAGGGGCTGTGCCAGGCCACGCTGCCACCTCAGCACCCCGTGGCCCCCCAGCCCTGTCCCCAGGTGACCTGGTGCAGGCGTGGCTGCACAAGGAGCTGTGTCCCGGTGGGTGCCACCGCGGACGAGGGATGGCGAGGRTGGATCCCAGTTCCCTGGGAACTGCCGGACACGTGCTGCCCATGCGGCCATGGGGCCACTTCCACCCTCCGAGGGCTGGTCCCGGCTCCAGGGGACGTCCTGCTGCCCGTGGCTGGGGGGGGGCTGCACAGCGCCCCCGCGTGGCTGCCGGCACCCCGCGGGATCACCTTCTGGTGGGGGGATACACCCGTGGGGAGTGTCACACCCGTGGGGAGTGTCACACCTGTGGGGGCACACCTGTTTGGGGATGCTTTATGCGCGGGCTGTGCAGAATGGGGGGGTCGTGCACACCTCGGGGGGCTGTGCACACACGGGGGGGCCACGTACACTCACGGGGGAGGGTCCTTGCACACGTGTGTTCGTGTACACGCTGGGAGGGTGTCCGTGAACACGGGCGAGGGGACCTGCACACGCGTGTCCCCGCACACCTGACGTGTCCCTGCACACCCGGCAGTCCCCCCTCGCTCCGGGGGTTCCCTGCACACCTGGGCGGTCCCCGGACACGCGTGTCCGTGCACACCAGGGGTCCTTGCACACACCTGGCCGTGCACACCCGAGGGGTCCGTGCACACCTGGGTGGATCCCCGCACACGCGTGGCCGTGCACAWGCGAGGCAGAGTTGTCCGTGCACACGCGAGGCAGAGTTTTCCATGCACACCCGGGGAGTTCCCAGCACACGCGTGTCCCTGCACACCCTGTGTGTCCCCGCACACTTGACCTGTCTGTACACACCCGGGGGGTGTCCCCGCACGCCGGGGGTTCCCCTCACACCCGCGAGGGGGCCGTGCACACCCGTGTCCCTGCACACGCGTGTGCCTACACACCTTAGGGGTCCGTGCACACCYGAGCGGTCCCTGCGCCTCGGGGGTTCCCCTCACACGTGGGGTGTCCCCACACCCCGGGGGGTCCCCCTGTCCCCCGCCCCATTCCCGGACCCCCCGCCCCCGGGGAAGAACCGCTCCCGGCCCCGCCCCCTCCGTGCCCGACCCCGCCCTCTCCGCGCTGTGCCCCGCCCCCTTCGCTCCCGGCCCCGCCCCTCCCGGCCGCAGCCAATGGGAGGCGCGGCCCCGCCCCCGCGGCCGCCGGCGCTGGCGCAGGCGCGGTGCGCGCGGGGCCAAGATGGCGGCGGCGGCGGGCGGTGGGCGCGGGCGGGCGGCGGCGCCCTGAGGAGCCGAGCGCGGCCTCGCGGGGCTCCCGGGGCCGGCCCGGGCCGCCCCCGCCGCCATGGCCCGCCTGGCCGACTACTTCGTGCTCGTGGGATACGACCCCGGCAAGCGCGGTGAGCGGCGGAGGGACGCGGGGGGGCCGGGCCCGCGCGGAGCCGCCCTGGCCGGGGGTGCGGGGCCAGGGGTGTCGGGTGAGCCCGGGCCAGGGGTGCGGGGCCGGGGGTGTGGGGTGGGTGTGGGGCCGGGGCAGAGGGATAAGCCCGGGCCGGGGGTCTGGTGTGAGCCCGGGCCGGGGGTGCGGGCCCGGGCCGAGGTTGCGGGACCGTCCCGGGGGTGCGGGGTGAGCCCGAGCCGGGGGTGCGGAGCCTTCCCGGTGGTCTGGGGCCGTCGCGGAGATGCGGGGCCGTCCCGGGGGTGCGGGGCCGTGGCCGGTCCCGGGCCGGGCAGCACCGGGCAGTTCCCAGCCCCCATCCCCGGGAAGCCCCCGGCGGCCCGGCAGCCAGAGCCGGCCCCTCGCGGTTCCGCGGAGTCGCGGTGTGGGTGTTTTCGGTCTGTCCCCCTCCCCCGCCGAGCGCGAGCTGTCACCGCTCCGGAAACATCGCCTGGGCGGGAGGGGCATTGCTGTCCTCCGGGGATGTCCCCGGTGCCGCTCCTCCCGGCCATCCGCGGCTTCTCCGGCATCCACAGCCCCTGGGATGGGTCACTTTGCTCCCAGTCCTGCTCCCCTGCGCATCCACAGCCCCTGGGATGGGGTGTCCTGCTGCCTGCCCTGCTCTCCTGAGCATCCACGGCCTCTGGGATGGGACATTGTGTTCCCAGTTCTGCTCCCCTGGGCATCCACAGGATGGGGTGTCCTGTCCCAACCCTGCTGCCTTCGGCCATCCACGGTCCCTCAGGCAGGTCCTTGTACCCTCCCCGGTGCCTCGGATGCTCCTGACCCCCCAGATCCATCAGGCACCTCATCCCTCCATCCTCTCCTGCGTCGCTGCTCGCTGTCAGGTGCTGCTGTTGGTTGTTTTGGTCGTGGGGTGTCTCTTGTTTGGGATTTGGGGTCTCTTTCCATCATATTTCTTTCTGCTTCCTGCCCCCAACAGCTTTCAGGGAAAACGAGCTTTGGCAGCGTCACAAAGGAGGCGAAGTGACCTAAAATCAGGGCTTTGTTGCAGAACTCCCCCCGGAGCGTCTCTTCCCACCTGGCACATTCCCAGGCTGTCGGCTGAGGTTATTCCGAGCCTGTGCGTGGAGCTGGGGAAGGGGAATCCTCGTTCTGACGTGGGTTTGGTTATCATGGGATGCTGATGGGGCTGGGAGCTCGGTTCATATCCATGATTCCAGGGTTTGCAGTGCTCCACGTGGATCCCAACCCCATCCACTGTCTCTCCAAGCCCAGAGCAGCCRGAGGTCCCCTATGGAAGGCAGGAGGAATGTGGTGTGTGTTGGGAATGCTGGAGAGCAGAGCAGGCTGCAGCAGAGTTTGGTGTTTCCTGAGGGCTTTCTGATCATGTAGTGGTGTTGTTGTTGTTGTTATTATTATTATTACTATTATTATWATTAGCGTTTTTCTTCAGTGTCCCAGCATTCCGTGGCATTGGGATGGGCAGGAACTGTGGGTCAGACCATGCCTGGGGTGGGAGGGCTGCAGGAGATGGGGGGAGGATTCCAGGATTCCATCTGGGAGCAGATTCCACATCCTCTCAGCAGCAAGGAGAGGGCTGGAGCGACGCTGGGTGGTTGTACCCCCCTTTATCCTGCTTCCAGGTGCTTCCTCTGTATCTTCTTCCTCATCTCCTCCCTGAGGATGCTGCAACTGGTACCTGCAGCACCAAACTGGTGCTTTCTACTGGTTGGTGACTGGTGGGGCTGAGGGACCCGGTGTTCCTTGGACCCGGCGTTCCTTTGGCCCTGGCATTCCTTTGGCCTGGTGTTCCTTGGGCCCAGGGTTCCTTCAGCCTGGTAATYCTTGCCTTGTCTGCCAGAACCTGAGCTTCCAAGGGAGCAGCCAATGTCCCACGTGTGCCTGGGGTCATTTGGGATTTGTTTGGGGAGGACAGAGGTGCTGTGAGGTGACGTGGTTGGCTGTAGTGGGACAGCTGAAGGAAGCAGCAGAGTTAGATGGGATCTTGGGAAGGAATTCCTACCTGGGAGGGTGGGGAGGCCCTGAAAAGCTGTGGCTGCCCCTGGATCCCTGGCAGTGTCCAAGGCCAGGTTGGATGGGGCTTGGAGCAACCTGGGATAGTGGAAGATGCCCATGGCAAGGGATGGAAAGGGCTGGACTTCCTGGTCCCTYCCMRCCCAAACCATTCCGTGATTCTGTGACACTGGGAAGGCAAGAGCTCACACTTAAGAAATTGTGTTCCTCTGATGTAAATACTCACTTTATTTTGGGTTTAACTCACTCTGCAGAGAGGGGACGGGTCCTGGATGTTGTGGGGAGGGGATGGGTCCAGGACACCTCAGGGAGGAGATGGGTCCAGGATGCCCTGGGAAGGGGGATGGATCCAGGATGCCATGGGAAGGGGACAGGTCCAGGACACCAGCCCGAGCCTCCTGGCTGCTGAGATGGCACAGTCGGAAGTGGCACCCAGGAATCCCRTCCTGTGTCCCATCCCTGTCCCAGCCAGTGACAGCCAAACCAAACCCCTCCCCATCCCGGTCTGGAGGTGTCCGAGCTCTCCCGGGCCGTGTCCCCGGGGCTGCAGAGCCGGACCGACCCCGGTTCTGTGATTTTGGGGACGGATGCGGCAGCATTCCCGGCTCCCTGCCCTGTTTTCCCACTCCCCCTCCCTGCTTAGATAATGTGGGAGGCAGGGCAGCGGCGCTCGTCTGCCGGTGAGTAATCGCTGTACAGGTTGGGTTGGTCTGGCAGAGCCGGGGGCCGTGCCAGGCTGGGCCGTGCCAGGCTGGCACCTCCCCTGTAAATAAACCTGGGATGAGGAACTGRGGTGGAACTGGGGGCTGGATGAGACCCTTGGCACTGCCGGCAGCTCCAGGAGTTCTGTGGGATTTGTGGTCGGGCAGGGATGGGGTTGCAGCTGGGGAYGTGAAAGGGGAAGATCTGGTGGGGTGGTGGGAGCTCTGCTGTGTCTCCAGACATGGAATTGTGGAATAGTGTGGTTGGGAAGGGACTTCCAAGCCCATCCAGTGCCACCCCTGCCATGGGCAGGGACACCTTCCACTATCCCAGGCTGCTCCAAGCCCCATCCAGCCTGGCATTGGACGCTGCCAGGGATCCAGAGGCAGCCACAGCTTCTCTGAGGATTCTATTCCAGGGCCTCCCCACCCTCCCAGSYAGGAATTCCTTCCCMAKATCCCATCTATCCCTGCCCTCTGGCACTGGGAAGCCATTCCCTGTGTCCTGTCCCTCCAGGCCTTGTCCCAAGTCCCTCTCCAGCTCTCCTGGAGCCCCTTTAGGCCCTGGAAGGGGCTCTGAGGTCTCCCTGGAGCCTTCCGTTCTCTCCCAGCCTGGCTCCATGAGATGTTACCATGGCTGAGCTGTTTGTGGAAACAAAACCATAAGTGGAGTGGGGCAGTGCAGGGGTCACTGGGGTCACTGGGGTCACTGGGTGCTGCCAGTGGAGCCGCCGTGTCCGTGGGATTTCATGGAGAAGTCCCATCCCCCATGACCTGGGGCTGTGGTGCAGTGCCTGGGACCACATCCTGCTCCTCTGGAAGGGGGGAAAGGGCTCTGAACTCTTTCAAGAACTGTGGATTTGGCTCTGGAACCGGGGGCCTTTGTGGCCTGGCGTGGCCTGCTCCAGCTGCACGGGATGTCCATGATCCAGGAGGGCATCCCAATGCTTTTCCTGGTTTATGGAGCCACAGGGGATGTGTCCAGGGATGCACAGCATGGACACATCCTGGCACCGTGTCCCCGTGTCCCTCAGCTGTGTCCTGCACCCAGCCAGCTCCATGGGGTCGTGTGGGAGAGGAGCTCCAGGGAAAAGTAKGGAGCTGAATGCTCCCAGCAGCTGGAGTGAGATCTTTCCATGCCAGTGTCTGTTTTATTGTGTGCTGATTGCTCACATTATTCCCTGTAAATGAATGTTTTTAATTCTCCTGGCTCTTCCCATCGCTGCAGACAGATGACAGCTTCCCAGAGCTGGGGYTGTGCTTGCTTTTGCCTCAGGATCTGAGGGAATGACAGCTTCCCAGAGCTGGGATTGTGCCTGCTTTTGCCTCGGGAATGACAACTTCCCAGAGCCGGGATTGTGCCTGGTTTTATCCCGGGATTTGAGGGAATGACAGCTTCCCAGAGCTGGGATTGTGCCTGGTTTTTCCTCGGGATCTGAGGGAATGACAGCTTCCCAGAGCCAGGGTTGTGCCTGGTTTTTCCTCAGGATCTGAGGGGTTTTCTCTGTGCATCCCCCATGGCCTGAGAGTCCAGGACAGCTCAATTCCAAACCGTGTGGCTGAAGGAGGCTGGGAGTTTTGGATGGGGAGCACTGGATGTGGCCTCTTCGTGGGAGAGTTGGAAATCAAAGAAACAAAATCCGGGAATTTCGGATCCATGTGTTTCTGGGGAGCCACTGGGGATCCACTGCTGTGCCTGTGTCCTGTCTGGCCAAACCTCTGAGTTTCTCCAGGGAAAACTCAGCAGGGAAGGAGACGAAAAGCTGGATGATGGGAGCTGAGACTCAGCTTGGGATCTCTTTGGGATTTCCCAGGGGGTTTAGGCTGTCAGAGGCAGGGTTAGRTGGGATCTTGGGAAGGAATTCCTGGCTGGGAGGATGGAGAGGGGCTGGGATAGAGTTCCCAGAGAAGCTGTGGCTGCCCCTGGATCCCTGGCAGTGTCCAAGGCCRGGTTGGACAGGGCTTGGAGCAGCCTGGGAYAGTGGAAGGTGTCCCTGCCCWTGGCAGTAGCTGGAATGGGATGAAAGATTTGAGGTCCCTTCCCCCCCAGCCCGTTCCATGGCTGATTCCCGCTGCGCTCCCACAGCCTGGGCGGGTGCTGGTGTCCCGTGGGGGGCCAGGGCGGGCGTGGAGGATGCCGAGGCTGCGACTCGGGAAGTCGCGGTGGTTTCTGTGYTTCCGTGCTCACGGAGCATCTCCCCACGTGCTGTGCCCTCCCTGCACCAAACAGCTCCTCAGACACCTCTGCTCGGTTTCGAGCTGCCGGGGGAGGCTGGAGGAGGCTGCTCCGGCCTCGGAGCTGCCTCTTTCCGTCAGCTGTTTGGGGTGCAGGCCCTGCGTGGGTTGTGTGAGCAGCAGGGCATGGACGGGGCACATCCTGCCCTTCCCGAGGTGCTGGGGCATGGACAGGGCACATCCTGCCCATCCCGAGGTGCTGGGGCATGGACAGGGCACATCCTGCCCTTCCCGAGGTGCTGGGGCATGGACAGGGCACATCCTGCCCTTCCCGAGGTGCTGGG
>JACAXG010000416.1:113124-132201 GCA_018881555.1 Amblyornis subalaris
AGGGCACATCCTGCCCATCCCAAGGTGCTGGGGCATGGACAGGGCACATCCTGCCCTTCCCGAGGTGCTGGGGGCATGGACAGGGCACATCCTGCCCATCCCAAGGTGCTGAGGGCATGGACAGGGCACATTCTGCCCTTCCCGAGGTGCTGGGGCATGGATAGGGCACATCCTGCCCATCCCAAGGTGCTGAGGGCATGGACAGGGCACACCCTGCCCTTCCCGAGGTGCTGGGGCATGGACAGGGCACATCCTGCCCTTCCTGAGGTGTTGGTAGCTCCTCGGGCTGGATGTGGAGGTGATTCCTGGTGGGAGGAGCTGAAGTGGATCCYCTGGGCAGGGCGGGGCTCTCAGGGCTCCTCCCGCTGCTGTCCCAGCTGTGTTTGGGGTTGGGTTCCAGCTCTCCTGGGGGGAGCCATCCGTGTCACCCTGTCGTGTCACCCTGTCGTGCGTGGCCGTGGCCGAGTGACTCAGGGTTTGACTCAGCCCAGGTTCTGGGAACATCCACAAAATCCCCACCGTGGAAAAGCCCCCGAGGCTGGCAGCGGCGGTGGAGCTGTTGACTGGGTCAATATTTGCACAGGGAGAGAGAGGCTGGGAATGGCCCTGCCACGTGCGGGGCTGCTCCTGGCCACGTGCCTGCGGCTGGAAAGGTGGGATGTGCACAGGGGCAAATCCAGAGAGGCCACGGAGCTGCTCCAGGGCTGGAGCCCCTCTGGAGCTAGGCTGGGAGAGCTGGGGCTGTTCATCTGCAGAAGAGAAGGCTCCAGGAAGAGCTCAGAGGCCCTTCCAGGGCCTAAAGGGGCTCCAGGAGAGCTGGAGAGGGACTTGGGACAAGGCCTGGAGGGACAGGACACAGGGAATGGCTCCCAGTGCCAGAGGTCAGCGTTAGATGGGATCTTGGGAAGGAATTCCTGGCTGGGAGGGTGAGGAGAGGCTGGAATAGAATTCCCAGAGAAGCCATGGCTGCCCCTGGATCCCTGGCAGTGTCCAAGGCCAGGCTGGCTGGTGCTTGGAGCAGCCTGGGATAGTGGAAGGTGTCCCTGCCCATGGCAGGGGTGGCCCYGGGTGGGCTTTGAGGTCCCTTGCCACCCAAACCATTCCATGATTCCATGTACAGCACTGGCTGCGTATGGAAGGGGTCACCCCTCCCACCAGCCCCCACAACTTCCAGCTGCATCCAGCGGGCTGGGAACTGCAGCTCCTCTGATCCCAGCTGCTCCATTAATCCCTGTCTCCTTCCCTTTGAACTCTTGCCCGGGAAGAGCAGCTCCGGGGGCTGTGAGTCAGAGGCCGGACGGTGACGGTGACAGTGACAGGGTCAGAGCTGTCCCTGGGCAGTGCCAGGGCTCAGGGCAGGGGTTGGACCTGTCTGAGCYGGGCCTGAGCAATTCCAGCTCCTCCGAGCTGTGTTTGTAGATGGGGAGAGATCACTCATGGAATCACAGAGTCGTTTAGGTTGGGAAAGGCCTCAGGGCTCATCAAGTCCAACCATCCCCAGCAGTGCCAAGGCCACCCCTGCCCATGTCCCCAAGTGCCACATCCACAGGGCTTTGAAATCCCTGCAGGGATGGGAACTCCTGGACAGCCCTTTCCAGGAGGGATTTCCCCAGTATCCAGCCTGCTCCTCCCCTGGCACAGCTTGGGGCCGTTCCCTCTCCTCCTGTCCCTGTTCCCTGGGAGCAGAGCCCGACCCCGCCCTGGCTGTCCCCTCCTGTCAGGAGTTGTGCAGAGCCAGAAGGTCCCCCCGGAGCCTCCTTTTCTCCAGGCTGAGCCCCTTTCCCAGCTCCCTCGGGAGTTCTGCAGCCCCTTCCCGGCTCCATTCCCTTCGCTGGACACCATTCCTGGTGCCTCTTCTTTTCCATGTTGTTGATGGCGGTGTGGGATGGGTCAGGTTGGTCCTGGAGCAACACCTGAGCAGGGAAATCATAGACGCAGCTATGGGCTGATCATTTCTCCCCCTTTGGAGGGGACATTCCCATGTCCTTCTGGGTTTCCTTGCCAGAACTCCCTGCTGCTGTGACCAGGGCCGGGAGGGAGGCTGGTATTCCTTTGGGAAGGTGGCTGAAGGTGAGGTGGACACACCAACCCGACCCAGGTGTTGTGACCAGATCCTTGACCCATTTGTCACATTTTATTTGCTGCCAGCAAGGATTTAGCACACTCCTCTCTGCTCTCTCCCAGCCCAGCTCGTGTTTCTCCCCGAATCCAAACCCTTTCCTTGCAGCAGTTCCCGTTTCCCGTTCCCAGCGCTGGGCTGGAGCAGCAGCTGTGGTTTTATGGATGCTAAAAACACAAACAAACCCCACTTGGAACGTGCCCTGGAGCTCCCCGGGCTGCAGGAGGAGGAGTTAACCCCGAACACCCCTTTGGTGCTGTTCCTTGCGACACCTGGGGGGGATCAGGGATGAGCCGGGGGGATTGGACGGGATCTGGAGGAGCTTTTCTCCCACCTCTCTCCGGGATCGTGGCGGTGACGCCTCCGGGGCCGCTCGGTTCCTTCTGTGGCTCCAGAGTTCCTGACCACTAAATGCTGCTCTTGTGGCAAACCCGAGCTGGGAGAGCCTGCAGGGCTTGGGGCAGGGAATTCCTGCTCCTGGGARTGCAGCTTTCCCATATCCACAGCGTGTTCGTCCCTTCTGGGGTGGCAGCTGGTCCCAGGGGAGACCCAGAGGGTTTGGGTGCTGGTGGCATCCTCTGGGAGGGATTGGGGACTGGTGGGACCCTCTGGGAGCGGCTGGGGACTGGTGGGATCCTCTGAGAGTGTCTGGGGACTAGTGGGACCCCGTGAAGGGATTTGATGACTGGTGGCATCCTGAGAAGGGATTTGGGAACTGTTGGAACCCTCAGAGAGGTTTTGGGAACCTCTGGAAGGGTTTGGAGACTGGTGGGACCCTCGGGGAGGCCTTGGGGCCTGGTGGGCCCCTCTMGGAGGGGATTTGGGGGCCGCTTTTAGGGGCAGGCAGCGGATGAGGGGTCGAAGCACGTGGAGAGCAGCCCTGAGGACCCTCCCTCTCCCTCCCTCCCGCCCCAGTTCCCGAGGTTTTTGTTCGTGGAGCGGCTGGGAGTGCCACGTGTCCCCTGGCAGGGAGCAGCCGCAGCTCGGCGGAGCCGCGCGCGTTATTTTGTGTCTCGGAGCTCTCCGTGCGCGGACGAGGCGGCGGCAGGGAGGGAGCTCTCRGGGAGGAGAAGCCGAGCGTGGCCGGGTGGGAGCAGCGAGGGGTTTGTGGGCAGCTGCAGGAAGCGCAGCAAAGCGGCTCCTCMGCGAGCTCGCAGCACCTTCCTGGCCCGGCTCCGGCCGGGGCTGTGCCGATGGCGCRGATAGTTCCGCCGCTGTCTGGCGCTGCCCCTGGCATTGTCACCGGCACATCCTGCCCGGTCACAGCCCGGAGCGGGAGCGGGGCCCTGCTGGAGGTGCTGGGCACGCTTCTGGTCCCGGTGATCCCGGGCTGCATGCTCCGAGGGGCTCGGCTCTGCGGCCACGGTGGGAACGGTGACAGCGGCCTCGGGCACGTTGTCCCTGTCACACCTCCCGGTGCTCCTGTCCAGGGAAGGGAACGGAGCTGGGAAGGGGCTGGAGCCGCAGGAGCGGCTGAGGGAGCTGGGGTACCTGCTCCCACATTTTCCAAAGGTTTCTCCCTGCTGAGGGACCTCCTGGAATCCTGGGGGCARCTCTGGRAAGCCCTGGAGGGGCTGGAGCATTTCCAGAGCTGGGAAGGGGCTGGAGAACTCCTGAGGGAGCTGGGAAAGGGGCTCAGCCTGGAGAAAAGGAGGCTCAGGGGGGACCTTCGGGGTGGGCTTGGAGGTCTTTCCCACCCAGAGCATCCCAGGATTGTGGGAAATGGAGAATCCTTGCCCATGGAGCGCAGGCAGTGCCTCGGGAAGTGCCTCCAAGCCCCCCCGGGCTGTGCGGGGGCTGCCAGGGATCGCTGCAGGGAGAGAGCGGGAAAAGCGGGATCTGCGCCGGGATTTGTGCCGGGTGAGGTTTGCTGGGATCTGTGCAGGGATCGGGAATGTCCTTCTGGCTCTGCACAGCTCCTGGACAGGAGAGGGCAGCTGGGGGAGATTGGGAYCTGCTCCCAGGGAATCAGKGATGGGAAAAGAGGGAAYGGCCTCGAGYTGTGCCAGGGGAGGCTCAGGTTGGATATTGGGGAATTCCTTCCTGGAAAGGGCTGTCCAGCCCTGGCACAGCTGCCCAGGTCAGGGGTGGAGTCACTTGGGGACATGGGCAGAGGTGGCCTTGGCAATGCTGGGAACTGTCGGACTCGGTGCTTTTCCAACCCAAACAATTCCATGATTCYAAGTCAGCTCTGCTCCAAAACTGCCATAACGTTGCTCTTTCAGGGTGGGAGAAGCCTCTGCCCTGG
This sequence comes from Amblyornis subalaris, assembly GCA_018881555.1. NCBI lineage: Eukaryota > Metazoa > Chordata > Aves > Passeriformes > Ptilonorhynchidae > Amblyornis > Amblyornis subalaris. The sequence goes on from JACAXG010000416.1 coordinate 117,492, forward strand.
TTTTAGGACCGTGCCCCGATAATTTGGTGTTTTGTGAGTTACCTGCGGCCGCAGCCACGCTCCTGTTAATGAGGCCCGCACAACCCTGCAGCAAATTCCCGTCAGGATGCCCAGCCAGGCGTTGGGAAGTGCCAGTTGGGCGTTTGTCCGCCCCTTCACCTGCCGGCTTTGATATCCTTCAGCGGGTGGAGCCGGGAATGCAGCGCTCCGAGGGCAGGGAAGGAGCTGGAACCCCGGGCAGGTAACGCCGCTCCGGGTTCCGTGTCCCTCCGGAGGGCCCTGGGGCCACGGGGTGGGAGCCAGCTGTGGGACACGGCCCTGCCCTCCTCGAACACTGCCGCTCTGTTCGCCTGAGGCCGAGCACAATCGTTGGYTTCAGCCTCTCCCGGCTCCGGGCTGCATTTAGGGATGAGCAGAGCGTGGCTCCGGTGGCTTTGCACATCCGGGATGAGCCCGGGGAGCAGCTGCTGGGCTGGCTCGGGATGGGCAGGTGATTAGAAAGGCCAGGGATAAGCTTCTGGATGGGATCAAGGTGAGCTCAGCAGCCCCAGGCAGGAAGGAGGTCAGACGGTTCCAGGGATGGAGCTGATTCCTCACAGGAGCAAGGAGAGCCCGGCTGATTCCTGCAGGAATTGTCTGCAGGAGTGGGCTGTCGGCTCCGACTGGGGATGTGTCAGCGATTCACAGGGGTGGGAATCCCTGTGGTGACGTTTGGAAAGCTCAGGAAGGTGGATTCCTACTGCTCCGCAACTTCCTGACAGGAGAGGGGATCCAGGTGGAGTCGGGCTCTGCTCCCAGGGAACAGGGACAGGAGGAGAGGGAACAGCCTCGAGCTGTGCCAGGGGAGGCTCAGGTTGGGCATCAGCAGGAATTTCCTYATGGAAAGGCTTGTCCAGCCSTGGCACAGTGTTGCAGTGCCTCAGCACCCTCACAGCCAAGGATTTCTTCCCCATATCCCATCTAATCCCAGCTGGCAGTGGGAAGCCGTTCCCCCTTGTCCAAAGTCCCTCTCCAGGCGAGCACAGCGCTTTCCCAGGGATGTGCCAGCAGAACAGGGGTGACAGTGGCACTGCAGGCAATCCTGGGGTGTCCCAAAGCCTTTCACTGCCTCTCCTGAGCCAGCTCCTCCCTTCCCAGCCTCCCAGCAGAACGGGGCTCTCCTGGGGGGATTCCTCCATCCATCACACTTCTCCTTCCTCCCTCTCCGAGTTCCTCTCGGCTCTCCTGACTCAGCTCCGTGTTTTCACTTCACCTTTCCTTTCCCTGCCTGTCTGGATGGGTTTTGCCCACGTTTGTCACACACGATCTGCATCCACGGTTCCCACCTCTCCGTGGCATCCCTGTTTTCCCTCCCCAAGTCCTGGCAGTGGAGTCACTTGGATTGATCCGGAGGGTGGGAATGTTGATTTTCTTCTTTATTCTCCCTCTGACCCGAGGTTTTCTTGGCAACTCTGGTTTTATACCAGGACCTTTTACAAGTGTTGGATCTCTTGGGAATTCTGTCCATTGAGGATTTGGGGATTTTGTTTAGTGCTGGTGCAGAACTCGAGGCTTTCTGTGTGTTTGGGATCTGGGTCTGGTTTCAAGGAGCAGCTCCAAGAGCTGCCTGAGCTCCTTCATTCATCTCCATCCCTGGCAGTGTCCAAGGCCAGGCTGGCTGGGGCTTGGAGCAGCCTGGGATAGTGGAAGGTGTCCCTGCCCATGGCAGGGCTGGCACTGGATGGGCTTTGAGGTCCCCTCCCACCCAAACCATTCCATGATTCCATGATTACCATTGTGGCGTTTTCAGGGAAGTTTTTCCCCATGAAAAAGCAGCTCCTTTTTCCTAAAGGCCCTTCCCGAGCATCCATGAGCMTGTGTCAGCCCTTCCTGCTGGCCCTGAAAGGATGCAGGTGGCAGCAGGCCAGGGAGAGGGAATGTGATCCGTCATCCCAGGGAGAGGGAACGTGATCCAATGTCATCCCAGACGGGCTCGCACGCGGGGATGAATCGGCAGCCGCTGCTCCAGGAATCCAGACTGGAGCTGCCGGGGGGAGTCATGAGACAGGCACAGGGCTGGGATCCTCTGACTCATCCCGGCAGAAATCTGTTCCCGGCTCCAGAGGCCGTAGGAAGCGCGGTGGGAAGCGGAGGGAGCAGCTGGGAGCCGTGGAGCCCATCCCGGGAGCGGTGGTGGGGTGTGGGASGCGGGGTGAGGAGCAGGGGCGGGGGCAGCTCCTCCAGCCGGGATTTGCTGCYTTTCACCATAAAAGGGGAAATTTTCCTTCACGCCTCGTGGAGAGTGTTTGTGAGTCCACAGGGAGTGGGAGAGGGAAACAGCCGAGGAGGGAGAGTCTTGGAGAGGGTGTGGGGGCGAGGGAAAGGCGGCGGTGGTCTGGTCTCCGTGGGAATTGGGGGTGGTGCCTGCAGGGATTGGGAATGGGAGATGGGATGGGACCTGCAAGGATATGGGGCTGGGAGTTGGGATGGGAGATGGAATGGGGCCTGCAGGGATGTGGGGCTGGGAGATGGGATGGGGCCCGCAGGGATATAGGGTTGGGAGATGGGATGGGAGATGGGGTGGGACCTTCTGCAGGGATTGGGAATAGGAGATAGGATGGTGGCCTCAGCGATGTGGGGCTGGGAGAGGGGCTGGGAAATGGGATGGGGCCTGCAGGGATGTGGGGCTGGGAAATGGGATGGGGCCTGCAGGGATGTGGGGCTGGATGTCCTGACCAAGGAGGCAGTTTCAGTTTGGGAGGTGAAATTCCAGCCTGTGTCCCGGTGGGAGCACCGGATGCAACACCAAGAGGATCAATATCCTTGTGGAGTTACTAAAACGAAGTACAATCCCCAAAACCTCCCCAAACAGCCCCACCTGCCCCAAACCACTCCCAGTCTCTCCTGTCGTTGTCAGCCCATGGGAAGTGGATGCATCCTGGTTAAGGATTTTAACCCAAATTCCTGGGATTCCTGGGAATGCTGCAGGGCCGAGCAGCTGGCAGCACAGCTGGCACCATGGGGAACCCCARACTGGTGGGGAAGGATGGATGGGGACAGAACAGAATTCCCGGGATGGGAAGAGAAGGGAGGGAAGCGTGTCCTGCCCTGAGCCGGGGGGGTGAGGAGGGTCCTGGGGCTCCCTGGGGCAGCGCTGGGGACGTGCTGGGCTGTCCTGGGTGCGGTTCCAGGCTGGGGGACCCGGCCCGTCCCAGGCAGGGCTGCTGTGGGATTTGCAGATCCTCTGCCAGATGGAGACTGCCGGGCTCCAAGTAAATCCCGGGATTTACCGGGGTTTCCTGGCGTGGAGGGGCTGGAGGTGGTGCTGGGATGGGGAACGTGGGGGAGGGAGCGTGGAGGGGTCAGCCCCGGACAGGGACCCCCAGGAGGGGACAGAACAGTGGCCACAGAACAGTGTCATGGGATCATGGAATGGGTTGGGCGGGAAGGACCTTGCAGCCCATCCAGGKCCACCCATCCAGGGCCACCCCTGCCRTGGGCAGGGACACCTTCCACTGTCCCAGGCTGCTCCAAGCCCCATCCAACCTGGMCTTGGACACTGCCAGGGATCCAGRGGCAGACACAGCTTCTCTGGGAAYTCTRTCCCAGCCCCTCCCYACYCTCACAGAAAGTTTGAACTCCAAAAAAAGCCAGGTAATGGGGGTTGGGGGGGAAAGGAGAACTTGGGATTTGCAGAGCTCTGGGTGCCCTTGTTTAGGGACGGGGGGAGCTCACCTGAGGCTGTGTACCTGGAAGGAGCTCACCTGGTGAGGAGCTCACCTGGCTCCAGYGGCTGCACCTGCCCCCCACATGCCCCTTCTCGTGTTCCTCTGTCCCGATGGTTGTTTTTAATTGAATCACAGAATTGTTTGGGGTGGAAAATCCCTCTGAGCCCATSGAGTCCAACCATTCCCAGCCCTGCCAAGGCCACCCCTGCCCATGTCCCCAGGTGCCACATCCTCAGGGCTTTGAAATCCCTSCAGGGATGGGGACTCCAAACCTCCCTGGGCAGCCCCTGCCAAGGCCTGACCACCCTTTCCAGGAGATTCCTGCTCATGTCCAACCTGTCCCTCCCCTGGCACAGCYYGAGGCYGTTCCCTCTCCTCCTGTCCCTGTTCCCTGGGAGCAGAGCCCGACCCCCCCTGGCTGTCCCCTCCTGTCAGGAGTTGTGCAGAGCCAGAAGGTCCCCCCGGAGCCTCCTTTTCTCCAGGCTGAGCCCCTTTCCCAGCTCCCTCAGCCGCTCCTGGGGCTCCAGCCCCTYCCCAGCTCCSTTCCCTTCCCTGGACACGCTCCAGCCCTTTCCCAGAGCTCCCCAGCAGCATCCAGAGGGATTTGCTGCCTCYTCTTGTTGCCTCAGACTCAGGAAGGATCCAGGCCCTTGAAGGTGCCAAATTCCACGTAGGGAACGTTCCYGCAGCACCAGGTGTGAGTGCTGAGAGCTGAGCTGACGTTGGCACACAGGAATTCCTGGGATAACCTGGGATAAATCCTCTTGAGCCGTTTAAAGCTTGTCTGAGTGACAGTGGCAGTGTCACCAGGCAGGCTGGGAGAGCTGGGATTGTCCAGCTTAGGGAGGAGAAGGTTCCAGGGRGACCTCAGAGCCTCTTCCACTGCCTAAAGGGCCTCCAGGAGAGCTGGAGAGGGACTTTGGACAAGGCATGGAATGACAGGACAGGGAATGGCTTCCCTCTTGCAGCTCTCCCGTTCTCTGTCCCTGAAATCATCTCAATGTGAATATTTTGCATTATTTTCCTTGGCTCCGCTGCCTCATCCCAGCCCATGAGGGCTTTGGGGTTCATGGAATTTTCCAAGTGCTGGGGTGGCTGGAAGGGAGTGAMAGAAAAAGGGGGACAGGGTGGGAATGTCACCGTGCACCACCCCAAAAACAAAATCCCATCTCCTCTCCCTGGCTTTGGCCACGAGGAGGATGAGGGAAGGGGCTCTGGAGGAGCAGGGAGAGGAGGAAGCTGCTCACAGCTCTTGGATCTCTTCCCAGAAGTGTTTGCTGGAAAATGTGAACTCTCCTCCCTGGGTTGGGGGGAGGGACAGGGAGGTGGTGGGTTCATCCCAGCTCCAAATCCAGTGTGGGTTGGGTGGGATGGAGGGAATGGGGAGGTGGTGGGCTCATCCCAGTTCCGAATCCAGTGTGGGATGGAGGGAGTGGGAAGGTGGTGGGTTCATCCCAACTCCTGCCCTGGCCTGGGATGGATGGGATGTAGGGAATGGAGAGGTGCTGGGCTCATCTGATKCTGTCCCAGTGCTTCCTGTCTCATTTTGGACAGACTGGGGTCAGATTTGGGGCATTTTTCCCGCTTTCCAGTTGATGCAGATATTCCCGTCAGGAGCCTCCGGGTCCCTCCGGGGTGAGAGTCCCTTTGTAAACACCCCAAACTCCTGGACACGGGATTGTGACTCTGTCACGAGTCTGTCCCTCCAGGGCCTGGCTTCACCAGAGTCATCTCGGATTTGTTTTCCTGGAGCCTTTTGGGATCAATGGTTAATTCCCATTCCCGTGTGTTCACACCGGGATTGCTCCGTCCTTCCAGCAGCGCCGGGAGGGCCGGTCCCGAGCAGGCCTGGGATTTGTCTGTGGGATTTATCCCAGCCCCGTGTGCCCACGCACGTCTCAGGCGTAGGGTGGGATTATCCCGAGGGCCTGCCTGGCTCCCTGAGCTCCCCTGGCTCTGGGAATGCTGTTCCTGCTCCGGGATGGAGCTCGGGGGGGTCCCTCCCGTCCTTCCTCCCCCGAGCTCTGCGCATCCCAACAGCTCCGTTCAGCCTTGCCTTAATCCACGTCCAAGTTTGGAATGCTCACGGCGCGTTTTCCCAATTTTCTGGCTTTTAGCCTGTGGTTTTGGGGCTTTTTGGGTGTTTTTTCCCTGGGATTGGTGTGTGTGGAACCAGCTGTCTGGGCTGTGCTGCYTGGAATCCCCGGTGGGACGGGGTCGGTACGGACATCGCTCAATATTCCTGAAAATCCAAGCTGATATTGGAGAATATGTTTGAATTTTTGGTGTTCCTGTCAAATTTATTGTTAATTCCCATTTTTTTTATTTTCCAGTGTTTTGTTGCTCATTTTTCCATGGCCTTTGCTCCGTGCCTGACTCGGTTTTGCCTTCGTGTGTCGTCGGGGTGGTTTGGGGTTGTTTATTTTGTTGGTGAACTTTCCAAGGGTTGTTTTTTTTTGTCCAGCTTGGTAAATCCCAAGTTGTTTTTCCTTCCATTTGGCTGAACTGGGGGTCAGTCACTTGTGGAGGTTTGGGAAAAACCTAAACCCAGACTAGAGATGGGATTTATTTGGGTCACGTTCTGAGGTTTTCTCCTTGCTGCGAGAGCAGGGTTGTGCTGTGCTGGATGTGAAGCTGTTGGGGGACAGGGGGTGGCCATGGTCAGGGTGGCCTCAGGCACTGGTGGCTCTCCCATCCCGTTGGAGACAGGAGCTGGGATCATCCAGATGTGTCCCAGATGCTGCTCCCTGCAAACACAGGAATGTGGGGGCTCGGGCATCACTGGGATCACAGGGAATGGGGGAATTCTACCCCTGTGCACTGCTCAGGTGAGACCCCACCTGCTCCAGCCCTGCTCCAACAGCAGGAGGACCTGGAGCTGCTGGAGAGAGTCCAGAGGAGGCCCCGGAGCTGCTCTCAGGGCTGGAGCCCCTCTGGAGCCAGGCTGGGAGAGCTGGGAATGTTCACCTGGAGAAAGGGAGGGCTCCAGGGAGAGCTCAGAGCCCCTGCCAGGGCCTAAAGGGGCTCCAGGAGAGCTGGAGAGGGACTTGGGACAAGGCCTGGAGGGACAGGACACAGGGAATGGCTTCCCAGTGCCAGAGGGCAGGGTTAGATGGGATATTGGGAAAGAATTCCTGGCTGGGAGGRTGGGGAGGGGCTGGAATAGAATTCCCAGAGAAGCTGTGTCTGCTCCTGGATCCCTGGCAGTGTCCAAGGCCAGGCTGGATGGGGCTTRGAGCAGCCTGGGATAGTGGAAGATATCCCTGCCCACGGAACTGGATGAGTTTTGAAGTCTCTTCCCACCCAAACCATTCCATGATTCCAGGATTCTCAATTTTTCTGGCAGAGCAGCAGCAGGGATGAGTGTTTGCTCTCTCAGGTCTGAGCTGTTATTCCAAGGCTGGGAGCTCCATGTGTGTGGTGTGTGGAATGTGTCAGGCATCTCAGCTCCAGCTGGATTCTCCTGTGCTCCTCAGGATGGGGAATTCATCCCTCCTGACCCTTCAGGGCAGAGTTTCCTCTCCCTGTTCCCAAGGGCAGATCCCTGTCACAGGCAGCAAGTGCCAGCCTTTCCAGGGAACCCTGGAGCTTGTGCCCATCCTCGTGCCCTGTCCTGAGGCTGGGCCTGCTCTTCCTGCCTTAAGGAATGAAAATGGGATGTTGTGGCTGTTCCTGGAGTTTCTGGATCATTCCTCTGGCACAGGGCTCCAGTTGGACATGGTGCCTCTGGCCCTTCTGTGTGGGTGCAGGGCAGGAGCTCGTGGTGCTGGGCTGGATCCCTGGATTCGCAGAATCCCGGGATCGCTGAGGCTGGAAAAGCCCTCCCAGGTCACCGAGTCCAAGCTGTGCCCAGTCCCCACCTTGTCCCCAGCCCAGAGCACTGAGTGCCATGTMCAGGAATTCTTGGACACSTCCAGGGATGGGGACTTCAAACCTCCCTGGGCAGTTCCAAGGCCTGACCACCCTTTCCATAGAGAAATTCTTCCTGAAATTCYTCCTTTGGAGGGAAACTTCCCTCCTGGGCTCAGGGAAAGGMCTCGTGTCCGCACTTCCCCTCTCTTGACGATCCATTGGCTGCGTTGTCATTCCTCCAAACTTCAGTTGTGATTCCAGGTGTTCAGCAGGAAACTCTGGGTCTGTCCAGACCTTTCTTATTCCAGTGAGGCTTTCCTGTCTTCCTCAAAATCAAAATGATCCAAGGATTTCAGTTGAGTTCTTCCCRGAAATGGGGGATTTTAGGCTGGTGGAGATGGAGGAGCTGCTCAAGTGACGTGGAACCCTTTCCAAGCCTGTCCTCTGCTCCGCAGGATCCGCTTCCAGGGAGGCACCCACGTGCGGGGGCCCAGCCCCTGCCCCGGCTCTGTTGGCTTTGGGTGGAGGAGGGGAATTGTGCTTCCTTCTCGAAAGGATCCGACGGAGCAGCATTTCCCTGCCCTTCCCATCAAACAGAGCCTCTGCAGTGACGGAGGTGTGGGTGTGCCTCAGGTTCAGGGAATCACGGAATGGTTTGGTGGGRAGGGACCTTAAATSTCTTCCAGGGCCACCCCTGCCATGGGCAGGGACACCTTCCACTATCCCAGGCTGCTCCAAGCCCCAGCCARCCTGGCCTTGGACACTGCCAGGGATTCAGGGCAGCCACAGCTTCTCTGGGAATTCTATTCCAGAGCCTCCCCACCCTTCCAGCCAGGAATTCCTTCCCCATATCCCATCTATCCCTGCCCTCTGGCAGTGGGAGGCCATTCCCTGTGTCCTGTCCYTCCAGGCCTTGTCCCAAGTCCCTCTCCATTTGGCAAATGGGATTCTCCAGAAACTTCCTCTGAAATGGGGAGTTTAGAGTTGTGCTTTGTATTGATTTCTTCCCAATATCCCATCTAAATTTCCCCTCTTTAGCTGAAACCACAGGGATAAGCTGGGAAGGGCCCTGTGTCCTGCTGATCTCCAGGAGCCAGCCCAGAATTCCTGGTTCTGGCACAGCCGGAGCTGAGCGGGGTCGGCAGTGGGATCGGGCTGGGAGCAGCTCCAGGGACAGGTCTGCAGGTCACACTTAGAATCATGGAATCAGGGAGTATCCTGAGTGGGAAGGGACCACAGGGATTGTTGATCCAACCTCTGGCCCTGCACAGGCACCCCAGCAATCCCCCCCTGTGCCTGGGAGCGTTGTCCAAACGTTCCTGGAGTTTTGGTGCTGTGACCATTCCCTGGGGAGCTGTTCCAGTGCCCAACACGCTCTGGGGAAGAACCACTCAGCTCCGTGACCTCAGGACTCATCSCAGCCTTCCCAGACGATCCATGTGTGCAGGATCAGGTGGGTTYGGGGGCACCTGGACCTGGGTGTTGGTGGGGTCTGTCGGGAGCTGTAGCAGGAGCTGCCAGGGGCACGCTAATCCCGGTAATCCCCTGGCTGTGCTCGGAGCTGCCGGCACTCCCTGGTGCTCCCATTCCCATCTCCCTGCCCTTTCCCGAGGATTAGAGGTGAGGAGCTGCTCCAGGTCACTGRGACAGGAGCGGGATGGTGGCTTGGGCCCTCCGTGTGCTGTGGGGTTTGGGGAGAGCAGGGGCTGGCATTCCCAAGCCTGGGCAGAACCAGGGATCAGCATTCCCGAGGCTGGACAAAGCAGGGTTCAGCGTTCCCGAAGCTGGGCGGAGCAGGGCTCCTCTCCGGGCTGTGGGGTCAGGCTGAGGGACAGCCCTGGGCTCCGGGGCTGCCGATGCTCYGCGGGGTGGGAGCTGCAGCCCCGGAACCGCACGGAGCTGCACCCGCTTCAGGAAATTCCCTGGTTTGCTGGGAAATGCCAATGAGGAAGCTGAGGGCAGTGTCACTTCTCCATCCCGGAGCAGTCTGTGCTCAATGGGGTTTCAGTTCCTCTTGGCTTCAGCCTCTTCCTCCTCCGGCACCCTCCGCTCTTCCCGCTGCCCCAGGAGAGTCAAATCCCTGACCAGGGTCCTCCCTCAYGGAGGGGATTCCCTTCTGCAGCACAAATCCTGTGAGCAGCRGCTGAGGGAGCTGGGAAAGGGGCTCAGCCTGGAGAAAAGGAGGCTCCGGGGGGACCTGCTGGCTCTGCACAACTCCTGACAGGAGGGGRCAGCCAGGGGGGTCGAGCTCTGCTCCCAGGGAACAGGGACAGGAGGAGAGGGAACGGCCTCRRGCTGKGCCAGGGGAGGGGCAGGTTGGATACTGGGAAAATTCCTCCTGGAAAGGGCTATAAAGCATTGGCAGGGGCTGCCCAGGGCAGTGGTGCAGTCACTGGACTCGTTGGTCTCAGAAGGGTGTTCCATGAGTTCAGACAATTGTGGAATCACGGAATCACAGCAGTTGGAAAAGCCCTCTGAGCCCATCGAGTCCAACCATTCCCAGCACTGCCAAGGCCACCCCTGCCCATGTCCCCAAGTGCCACATCCTCAGGGCTTTGAAATCCGTCTAGGAATGGGAACTCCTGGACAGCCCTTTCCAGGAGGGATTTCCCCAGTATCCAGCCTGCCCCTCCCCTGGCCCAGCTCGAGGCCGTTCCCTCTCCTCCTGTCCCTGTTCCCTGGGAGCAGAGCCCGACCCCCTCCGGCTGCCTTCTCCTGTCAGGGCAATGTTGAACTTCCCRTAAGGATGGAACATTTTCTCCCATTTCGATTCCCGTAGCTCCAGCGCTGCCGAGCCCGGCTGAGGCCCCTGTGGAATCTGACCTGATTCCCACTTCTCCATTCTGTACCCGGCCGTTTCTGTCCCTCCCCGCAGAGTTTTCCCCCCTGGATGTGCCGCGCTCCGGCGGCAGCTCCGGCCCCGCGGCCGCCTCCTGTGTGGGGCTCTGGGAACAAAAGCTCCTTCTGCCCTGCGGGAGATGTTGATCCTGGCAGGGCCTGGGTGTAAACGATCCCTGTAGGGTCCAGACAAACCGAGCCAGGGCTGAGATCATTCCCTTCTCCCTGGCAGGATGGAGCAGGGAGGGACTTGGGCACCCACGTGTGATCCATGAGGAGCTGCCCGGGCTGGGATTTGGGTTTTGGGGTTTCCCTCTGTCCTTGGCTGCCCTGCAGGGAATTGCCCGGCATGGATGGGAGAGAGGCTGGCACTGAGGCCTTTTGTCCTGGAACTTGGAGCTGCTCTGTTCCCGGCCCCGTGGCTGTGGCTGGATCTTGTCCCACTGTCCCTTTGCCAGTTGGGAACAGCTCTGCTCTAGAGCCAGGCTGGGAGAGCTGGGAATATTCACCTGGAGAAGGCTCCGGGGAGAGCTCAGAGCCCCTTCCAGGGCCTAAAGGGGCTCCAGGAGAGCTGGACAGGGACTTGGGACAGGGCATGGAGGGACAGGACACACGGAATGGCTTCCCAGTGCCAGAGGGCAGGGATAGATGGGATMTKGGGAAGGAATTCCTGGCTGGGAGGGTGGAGAGGCTCTGGAATAGAATTCCCAGAGAAGCTGTGTCTGCCCCTGGATCCCTGGCAGCGTCCAAGGCCAGGCTGGCCGGCGCTTGGAGCAGCCTGGGATAGTGGAAGGTGTCCCTGSCCATGGCAGGGGTGGCCCTGGGTGGGCTGTGAGGTCTCTTCCATCCCAACCCATTTCGCAATTCCCACAGGGCAGGAGCAGCCGGGGCTGTTTTTAGGCCGTGGGTAAACGTTGGCAGCCCTGTAATTACCACCTGGGGTGCCAGTGGAGCTGGGAATGGCTCCCCTGGGAAGCGGCTGGAATCTGGCATCAGGTAAAAATAGCAGAGCTTCCTCCCCAAAATGCTTTTAGCAGCTCTGGCCACGGAGCCGCGGCCGGACAGCAGCGCTCCCGAGGGACACTGGGATCCTCCTCCCGGGGGAACGGAGCCACAGCCCCCCCAGCTCCAGTCATGGAATCACAGAGTCATGGAATGGGTTGGGTGGGAAGGGACSTCACAGCCCATCCAGGGCCACCCCTGCCGTGGGCAGGGACACCTTCCACTATCCCAAGCTGCTCCAAGCCCCATCCAGCCTGGCCTTGGACACTGCCAGGGATCTTCCAGGGAACTCCCTGGTTCCTGTGGGTTTGCAGGAACCCCCTGGACACCCATCTCTGTCACTGTCACCYGGCCAGTCCTGGTACAATCCCAGAGCATTTGGGGTCTGAAGGGACCTGGGATCCCATAAAGCAGCTCCTGGGCTCTCACAGCTTCCAGTTTTCCTGGAAGGCTCCTCCAAAGGGATGTCTGGCTCCAACCCCGTGTGTGTGGTGGTTTGAGGGGCTGTGGGGCCGTATCCCCCAGGGATTTATGGAAAACTTCCTGTTCCAGCCGTGGCTCCGGGTGAGCAGTGGCAGCTGCGGGGCCCTGTCCGTGTCCTGCTGCCGGGAACGCTCCGGGCCGGCAGCGCTTCCCGGGGCCGAGCTCTCGGAAGCAGGCGGGGTTTTGGATTTAATTACTTCCTCTTGTGCCTTAATGTTTCCAAAGATAAACACKGCTCTGCCCTGGCACGGGATCAGGGAACAGCCGAGCCCGTTCCAGCTCCAGGTTTGTGTGGAGAAGGTGGGAATCTGTCGGGATCTGTCCCTTGCCAGGACAGGAGTGATTCCATCCCGAGCTGCTCCCTCTTCACCGAGCATTCCCAAATCCCRGGATCTTCCCTGACCCCTTGGGGCATGTGCTGAGTGTGGGATGAGCGGCAGCATCCAAGTGGATCTTCCCACAGGATCCAGGGTGGTGGGAGAGCGGAGAACCCCGCATTCCGCAGRCTCCTGGGATTTTCCAAGCAGGGATTTGCCAGCATTCCTGATCCCTGGGAGTCTGCACCCCCGGGTCCTGGCAGGGCACTTGGTGCTGCCCCYGGGCTGCATCCAGGGAAAGATGGGTCTCTCCAACACTTCTCCTTAATTTGAGAGAGATTAGGAGGAGGTTGAGAGGGATTAGGAAGAGGTTTGAGGAATAACGACATCCCGGGACAGGACCGGTGTGACCCAGGGCCAGGGGATCAGCGCTGTCCCCTCCTTCACCTGCTCCCTACAACCACCCYGCTGCTGGGAGGCTCATCCAGAGCCTCCCAAAGCCATGGCTCCCTGAATCCCATTGGGAATGAGAGCCGTGCTCCACGGAAGTGCCGTGCTGGGAATGCCCCCAGGTCCCAGCACGCGGTGACATCCCCCTGACTGCTCCAGGATGTTGTAACTGGAAGTGAGTGACCCCGGGGTGGAGGGGTTTGCCTCTCGTGGGAGGCATTCCGTGGCTGGATGGAGCTTCTCCAGCATGGAATTGCATGCAGACAGTTTGCTTCATCACCCAGCTCCGCGTCCAGCCCCATCCCAGGCCGGGGGTGATCCTTATCATCCCTGGGTGATCCTTATCTTCCCTGGGTGATCCTTATCTGCCCTGTTTACAGCGGGTCAGGCATGTCCTCAGACATCACCCAGGTGACCATTAAACACAGAATTTTTTCCTAAAATTTTCCCTATTTTTAGCTACACTTAGGACAGGAATTGATGTTCTGGTTGTGAACTTTGTCTCTTTGTGGAGAGTTTTGCCCTAAATCTCCTCCAAATCCCTTTGGCAGAGCCAGAAGTGTCCGTGTCACCCTGCTCCTGGTGTTYCTGCTGTCTGGGGAAGGCCTTTGTCCCTTCCCAAGCTCCTTGTCCTGTGGAATTGCACAAAAACATGGAGTGAGTTATTCCTTGGGATGATTCATTCAGTTGTCCCGTTCTGGGGGGCAGAGTGGCTGTGGCACAGCAGGGACGTGGCTTAGGGACACTGGGGCTGCAGTAAGTGCCACTTCAGGAAGAATTTCTTCATGGAAAGGGTTGTGCAGCAGTGGAACAGGGATTCCAGGGAGGTGATGGAGTCCCTATCCCTGGAGGTGCCCAAGGAATTCCTGGCCGTGGCACTCAGTGCTCTGGGCTGGGGACAAGGTGGGCATGGGGCACACAGTGGACTCGGTGACCTKGGAGGGCTTTTCCAACCTCAGGGATCSTGGGATTGGCACAGGGAGCTGCCAGCACCCATTGTTGGTGCTGGTGGGGACGGGGCCACCCCCTCCCGTGCTGGGGCCACTGCTGGTGCCCAGGTGTGGGGACAGGGACCGTGTGCCCGCCCTGGGCMGGGTGGCCTTTCCCTGGCCGGAGCACAGGGCCACCCCCAGCCCCACAAACGGCCCTTTTGTTCMCATCCATAGCAGAGCCATTCTCTGTGCTCCTGTCGGGAATAACGTCACGGGGAACAGAGGCTCCATTGTCCCCGGAGCAGACACTCGGGTGTTGTTCTGGGGTGGGCTTGGGGGTGGGGGGCTGCAGGCCTGGCATGGCATGGSATGGGATGGGATGGCTCAATMCCTGTCTCTGCCTTGTTCCCGCTCTCGGGGAGGGAGGAGCTGCTGGCCAGGGCTGRGATATCCCAGTTTTCCACTCAGGTGTTGGCTCCTGGTGAGCAGGGGTGTGAGGGATGGGCTGGCTGTCCTCAGGTCAGTGTGACAYGTCTGAGAGTCCTGGAATGGTTTGGGTGGGATRGACCTCAAAGCCCATCCAGTGCCACCCCTGCCATAGGCGGGGACACCTTCCACTATCCCTGGGTGCCCAGGGCCTAGAGGGGCTCCAGGAGAGATGGAGAGGGACTTGGGGCAAGGCCTGGAGGGACAGGACACAGGGAATGGCTTCCCAGTGCCAGAGGGCAGGGATAGATGGGATCTTGGGAAGGAATTCCTGGCTGGGAGGGTGGAGAGGCCCTGGAATAGAATTCCCAGAGAAGCTGTGTCAGCCCCTGGATCCCTGGSAGTGTCCAAGGCCAGGYTGGMTGGGGCTTGGAGCAGCCTGGGATAGTGGAAGGTGTCCCTGGCCATGGCAGGGGCTGGAATGGGATGGGGTTTGAGGTCCCTTCCCACCCAAACCATCCTGGGATTATGGTGCAGGTGTGGGAAGGGGATGCAGCTCTTGGGTATGACTGGAGGGGATGACAGTAGCAGGTCACAGGAGGTTTGGAGGTGGGATGGGATGGGATGGGATGGGATGGGATGGGATGGGATGGGATGGGATGGGATGGGATGGGATGGGATGGGATGGGATGGGATGGGATGG
>JACAXG010000416.1:132217-142469 GCA_018881555.1 Amblyornis subalaris
TGGGATGGGATGGGATGGGATGGGATGGGATGGGATGGGGGTGACACACAGCCTGCGGCTCGTCCGGGCCTGGGAGGTGTCGGTGTCCATGGGAGCTCCCTGGCAGCTGCGTCCTTGGAGCCATTCCCAGCAGACCTTTCCTGCTGGCTGGGCCGGGTGAGGCTCCGGAGCTTCCTGGCCTGTCCCGGTGCCACACGGGCAGGTGCTGCAGCCTGGCCTGGCCTGGGCCCAGCTCTCGAGGATGTGCTGATCCCGGGGAATTCCAGGGGGAGCTGCCGGAGCCGTGCCAGGCTTTGATCCCGATGCGGTCCCATTGGTTTGTCCCAGCCCCTGAACGTGGCAAGATTGGTCYTTGGTTCCGACCCACCTGGGCTGGCAGTGCCAAATCCAGATGGCTCCATCGGCGTGGGAATGTCCTGCATGGGGCTTTCCTGGGGAAAGGGTTGTTTTCTTCCCATCCCATGGATTCACAGAGTCAGTCAGGTTGGAAAAGCCCTCAGAGTCCGTTGAGTTTAACCATTCCCAGCACTGCCGAGGCCACCCCTGCCCATGTCCCCAAGTGCCACATGCACAGGGCTTTGAAATCCCTGCAGGGATGGGAACTCCTGGACAGCCCCTTCCAGGAGGGATTTCCCCAATATCCAACCTGCCCTTCCCCTGGCACGGCTCAGGGCCGTTCCCTCTCCTCCTGTCCCTGTTCCCTGGGAGCAGAGCCCGACCCCCCCTGGCTGCCTCCTCCTGTCAGGAGTTGTGCAGAGCCAGAAGGTCCCCCCGGAGCCTCCTTTTCTCCAGGCTGAGCCCCTTTCCCAGCTCCCTCAGCCACTCCTGGGGCTCCAGCCCCTTCCCAGCTCTGGTTCCTTCCCTGGACACGCTCCAGCCCCTGCAGGGCTCTCCTGGCGGGAGGGGCCCGGAGCTGCCCCCAGGATTCCAGGGAGTCCCTGAGCAGGGCCAGCCCAGGGGCCAATCCCTGCCCTGGGGCTGTGCCTGCCCTGGGGCTGTGCCCACCCTGGGGCCATCGGCCTCCTGCCCCCCTGGGCACCCCTGGGCTCGTGCCCAGGCTCCAGTGCCAGCCGTGCAGTGCCCGGGCCTGGTGTCCCACAGCCTCGGGCAGGTAGCACGAGCGTGACTGAAGGGTCAGGGAATCCCAAAATTGTTTGGGTGGGAAGGGACCTTMACGCTCATCCTGCCCCACCCCTGCCATGAGCAGGGGCAGCTTGCACTATCCCAGCGTGCTCCAAGCCCCGTCCAACCCGGAGTTGAGTGTTTTCAGGGATGGGGCAGCCACCACTCCCCGGGGAGCGCGTCCTTCCGCTGGCACCGCTCCCCGCGCTGCCTGGCGTGGGCTGGCGTGGGTTGATGCAATCGCTCCCAGGCCTTGCGGGGCATTTCCCAATCCCTGTCGGATGCTGCCGCGGGGATACGTGGATCCCGCCTCGTTCCAGGAGCCCCATGAGCGCCCTGTGCCTGATTTGCCCGTGCTGGAGCAGCTCCGGGCTGGCTTGGGATCGGAGCGCCAGGTCCTGGCAGGTTGTGTGGCCTCGTGCCTGGAGTGTCCCTGCCTCTGCAGCAGCCACCTCGGGGACTCCAGGCAGGGCTCTGGAGCACCAAGGCTTCTCTGGTGCTTTAAAGCAGCTGGATTTATAAATAATTCCTGCGTYGAGGCAGGCAGAAGCTCTCAGAAGCCTCAACTGATGATGCTTCCAAGCAGGGATGAGGCTCCTCCCCGAACCTGGGGGAGCTGGAAAAGCATTAATGGTGGGAAGTGAATGTTTCTGGAGTAATTTAATGTATCTGAAATAATGGGGTGTTTCTGAAGTCTCTCCTGGCTGGTCAGCACCTCCAGGTTGGAGTCCAGGGTGAAGGAACGCTGGAACAGCTCGTGCTCATGTGGTGAGGACTTGGAATTCTGGAACGGATTGGGTGGGAAGGACCTTAAGGATCATCCAGTTCCATGAGSAGAGACACCTTCCACTCTCCCAGGGTGCTCCAAGCCCTGTCCAGCCTGGCCTTAGACACTTCCAGGGATCCAGGGGCAGCCGCAGCTTCCCTGGGTGACCTGTGCCAGCACCAACACTGAGCTGTGTTGTCCGAGCTTTGCGTTCCCCTGGATGATTTCATCCCGAATTTCCGAGTTTCAGGGGTGTGGAGTTGTGTCCCAGCCTGCAGAGGACCCGTTCCTTGGGACTGGCCGGACCTGTGATCCCGTGCTGGTGGTGAAACACCCTCAGTCACCCTCAGWGGAGGGTGTTGGGTGTCAGGGGTGGGACAGGACTCATTCCAGACGAACTCCTTTGCCTAAATCCAGGTGAAAATTCCCTTCTCCCTCTGTCATATTCAGCTCCTCAGGGACGGGCCGGAGGAGCTGCTGCAAGGCTGGGTCCTTGTCCAGACCCCGTGGCTTCCCTGGAGCAGGACCCTGCYGTGGGATTGGAGTGGACTGGGGCTGCTGTGCTCCACCTGTGAATCCACCTGGGGTTTTCCAGGGAAGGTGGGCACCTCTGGGAGCACTCCAGGCCCGGGAGACGGAGGCCTGGCTGGGTCTGTGTGCAGTGCTCAGGCCCAGCTCCTCTTGTCCCATCACGGAGGGGACGCTGGGAGCGAGGGCAGCGTTGGGAAGGCGCTCGTGTGTCCGTGACCCCTGTCCGGAGAAGCGGCCGTTCCCGGCGAGTGTTCCCGGCGAGYGTTCCCGGCGAGTGTTCCCGGCGTGCCAGCGCTCCCGGCCGGGGTCATCCGGGGCCAGGGGTCAGCGCAGTGTTTAAGTCCGGGCTTATTTAGAATTTCCTGTATTACAACAACATCCCGTGAACTTCCCAGCGCAGCCGTGGGGAGGGGCAGCCCCAGGTGTCACCCCTGTCCTGCAGGAGCGGCAGGAAGGAAGGAGAAGTGGAGCAGCTGCCTGGAGCCCGAGGTTCACGGGCACACGTGCTTTCCCAGGAACCTCGTGCTTTCCCAGGGATCCTGGACCGGGCTGGCAGGAGAATGRAGGGGGCAGGTCCAGCTCTCCCGGGCAGGAAGGGACGCGCCGATCCCACAGCCCGATAGGGAGCTGAATGGTGGGAAGTGGGAATGTTGGGATCAGGCTGCCCGAGGAGCAGCTGAGGGGAGAGCTGGGTGGTGTCCAGGATTCCATGGTGACAGTCCCTAAAACCAGGATGGACCTGCCCGCAGCTGCCTGAAGAGTGGCAGCTCCTGGCTCTGGGAAAAGCCCAGGAGTCAAGATTCCCATTGTTCTCAACAGCCCTTGGAATGTTTTTGTTTGTGTTGAGGATGATGAGCCTGAAACCCCCCAGTCCTGGGCTGATCCCAGTGTGGGCAGCAGGAAAGGGGGGAATTCTGTCCCTGTGCCCCACTCAGGTGAGACCCCACCTGTGGAGCTGCTCCAGCCCTGCTCCAACAGCAGGAGGACCTGGAGCTGCTGGAGAGAGCCCAGAGGAGGCCCTGGAGCTGCTCCAGGGCTGGAGCCCCTCTAGAGCCAGGCTGGGAGAGCTGGGAATGTTCACCTGGAGAGGAGAAGGCTCCAGGGAGAGCTCAGAGCCCCTTCCAGGGCCTGAAGTGGCTCCAGGAGAGCTGGAGAGGGACTTGGGGCAAGGCCTGGAGGGACAGGACACRGGGAATGGCTTCCCAGTGCCAGAGGGCAGGGTTAGATGGGATCCTGGGAAGGAATTCCTGGCTGGGAGGATGGGGAGAGGCTGGGCTGGAATTCCCACAGAAGCTGTGGCTGCTCCTGGATCCCTGGCAGTGTCCAAGGACAGGGCTTGGAGCAGCCTGGGATAGTGGAAGGTGTCCCTGGCCATGGAAGGGGCTGGAATGGGATGGGCTTAGAGGTCCCTTCCCACCCAAACCATTCCATGACTCTGTGTTCTTGTATCCATTTCCCTTTAACTGAGGATATTCCAGGGAAGCCGAGGCAGGGCTGGAGCCGATGGGGAGGGCACAGCTCGGAGCCATCAGAGACTTAATCCTGACATGTGGATCTGCAGGGATTTTCCTGTCTGGAGCTTGAGCCAGGCCCTTGGCACTGGGATCAGGCAGCCTTTGCCCAGGGCTGGGAGCACTTTGAGCCAGTGGTGCCTCCGGAGGGATGGAGCAGGGACATGGTGTGGGAGCAGGGACGTGGTGTGGGAGCAGGGACGTGGTGTGGGAGCGGGGACATGGTGTGGGAGCAGGGATGTGGTGTGGGAGCAGGGATGTGGTGTGGGAGCAGGGACATGGTGTCGGAGCAGGGACGTGGTGTGGGAGCAGGGACGTGGTGTGGGAGCAGGGACGTGGTGTGGAAGCAGGGATTTGAGTGTTGGAGCAGGGACGTGGTGTTGAAGCACGTGGCCAGGCGGAATCTGGTGAACCCAGTCCTGGTGAACCCAATCCTCATTAACCCCATCCTTGTGGATGTTTCCTGCCCACTTTGGCTCCAGCCTTTCCATTTTGGGCCCTGGGCTATAAATGGCCCCTTTCCCTCTCCTTGTCCTGCTAATTCCAGCTGTGGCTGCCGGGCCCTGGGGACACGGCTGGGTTCCCAAAATAGCCCTTCCCTGGTGCTCCTCCTGTTTTCCCCRCTCCCTGGCYGGGACCCAGCTCCCAAAACCAGCYGGGATGGGAGAGGCCCCGGGTGGTCCCCTGGAAATGTGGTAATCCCTCAGCAGCTCTGGAAGGGGCTGGAATATCCCCCCCTTCCCCCTCATGGGGCTGCCTGGCTTTGTGGCCAGGCCAGAATCCTCGGGATTTGTGATTCCCAGCTTGWTCTGTGAGCAGCTTTGTCTCTGGAAGACGTGGGCAGTGTGGGAGCCCTTCCCGGCCTGGCAGGCTCTGGGACTGGAGCACCTTCCTGTGCCCCACGGAGCCTTTTCCAGGCTGTCCAGGCCGGCTCCATTGGGAATCGGCAGGATTTAGGGTCTGGGTTGGTGTGGGCTGGGGATAGGTGAGGCTGGGAGTGCTCCCAGTGCTCCCAGTGC
Source organism: Amblyornis subalaris (assembly GCA_018881555.1). Taxonomy (NCBI): domain Eukaryota; kingdom Metazoa; phylum Chordata; class Aves; order Passeriformes; family Ptilonorhynchidae; genus Amblyornis; species Amblyornis subalaris. The sequence goes on from JACAXG010000416.1 coordinate 137,167, forward strand.
ACCATAAAGTTATGGAGAAGCAGGAGCTGGAGGGAATCCAGAAGCAAATCCCGGGGCAGGATTCTGGTGTTTGGGGAAAAGCCAGCAGGGAGATAAGGAGCAGGGAATTGCAGCTCCATGGAGGAGGAAGGAAGTTTTGGCTGGAACGGGACCGGAGGTGCTGCTCCAGTGCCATTCCCACCTCCAGATAAGGTGTTTGCTCCCGGATCCCTTGGAATCTCCGCTGTTCCCTGCTGGAGCAGGCAGTGCTGTGCCCGTGGAGGGGGCCGGGCTCTCTCCTGTGCCGCCGTGTCCATGGAGAGCYGGAGCATCCCGGCGTTCCCGGCGGSTGGGGGGTCCCTGCCGCCCTCTAATCCCCCCTCTTGTCTCCGCAGGGAGCGGGGATGGACAGGGACAGATCCTGCAGCGCTTCCCGGAGAAGGACTGGGAGGACAACCCCTTCCCGCAGGGCATCGAGCTGGTGAGTGCCTGTCCCCGGGGACCTGGGGTGGCACTGGGGGTGGCACCGGGGACACCCCACAGGGTCTGACTGGGGGCCGTGAGGGAGCGATTCCCACCTGCCCTGGATGCAGCTCCAGCTCCGGAACACTCCAGAAAGGGTGGGATCCTGCAGCTACCCCTCCTTTTCCGGGATCAGCTGCTGGAGATGCTGGAAAGCCTCCTGGAGGAGCCATGGATGCAGCCTTAGTGTCCATAGCCCTGTCGGGGGCATGGCCAGGCCTTTSCCGGTGCTTTGCCAGAGGCTGGATCCCGGGGCCAGGGCCGGGATCCCCCCAGCCCCCTGGACACYGGCTCTCGGGAGTCCTTTGGGATCAGCTCACAGCTGGGTCATTCCCAAAACGTGGCAAACCCAGTGTGATGTGAGGGATCCTCCAAACCACCTCCAGCTAATCCAAGAGAGTGGGATTGTTCCCCTTGGTTGCTAAATGCCAGTGGAATCTCTTCCCAATCCCTGCCCTGTGCCCTGGAGCCCTGAGGGAGGAGCTGGAGCTCCGCTGTGGGCTGGGATAGAGCCCAGACTGAGCCCCCCTGGAAGCTGCTCCGTTCCCGCTGCAGGCCATGGAATCACAGAGTGACTGAGGTTGGAAAAGCCCTCTGAGCCCATCGAGTCCAACCATTCCCAGCACTGCCAAAGCCACCCCTGCCCACGGCCCYGAGTGCCACATCCTCAGGGCTTTAAATCCCAGGCAGGGATGGGGACTCCAGCCTGTGCCAGGGCTGGACAGCCTTTAGATGGGATATTGGGAAGGAATTCCTGGCTGGGAGGATGCGGAGGGGCTGGGCTGGAATTCCCAGAGAAGCTGTGGCAGTGTCCAAGGCCAGGCTGGCCGGGGCTTGGAGCAACTTGGGATTAGTGGAAGGTGTCCCTGCCCATCATCACTGGGATTAGTGGGGTCACTGGCTCCTTTTCCCGTTGTCCCTGGGATCATTGGGAACAACTGGCTCCTCTTCCTATTGCCATAGGGACCAGTGGGGTCACTGGCTCCTCTTCCTATTGTCACTGGGATCACTGGCTCCTCTTCCCATTGTCCCTGGCATCAGCAGAGTCCAGCTCCTCTTCCCATCGCGTGTTCCCTGAAATTCCAGCACAACTGGGGACCCTTCCGTGCTGTTTTATCCGAGACAAAACCACACGTTATTTTTATTTTCCTGCTCCGAGTTTCCCGGTGTCTGCAGGGACTTGGGAACTGTCCCAAGCAGGAGGAAAGCTGCTTTTTTTCCCAAGGGTCAAACTGTCCAGCCAAAAAATCCTTGGAATTTAAACAGTTGGAGCCCTGTGCTGTTGGGAGCCAGAGGTGGCTCGAGGCCTTCCCACAAGCTGTCCAAGTGTCCTGGGGGAGCAGCACGTGGGGCTGAGCCGACGGCAGCCYGGAAAATCCGCGGGAGCCATCCCGGCCTTGGGCTGGGACGTGACTCTCCCTAACAGCTTTTTGGGAAAAAGGGTTCCCGGGGCGTGCAGGGACGTGGAATTTGGAGCTTCTGGCCTTGCGCGGGGTCCGGCAGCAATTCCAAGCAGAAATAACTCGTTTTAATGGATYGAGTTCCTCTGGGGACAGACTCAGGATGCTGCTGGAGCTGTTCCCTCCCTGCCCAGAGCAGCCTGGGGAGGGCATTCCCAGGGGAGCAGCCRGAGAACTCGGGGTCACTGCTGGAACAGAGGGATCCTGGTGGGATTGGCTGCACGAGGATGTTCCTGTAAATCTGGGGGCTCCCTGTGCTCCACCAAGGGTCAGGGCAATTCCCACTCTCCCTTTTGGATCCTTCCTTGGCACTGGGCCTTCCATGCCATGATCCCACACGTCTGCTGGACTTGGTGTGGGATTTTCCATGTCCTGGGGCAGCTCTGGGATGGTTTTGGCACCTCTGGGTATGTCCAGGCGTCCAGACCTGCTCCAACTCTGGCAGCATTTCAGGACATCCAGCAGCTTCCAGGGCCTRAAGGGGCTYCAGGAGAGCTGGAGAGGGACTTGRGACAAGGCYTGGAGGGACAGGACACAGGGAATGGCTTCCCACTGCCAGAGGGCAGGGATAGATGGGATCTTGGGAGGGAATTCCTGGCTGGGAGGGTGAGGAGGGGCTGGGCTGGAATTTCCAGAGCAGCTGTGTCTGCCCCTGGATCCCTGGCAGTGTCCAAGGCCAGACTGGCTGGGGCTTGGAGCACCCTGGGACAGTGGAATTCCCATTCCTTGCCCATGGAACTGGGTGGGCTTTGAGGTCCCTTCCCAACCAAACCATTCCATGATTCCATGGTGGTTTGTCCAAGGTTTGCTCCCTGGAGCCAGGACAGAGGTTTCTGTAGGAAAACGCTGTGTCCCGGCCCTGACTGGGAAGGGGGATTCTTGGGAGAGAGTCCACAGGCTGGGGGTCTCCACTTCCGGGGAATGGGAACACTGGTGGCAGGAAGGGTTCCCGGGCTGGTTGTATTTGGGGCACTGGGGGCTGGGCCTCRCCCGGTGTGTCCATGGAATCCCACACTGGGTTGGGTGGGAAGGGACCTCCAAGCCCACCCAGTGCCACCTCTGCCATGGGCAGGGACACCTTCCACGATCCCAGGCTGCTCCAAGCCCCGKCCAACCTGGCCATCCCAATCCCCAGACCATTCCCTCCCCTCTGGCACAGCCGATCCAGGGGTGGCAGCCACAGCCGAGCCCTCGGAGCCAGCGGCTRTTTTGGGAACACTCCCGAGGGAGGAGAGGCACCCCCACGCTCTCCCTGGGTCGGATCAGCAGGGAAGATAAATGACCAGGAGCGTGGCTTGGGACATCACGGGCGGGATCCTTGCAAAATGAATCTTCGGGAAAGGCTGTGGAGTAACTGGGGGAAGAAGGGGTGGTGAGTGAAGGAGGAGGGTGGATCCAGGGAGGGTCGGTCTCTGCTCCCAGGGAACAGGGACAGGAGGAGAGGGAACGGCCTCAGGCTGTGCCAGGGGAGGCTCAGGTTGGATATTGGGGAAATTCCTCTTGGAAAGGGCTGTCGAGCCCTGGCACAGGTTGGAGTCCCCRTCCCTGCAGGGATTTCAAAGCCCTGWGGATGTGGCACTTGGGGACATGGGCAGTGGTYGCCTTGGCAGTGCTGGGAATGGTTGGACTGATGCCTCAGAGGGCTTTTCCAACCCAAACAATTCCATGATCCTGCTCTATCCATGGGGATCTGTGGTTTTGCCCCCCTTTCCCTGTGGCGCCTCCGGGGTGGCCGAGCTCCAGGTGCCACCGTCGCTGGGGTCGGGCTGACTCTGGGGACACCTGTCCTACCCCTGCCAGCCTGTGACCATTCCCGTGGTTTTCCTTCCTGGAGGATCCGGGTGAGGCGAGGCGGTGGGGGTGGAGGTGGGTGACATCACGTGGCTGCTGCAGGATAAATGTTCCAGGTGGGATTGAGTGAGGTCACACTGGGCTGGGAGCGACTCCGGCGTTTCCGTGTGCTCCCGTGGTGTCACCTGATCCAGGTGTGACCCATCCTCCCAGCAGGTGCTGTTTGTAGGACGCTGACTCCGTATCCCATGGCTTGGGCAGAATTCCCAAGTGGCTTGGYGGGGTTTTGGGGCCTCCCACCCCTCCTGTCTCCACAGGGAAGCTGTGACACCGTGGTCCCGGAGCGCATCCCYGTCTGGGATGTGGCAGCTGGGAATGCTGGGTGGGACCCAGGACAGTGGGGAAGGGTTCTAAACTAAAAGAGAGGAGATTTAGGTGGGATATTGGGAAGRGATTCCTGGCTGGRAGGGTGGGAAGGCCSTGGAATAGAATTCCCARAGAAGCCGTAGCTGCCCCTGGATCYSTRRCAGTGCCAAGGCCRGGCTGGCCRGSGCTTGGAGCAGCCTGGGATRGTGGAAGTTGTCCCTGCCCRTGGAATTGGATGAGCTTTAAGGTCCCTTCCCACCCAAACCATTCCATGACTCCCTGATCTGTGCCGCAGCAGCTCCGAGTGCTCTGGGCTCCTCATTCCTGCCGTTCCCAGGAGGTCTTTGTGTGGAGCTGGGAGCAGTGAGYGGGAGCTCTGGTGTTGGGACAGTGACACCGTGTGCTCATCCCGGTGTTCTGCCGAGCCCGACCTTCCTGTGCTCCCACGGGAGCAGGAGGCACCGGCATGGAGAGGCCCCGGATGCCGCTTTTCAGGGACACAGAGTCTGGGAAGCAGCTCCTGGGGTGCTTTTTCCTTCCTTCTCTCCCTCCTGCGGCCATCCCGAGGATCTGGGCAAAGCTGAGCTCATGCCCCAAGGCTGATGTCCAGCTCTTCCCAGGGAGCAGAGGAGGATCCATGGGCAGTGGGAGCACGGGGAGTGCTGAACAGCAGGAAAACCCACARGTGGAAACCACCTTGGATTCCTGAGGGAGCTGGAGCAGGATTCCTGTGCATGGCAGGCCCTGGTGCCACCTTGTTCTGATCCCTGGATTTGCTCAGTTCCGTGCCCTCGGTGTGCCGGGAGCGTGGCCCCAGAAGGAGCCAGGGCTGTCCTGGGAATTTTCCACAGCTCCTCTCCAGCCAAGTGCAGTCCTGAGGACATAAAGAAAACCCCCCGAGACTGGGAACCCGGGGGAGTCCTGGGGCTGCTGCCTGGAATTACCCCCGGCCCTGGGAGGGGCTTTGGGAAGTCCCAGGACCGGCGGTGCTGGCTCGGCCGGGCCGGTGTTTGCCCAGGACAGCGCTGCCACCTCCTGGAGCCRCTCCAGTGCCTGCATCCCATGTGTCCTCTTCCCCTCCTGGACCTGTGTGGTGCTGGCATGGGGTGTTCGGCGCTGCAGGGCTGGGGCAGAGTTTGGGGGTCTCGGTGCCGTGGGAGGCTTTGGGGGCCTGTGCAGAGTTTG
>JACAXG010000417.1:125072-154284 GCA_018881555.1 Amblyornis subalaris
TCCCACCACCCAAATCCCATCTCCCATTCCCAAATCCCATCTCCCATTCCCAAATCCCGCCTCCCACCGCCCAAATCCCACTTCCCGCTTCCCACATCCCAAATCCCGCTGCCGCTCCCTCTTTTCCCGCCCCGCCGCAGGGAGCTGGAGCGGCGCTTCGGCGTGTCCGAGGTTCCGTCCGCGGTGGTGCTGAAGCCGAGCGGAGAGCTCCTGGTGGGAAACGCCGTGCGGGAAATCCGGGAGCTGGGAGCCGCCTGCTTCCAGAACTGGCGGGAAGCGGCCGAGCTCCTGGACCGCAACTTCCGCCTGGCCGAGGATTCCGACGGATCCTCCCGCAGGAGCCTCACGGATCCGCTCCGGCGCCTCAAGTACAAGCTGGACAAGGGGGACAAGGGCCGGGAACGGGAACGGGAAAAGGGAGAGGGAGAGGGAGAGGAAAAGGAGGAGCGGCTCCCGGGAGGTTGTGGAGTCGTGGGATGAATCCGGCCGGGAATGGGATCCGGTGTCCGGCCCCTCCGGAATGGCGATGCTGTAGAAACCCGCAAAAATCTGGTTTTTCCAAAAAAAAATGGGGAGAGGAAGAGGTCGTGGATCCACGGGATGAATCCAGCCGGGAACGGCCTCTCCGTTGGAGAAATCCACAAAAATCCTGGTAGTTTTCCCAAAAAAAACAGGAAGAGGAAGAGGCCATGGAGCCATGGGATGAATCCAACTGGGAATGGCCTCTCCATGGGAGAAATCCATCAAAATCCTGTTGTTTTTCCCTGAAAAAATGGGAAGAGGAAGAGGAAAAGGAAGAGGAAGAGGCCGTGGATCCATGGGATGAATCCAACTGGGAATGGCCTCTCCGTGGGAGAAATCCACCCAAATCCTGTTGTTTTACCCCAAAAAAATGGGAAGAGGAAGAAGAAGAGGTTGCAGATCCATGGGATGAATCCCACCGGGAATGTCCCTCCGGTGTCCAGCCCCTCCATTGGAGAAATCCACCCAAATCCCGTCAGTTTTCCCAAAAAAATGGGAATTATTTGAAGGCCAAGTGGGTCTATTCCCACATCCTGCTTTTCCCACCTGGAAAATCGATTCCAGTTCCCACATTCCCACCCGGAATTGTGTCCCCTTATTCCTGTGTTTTTGTTGGAAAAGCCTCACCAGGGAAATCTTGGACATTTCTCGGCCAAAACTTGGGATTGAAAGGGAAATTTTTGGCATTTCCCAAAAAAATGGGAGAAGAAAAGCAATTCCCGAGGACGGGAATTCAGGGAATGACTCTAAAAACTGGGAATTGCATTAAAAATGCTCCAAAGCAGCGGGAGAAGGATGGAAAAGCAACCAACAGGAAGAGAATTCCAAGGAAAAGCTGATTTCGGGAGGCGTTTTTTTGGGATAAAGACACCCGGGTGCAATTCCCGAGAAATTCCTGGGTCTCTGCTTGTGTTTCCTTGGGAAAATTCCCATTTTTGGTGGCAAATCCAGGGGAATTCTGATGTGCAGGGCGGAAATCCTTCGTTATCCATGATTATGGGGGGTTAAAAAGCAGGAAAATGGRGGGAAAACGGGAAAAAATGGGGAAAAAATGGGGGAAAATGGGATAAAACCCCTTGATTTGCCCTTTTTTGGTCACCGGACCAAATCCAGGAGATTCCCTGGATCGGGAAGGAATTCCTGGATCCGGGGAGGATCCGGGAGCCACCGAGGACGGAAAAACTGGGATTTGATCCCAAATCCGCAATTCCAAGGTGGAATCGGGGCAGGAGAAAATTTCCCGAGCCCAAATCCCGGGAAGGGGACGGATCCGGGGGGAGATTCCGGCCTGGATTGGAAGGGAAAATGAAGGAGAAATGCCAAAGGGGGTGGGGGGGGAGCTCAGGGATGGGAATGATTGGAATCATCGATCGTCGTCAATAAATCCAAATCGATCAAGAAACAAAACATTTTCATTATTATTAATTGGCTTTTCGTTCCACTAATTGCCATTTCATTCCTATTAATGGTTGCTAATTATTATTCATTGGCATCTGATGGTTATTAATTGGCATTTCATTATTATTAATTGGCATTTAATTATTATTAATTGACATTCCGTTGTTATTATTGGCTTTTAATGACTATTAATTGGCATTTAATTATTATTAATTGNTAATTATTATTCATTGGCATCTGATGGTTATTAATTGGCATTTAATGACTATTAATTGGCATTTCATTATTATTAATCGACATTCCGTTGTTATTATTGGCTTTTAATGACTATTAATTGGCATTTAATTATTATTAATTGGCACTTAATTATTATTAATTGACATTCCGTTGTTATTATTGGCTTTTAATGACTATTAATTGGCATTTATTTATTATTAATTGGCATTTAATTCGCATTAATTGGCTTTTAATTGCTACCAATTGGCTTTTAATGACAATTAATTGGATCTTCATAACTATTAATGGATGGGGATGAAGGGACGGGACACAGGGAACGGCGGGAATTGCCTGGAAAAACAGGGATTGGTGGGATTTGGGAATAAATCCTGGATTGTGGGGGCGGGGAGGGAATGGGATGGAATTCCCGSAGCTGCCCCATCCCGGGAAGTGCCCGAAGAAAGCCACCTGGGATAATGGGATGGGATCCATGGGATGGGATCCATGGGATGGGATGGGATGGGATGGGATGGGATCCATGGGATGAGATCCATGGGATGGGATCCACGGGATGGGATGGGATCCATGGGATGGATGGGAAAGGTTTTCCATCCTGGATTGGAGAAAATTCCCTCCTGGAAAGGATTTTCCAGCTGAGCCGGGCAGGGGGGGAATTCCAAAACCCTGGAATTCCGAAAAAAAGTCTGGATGTGACCCTCGGGGCCGTCATTCCGTGGCGACCTCAGCAATTCCAGGGGAAATCTCGGATCTGATGCTCCCCAAGGCTCTCCCAACCCAACCCATCCCAGGACKCCGAAATTCCAAGGCGGGAACCATGGGGGCAGCTGCCGGGGGGGAATTCCAACCCTGGAATTCCCAAGAAAACCTCTGGATGTGGCCCTTGGGGCCGTCATTCCGTGAGGTCGATGGCACTTCCAGGGGAAATCTTGGATGCAAGGCTCTTCCAACCCAACCCATCCCAGGACTCCACGATTTTTGGGAATTGGGGCAACCGGGGTGGATTTTAGGGAAAATTCCCTTCATGGGAAAGGTTTTCCAGCTGGGCCAGGCGGGGGGGGGYGGAATCCCAACCCTGGAATTCCCAAAAAAACCTCGGGATGTGACTCTCGAGGCCGTCATTCCGTGGCGACCTCAGCAATTCCAGGGATTTCCCGGATCCGCCGCTCCCCAAGGCTCTCCCAACCCAAACCCCACAATTCCCAGGACTCCGGGCCAGCTCCSAGCGGGATAATGGGATCATTTCGGGATTTCCCGGAGTCAGGAGGGCTCCTTTTCCCGCCACTTCCGACTTCCGCCACGTCCCGGAAGCAGCTCCAGGAAGCGGCGCCGCCCGCGGAGCTGCCGGGACCTTCCGGGGGGCCCTTCCCGGGGAGGTTTTTTTCCTTCCCTTTCCCTTCCAGGACCTTGGGATGGATCCCTGAGCTCGGCTCGGGGGCGGCAATCGGGATCGGAGGAGTTTTCGGTGGGAAAAGTCGGGAATCGCAGGCTTTTCCGGAGGAGGTTCGGCCATGGCGGACGCGGAGGCCAAGGGTAGGTGGCGGAATTCCGGGGCGGAATTTTTCGGGATGGGGATGGAAATTTGGGAGGGTGAAAGGTTTCTTTGGGATGAAATTTGAAGGATGAAACTTTTCGGGATCAGAGTTTCGAGGACGAAAATTTCGAGGATGAAATTTGAAGGATGAAAACTTCGAGGATTAGAACTTTTAGGATGAAAAAATTCGAGGATTCAAATTAAGGATAAAAAGTTTCAGGGATGAAAATTTCGAGGATGAAAATTTCCGGGATGAAAATTTTTCGGATGAAAGTTTCAAGGAGGAAAATTTGAGGATAAAACTTTCAAGAGTAAAAATTCCGGGAGAAAAATTCCAAGGATGAAACTTCTGAGGATGAAAATTTCAGGATCAAAATTTTGAAGGAGGAAAATTTTTGAGGATGAAACTTTTTAGGACGGAATTTTTGGGATAAAAAAGTTCGGGATCCAAGGTTTTTTTAAGCCRGGCCAGGAGGATTTTTGGGGCCTCATTTCGTCGGGAAACGGAAAACGCGGGAATGGGAACGCCTGGAATTCCCTTCAAGGCTTTTTCCGGGATATTCCAGAACTTTTCCGCCGGCGGAGGAAATCCCCGCGTGGATTTTGGCCGCGGAAAAGGCGCAAAAATCCCTTTCCCGACCCTTTCCGAGGGGAATTCGGGATGAGGGAGGAGCCAGGGACGACGGGAGAGGCTTCCCGTGGGAAAAAAGCGGGAATTGGGGGGGATTTGGGGGCGGAATTCCCGCGGGTGGGGGCGGGGAGGCGCCGGCAGCGCCGATTTCCGGAGTTTCTTCCCCTTTTTCGGCCTCCGGGGTTTTCCCCTCCCCCAAGCTCGGCAGCTCCRCCCCAGGGGGGCAAATCCGGCCCCAAAATTTGGGAAGATTCGGGATCAAACCGGGAAAATCCATCCCCGAGGGCCTGTAGGGATAATCGATGGGATCGGTGATTGATTAGTGATTAATTAATTGCCGATATCGACGTTTGTTGRTTGGTCCCGGAGCAATCCCATGGAAAACTTCAGGGGGAGGAATTCCCAAATCCGACATTCCCGAAATCCGGCATTTCCTGAATCCAGCAGGGATCGGGATGCTGATTTATCCCGTTTTAGCCTGATTTTATTCCATTTTTRTCCCAATTTATTCATTTTTTTCCCCTGATTTATTCCTTTTTAATCCTGGTTTATCCCATTTTATCCTGATTTTATCACAATTTATCCTGATTTATCCATTTTTATTCGGATTTACCCCATTTTTTCCTGATTTATCCCATTTTTATTCAAATTTAGCCAATTTTTATCCTGATTTATCCCATTTTTATCCCGATTTCTCCCATTTTTATCCCAATTTATCCCATTTTATCCTGATTTCTCCCATTTTTATCCAAATTTCTCCCACTTTATCCAAATTTATCCCATTTTTATCCCAATTTACCCCATTTTTATCCCAATTTACCCCTTTTTATCCCAATTTACCCCATTTTATCCCGATTTACCCCATTTTTATCTCAATTTATCCCATTTTATCCTGATTCATTCCATTTTTATCCCAATTTACCCCTTTTTATCCCAATTTATCCCATTTTTATCCCAATTTACCTCATTTTTATCCCAATTTACCCCATTTTTATCCCAATTTATCCCAATTTACCCCATTTTTATCCCAATTTATCCCACTTTATCCCAATTTACCCCATTTTTATCCAGATTTATCCCATTTTATCCCAATTTATCCCATTTTTATCCCATTTTATCCCAATTTACCCCATTTTTATCCCGATTTATCCCATTTTTTCCCGATTTCTCCCGTTTTCTCCCCGACCCATCCCCCYCCAGGCCCRGCCACGGCGGAGAAAGCGGCGAATTCCGGGAATTCCCGGGAAAACCGCCAAAGGTTCAGCGAAATCTTCCGGAGCCTCGACGCCCTCGAGATCTCCCTCGGGAACGAGTCCGTGCGGTTTGGGATTTTCGGGATTGGGGTTGGGATTTGGGGATTTGGGGTTTTTGGGGGGGGATTTGGGGCTTTTTTGGGATTTGGATTTTGGGGTTTTTTTGGGATTTGGATTTCAAGTTTTGGGGATTTTTGGGGATTTGGATTTTGGGATTTGGGGGGGGGTTGGGGATTTGGGGTTTTAGGGATTTGGATTCTGGGATTTTGGGGGCGTTTTCGGATTTGGGGTTTTTGGGATTGGGATTTGGGCATTTGGGGGTTTGGGATTTTGGGCATTTGGGGGTCTTGGGATTGGGGTTTTTTTGGGATTTGGGGCTTTTTGAGGGGATTTGGGGCTTTTTTGGAATTTGCGGGGTTTGGGAGATTTGGATTTTGGGGATTTGGGGTTTTTTGGGATTGTGGGGATTTTTTGGGATTCGTGTTTTGGGATTTTGGAGGAGTTTGAGGGTTTTGGGATTTGGGTTTGGGATTTGAGGAATTTTTTTGGATTTGGATTTTGAAGATTTTGGGGGTTTTGGGGCGTTCGGATTTCGGGATTTGGGGGGATTTGGGGACTTGGATTTTGGGATTCTGGGGAGTTCTTGGGGTTTGGATTTCGGGTTCTTTGGGGGGGTTGGAGTTTGGGATTTGGGGTTTTTCCGGGGATTTGATTTTCCAGTTTTGGGGAGTTTTGGGATTTGGATTTTGGGATTCGGGGGTTTTGGGGGATTTTGGGGGTTTTTTGGGATTTGGTTTTTTTTGGGATTGGGAATTTTGGTTTTTTCATTATTTAGGTTTTTTGGGGGTTTGAGTTTGGGGGGGGGAATTTTGGTGGTTTTTTTGGGATTGGGGATTTTTGGATTTGGGGATTTCCTCGGTTTTTTTATTTGGATTTTTTTGGGGATTTGGACTTTGGGATTTGGGGGTTTTTTTGGGATTGGGATCAACTCCCGTCGGCTTTGGCTCTCCAGGGCCGTGGATTTGCTCCCGGGGGACGCCGAGGCCGAGCCAAGCCTGGAGCCAGAAACTGGAAAAGATTCCAATTCTCTGGTAGGAAAAAAATCAAATTCCCTTTTTTTTCGGGATTATCCCTGTCTGGTGCCAAAGGGCGAATCCTGGGATCTTGGAATGGTTTTATTGGGATTCAAATGGAGCTTGGTTAAGTTTAATTTTATTAATTTCATTTCATTTATTTTTCATTTATTTTTATTAATTCAATTTCATTTATTTTTTTCGTTTATTTTTTATTAATTTCATTTTCTTTATTTTTTCATTAATTTTTATGAATTTTTATTCCTCTCATTTTCACTTAATTCACCAATGACATTTACGTTTATTAATTTGTTTTTATTGACTCCTAAAAATTATTATTACTAACTTTTACTCACTTATTTTGTTATTTTCATTCATTTCATTTCGTTTACCAATTTAATTAAATTTATTTTAATTTATTTKCGTTAATGCTTATTAATGCACTTTTATTACCTTTTATTCCTTTGTTGCATTATCGTTATCATTTTTATTTTGATTTCTTTTACTTCGAGCAATTGACTGAAATTTATTCCTATTTTTATTGTCATTAATTAATGTAACTAATTTATTAATGTATYTTTAAAAATTCTCCTCATTTACAAAATTCAGTTTTGTAATTTATAAAKAACAAAAAATATATTTATTATATTTTCAAAATAAATTTTGACATTTATTAATTTCTCTCAATTTTATTTCAATTTATTTTCCTCAATTTAATTGAATTTATTTTTATTAAWTTGTCTATAATTTACTTTAATTAATTCATTAAGGATTCATTTCATTCGCTTCACTTCCATTTATTTCTTCTTTTATTCCAASGAAAATCCTGGGATTTTGGGCTTTTGCCTGAAAACCAAAAATCCCTTGGGGGAAAAAATCCTCCGAATTCCCAAATTTTCGTTTTTCTTTCCTCATTTTCCTCCTTTTTCCCTTCCTTCCCACAGGAGAGCCAAAGCTTCCTCCCGAGTCCAACCGGCCCGGATCCCACAGGTAATTAATAATTAATAATTAATAATTAATAATTAATAATTAATAATTAATAATTAATAATTAATAATTAATAATTCCTTATTAATTACTTAATAATTAATATTTAATAGGTTTAATATCAATAGATTTAATAATATAATTATATCATAATTAATAATATAAAAAATAGCCATAAATCTATAAAGATCTGTTTTTAATAATTAATAATTAATAAATAAAAAAAWAAAAAATAATTAATTATTAAMGACAGGCCGGGCCATCCCGAGGATTAAATGGAAATTTAAAAATTAAATTTAATTCTAACTAATAAATATGAATTATGGAATTTTAAAACTTCCCATTTTTGGGGCTGTTCCCTGAGTATTTCCCACTCCTGGCTCTGGAATCTCGCAGTTTTCCCTGTTTTCAGGGGGAATCCCGGGTTTTTCCCTATTTTTGCGTGGAAATCCCAGATTTTCCCCTATTTTTGGGTGGAAATCCCAAATTTCTCCCTATTTTTGGGYGGAAGTCCCAGATTTTCCCCTATTTTGGGGGGGAATCTCAGTTTTTTCCCTATTTTTCAGGGGAAATCCCAGATTTTCCCCTGGTTTTGGGTGGAAATCCCAAATTTTTCTCTATTTTTCAGGAGAAATCCCAAATTTTCCCCTATTTTTCAGGGGAAATCCCAGATTTTTCCCTATTTTTCAAGGGAAATCCCAAATTTCTCCCTGTTTTTCAGGGGAAATCCCAGATTTCTCCCTATTTTTGGGTGGAAATCCCAGTTTTTTCCCTATTTTTCAGGAGGAATCCCAGATTTTCCCCCTATTTTTGTGTGGAAATCCCAGATTTTCCCCTATTTCGGGGGGGAATCCCAGTTTTTTCCCTATTTCTGGTTGGAAATCCCAGGTTTTTCCCTATTTTTCAGGGGAAATCCCGTTTTCCCCCCTATTTTTGGGTGGAAATCCCAAATTTTTCTCTCTTTTTCGGGAGAAATCCCATATTTTCCCCTATTTTTGGGWGGAAATCCCAGTTTTTCCCCTATTTTTGGGTGGAAATCCCGTATTTTTCCCTRCTTCTGGTTGGAAATCCCAGKTTTTTCCCTATTTCGGGCCTGAATCCCGTACTTTTCCCTTTTTTCCGGCAGCTCCGGAGGCGGACGCGCGGCTGCTCCGGAGCGAGGGCGGCGTGGAGGCTGCGCTGGAATTCGCCAAGGGCTGGTGCCAGGGGGCCAGGGACATCCTGGCATGGATGGAAAAACGCCTTGGATACGGTGGGAACCGCGCCGGGAAACAGGGAACGGCGCCGGGAAAGCGGGAATGGGAGGGGGGAACCGGGAATGGGAGGGGGAATTGGGAACGGGAAAGGGGAATGGGATGGGGAATCGGGAATGAGGAACTGGGAATGGGGAAGGGGAACTGGGAACGGGGGTGGGGAACTGGAATGCGGTGGAAAACTGGGAATGGGGTAAGGAATCGGGAATGAGGAACTGGGAATGGGAATGGGGAACTGGGAATGAGACAGGCGGTGGGAATAGAAAACCAGGAATTGGGGTGGAGAACTGGGAACGGGGAACTGGGAATGGGGCAGGGGATGAGGATGGAGAACCGGCAATGGGAACGGAAAACTGGGAATGAGAGAGGACGGGGATGGAAAACAGGAGAAGGGTCTGGAGAACGTGGAAAAGGGAATGGAAAACGCGGAAAAGGGGATGGAAAATGGGAAAATGGGAAGGCGAGCATGGAAAAGGGGATGGAAAACGTGGAAAAGGGGATGGAAAACGTGGAAAATGGGATGGAAAATGTGGAAAATGGGATGGAAAATGCGGAAAAGGGGATGGAAAACATGGAGAAGGGGCTAGGAGAAGGGAAAGGCTCTGGAAAACTGGGAATGGGAGGAGATGGAGTCTGACCCCCCTCCGCGGGGCCTTTTCCAGAGCTGGAATTCGCCAAGGGAATGGTGAAAATCGCGGAATCCGGGAGGAACGCCCTGGCCCAGCAGGTACCCACGGCATTCCCGGTGTTCCCGTTTTCCCGGAATTCCGGGAGGAACCGAGGGAGCAAACGGGAGCCGTGAAATCCCGGTGGAACCCGACCCGATCCCGACGGATCCCATCCCAAATCCGCCCGTTCCGGAGCAATTCCTCCCTTTTCCCGTCGGTTTCTCCCCCCGGGGGAGGGAACGACGGGAATTGCATCCCAAGGGATGATCCGGGAAAGGGCTCCAACCTCCCAGGATCCTTCTTTGCCTCCCAAAATCCTTCCCGGTTTTCCCAGCGCCGACATTCCGGCTTTTCCGCGAGGGGTTTTGGCGGCAGCGGCCGGAATTCCCGCGGTTTTGGGGGATTATCCCGGATTTCGGGCGGTTTTTCCATGGTTTTTCCACGGTTTTTCCATGGATTTCCCTCAGCCCCACGCGCCCCTGGGGTCTCTCTACGCCTCGGTCCTGGAGCACGAGGTGAAAACCGGGAATTCCGCCCTGGAAACGGTGGGATTGCTCCAGCAGAAGGAATTCTACCAGGTATTCCCGGGGTAGATTCCRGGGATTTGGGGGGAAAATGGGATGGGAGGCACTTCCAGAGGGGTTCAGGAGAGCTGGGGAGGGATTTGGGATCAGGGATGGAGGGATGGGACACAGGGAATGGGAAAAAGGGGGGATTGGTGGGATTTGGGGAATAAATCCTGGATCGTGGGGGCGGGGAGGGAATGGGATGGAATTCCCGGAGGAGCTGCRGCTCCCTGGGAGTGCCCAAGGAAAGGTTGGAGCTGCCTGGGATTGTGGAATTGTCCCTGCCCATGGGATTGGGATGGGATTGAAGGGCCCTTCCCGCCCCAAATAATCTGGGAATTCCAGGATTCCGGAGCCCCCCTGCCCCGGGAGAGGCGGGAATATTCCCCCGGAGCAGGGAGGGATCCAGGGAGAGCTCCCAGCACATTCCAGGGGGGATCCTGGGAGAGCTGGGGAGGGATCGGGAGCAGGGATGGAGCGACGGGAGCCAGGGAACGGTGGGAATTCCCTGGAAAAGGTTGGATTGGAGGGATTTTGGGAATAAATCCTGGATTGTGGGGGCGGGCAGGGACTGGGATGGAATTCCYGGAGCTGCCCCATCCCGGGAAGTGCCCGAGGCCGGGTYGRATCCACCYGGGAATTGCGGAACGAGCACGGAACGGGAGAAACTCGGCGATCCCTTCCCGTTCCCAAACCATTCCGGGACTCCCTGCCCCCTTCCCGCCCCCCATTCCCGGCCCATTCCCGGTTTTCCAGCCGCTCTCGGCCAAGAGGAACGAGGTGGAGAAGTGGAGGAAGGAATTCAAGGATCAGTGGGCCAAGGAGCAGAAGAGGATGGTGAGCAACGGGAATTTCGCATTCCCGGAATTCCCAACCCGGGAATTTCTGGGAATAACCGAAAACAACGGGATTCCCATCCCAGCCCGGTGGGATGGGCCGGGAAGGTCCAGGATTCCCGAAGTTGTTGAGGAATTTGGGATATTTCGTCCCCAAATGGATTCCTCAGGCAGAGCTGGAGCAGATTCCGAGCGGGAAAAGGGCTTGGAAAACCCAAGTGGGGAAGCGTGGGAAGGGTTGGATCGTCGGGAATGATCCCACCCAAAGCATTCCAGGATTYCATGGGATAAAATCCCTGTTTTCRGGGGGGAGGGCAGTGGCTGCAGCATTCCCAGCATTCCCAGAGCTCCAAACCCAAACCATTCCACGATTCCATGGGATAAAATTCCAGGTTTTTAAGGGGGAATTACAGCAGCATTCCCGGCGCTTCCAACCCCTCTCCTTTCCACGGTTCCTTGGGATAAAATTCAGCATTCCCGGCATTCCCAGAGCTCCAAATCCCGCTCCTTTCCGAGATTCCATGGGATAAAATCCCTGTTTTCGGGAGGGGGGGAGCGGCCGCAGCATTCCCGCCATTCCCGGCGCTCCCGACCCCTCTCCTTTCCACGATTCCTTGGGATCAAATCCGCCATTCCCGCCATTCCCGGCGCTCCCGAGCCCTCTCCTTTCCACGATTCCTTGGGATCGAATCCGCCATTCCCGCCATTCCCGGCGCTCCCGAGCCCTCTCCGTCGCCGTTCCCAGAGCGATTCCCGCTCGGCTCTGCGCAAGGCCCGCGGCCACTTCCGCCTGCGATCCGAGGAGCTGGAAAAGGCCAAGGAGGAATTCCTGAGCTCCGCCGGCGCCGCTCCCGGGAAAACGCGGGAGAGGAGGCGCCGCTCCTGCGAGGAGGCGCAGGCCAAGGTGCGTTCCCGCCTGGAATATTCCCTCCCATCCCGATGAATTCCCGCTCATCCCGGTCAATTCCCTCCTATGCCAATGAATTCCCACTGATCCCAATGAATTCCCGCTCATCCCGGTGACTTCCTGGCATCTTCCTGCTCATCCCATTGACCTCCCGCCCATCCCGATGAATTCCCGCCCATCCCGATGAATTCCCACTCGTCCCAGTGACTTCCTGGCATCTTCCCGCCCATCCCCATGACTTCCCACTCATCCCAATGACTTCCCAAGGACTTCCTGCCCATCCCAATGAATTCCCACCCATCCCGGTGATTTCCTGCCCATCCCAGTGACTTCCCGCCCATGCCAGTGGCTTCCTACTCATCCCAATGAATTCCTTGCCCATCCCAATGACTTCCCACTCATCCCGATGACTTCCCCAGCATCTTCCTGCCCATCCCATTCACTTCCTGCTTATCCCAATGACTTCCTGCCCATCCTGAAGGGTTCCCGGTATCTTCCCGCTCATCCCGTTGACTTCCCAAGGACTTCCCACCCATCCCATTGACTTCCCAAGGACTTCCTGCCCATCCCAATGAATTCCCACTCATCCTGGTGATTCCCTGCTCATCCCAATGACTTCCTGCCCATCCTGGAATCTTCCCACTCATCCCGATGACTTCCTGCTCATCCCGATAACTTCCCGGCATCTTCCCGCTCATCCCATTGACTTCCCGAGGACTTCCTGCTCATCCCAACGAATTCCTTCCTGCCTATTCCAACGGCTTCCCACCCATCCCATTGACTTCCCGACCTCTTCCCACCCATCCCAWTGACTTCCCACTCATCCCRYTGACTTCCCGCCCATCCCAACGACTTCCCGCCCTCTTCCCGCCCATCCCGCCGCATTCCCTCTCTCCCCGTTCCCGTTTTCCGGCAGCTGCAGGAAGCGGAGTGGCAGTACCGGAGCTGCGTGGCCGACGCCAACTTCCGGCRGCAGGAGCTGGAAAAGGCGCGAGCCCGGATCGTCTCCCACATCCGGAAGTTGATTTTCCAAGGGGATGAGGTGCTCACCTGGGTAGGTCGGGGGCTCCTCCGGCCCCGAATCCAGGGAAAATGCCGGTTGGGATGGGAATTCCCGGGTTTTTCATCCCGTTGAACCCACATCGTTGGAATTCCAAGCCTTTTCCTAGGAGAAAATGCCATGGAATGGCATAAAATGATCTAAAATCCATGGAATGACATAAAATGATCTGAAATCCATGGAATGACCTCATAGAAATGATCTTAAATCCATGGAATGGCATAAAATGATCCAAAATCCATGGAGTTGTGTCATAGAAATGATTTAAAATCCATGGAATGGCATAAAATGATAAAAAATCCACGGAATTATGTCATAGAAAGATATAAAATCCATGGAATGACCTCATAGAAATGATCTTAAATCCATGGAATGGCATAAAATGGTATAAATTCCATGGAATGGCATCATGGAAATGACATAAAATCCATGGAATGATCTCATATAAACGATCTAAAATCCATGGAATGACATTTTCAATTATCACGGATTTGAGGATGAAAATATCCAGGGAAGAAATTCCAGGCAGAGAAATCCTGGAAAAAGGAAGGGCGAGAATCCACTTTGATCCAGTTCCGTGGGAATATCCATAAGGAAAAACCCCGGGAGCTGAATTCGGGAATGAAAACCTGGAAACGGATGAATTAAAGGGGAAAAAAAAGCGGGAAAAGCGCCCGGATCGGGACTCCGCGGATTTTCCGGGATGGTTTTTCCCGGTTTCAGGTGACCCTGAGGATGTTCCAGCACCGCCTGGCGCAGTCGGAGCGGATCCCGGCGGAATTCCGGCGCCTCTCCGACCTCTGCAGGCCCTACAGGGCCGGGGAGAAATACCTGGAATTCATCCAGGGGCTCCGGAGCGAGGAGCTCCGCGTGGAAGTGTTCGAGTTCGAGCCTTTCGTCCCGAGGTAAAAAAAAAAACCGGGAAAAATCCCATTTTTAGCAGGAATATTCAGAGCAGGGAGGGAAAAACCGGATCGTGATCCCAGCAAAAGATCCCGGGGGGGGGCGTTGTCCCATTCCCAGATTTCCCCCGTGGATAAAACAGGCGGAATGACAGGGAATAAATTCATTTTTCCCGGATTTTCTTCCTGGAAAACTCCCCAAAAGGGATTCCCGAGGGTGGAAATTTTGGGAAATCCCCAAAAAGGGATTCCCAGGGGTTTTTCCCAAGGATGGAAAATTGTCTCCCCCCCCCCACCCCGATCCCTTCCCAGGTCCCCTCGCGGCGGCAAAAGGAAAACGGGATCGGGATCGGGATCGGGATCGGGATCGGCTCCCGGCTCCGGGGACTCGGCGGCGCCGGAGGATGCGGCCAGGAAGCTCTTCCCGAACGGGGAACAGGGTACGTGGAATTCCGTGGGAATGGTGGGACGAGCGAGGCTGGAGAAGCCCTCGGGATCAGCCAAATCCAAGCCTGGAGCAAATCCCTTCCAGGCAGAGGGTGAATTCCCGCGGGTTTGGACGATTCCAGGGGCGGGAGAATTCCAGGGATTTCCCGGAATTTTCGCGCCGTCGATTTAAATTGGGAGCGGAAGGTTGGGGATTTTCCCGAATTTTTGGGGGTTTTGCTCGGGGGAGAAAATATTGGCAAATCTTTATGGATTTCATTGGGAATTCCTTGGGAAATCCTTGGGAATTCCTTGGTTTGGAGGCCAGGGACGGGGGAATTCCAGGGGTGGGGGAGTTCCAGGGATTTCCTGGAATTTTTGTGCCATTGATTTAAATTTGGAGACAAAAAATTGGGATTTTCCCRAATTTTTGGAKGTTTTGCTTGGGGGAGAAAATATTGGCAWATCTTTATGATTTCCTCCGGAATTCCTTGGGATATCCTTGGGAAATCCTTGGGAATTCCTTGGTTTGGAGGCCAGGGACGGGGGAATTCCAGGGGTGGGGGAGTTCCAGGGATTTCCTGGAATTTTCGCGCCATCGATTTAAATGGGGAGCCGAAGGTTTGGGATTTTCCCGAATTTTTGGAGGCTTTGCTCAAAATACCGGCAAATCGTTATGGAATTCCTCGGGAATTCCTTGGGAATTCCTCGGATCGGATCCCGAGGATGGCTGGACACCCAATCCAACTCCCACAGGTTCCACCAAATCCCTCGGGAGCGACACCGAAAGCCTGGGAGGGAGCTGGGAATTCCGAGCCGCGGATTCCCCGGATTCCAGCCCGGGTGAGAGAGCCGGAATTTCCCCCTTAATTTCCCCCCCAAAAAACGGGAATAAACCCCAGGAATTTCACCTTTTCCTCGTTCCCCAAGGGAATTCCAAGCGGGAATTGTGGAAGGCTCCGTCCACCGGCACCGTGTCCTCCTCGGACGACTCGGAGGAGCGAGATTCCCTGCAGAATTCCCTGGAAAACGGTGAGCCGCGCCCGGATCCGGCTCCGTGGGTGGGATCAGTCCCTAAATCCCAGCTCTTTTTCCCAATCCCGCGGCTTTTCCGTAGAAAACGGGACGCTCCAGCAGCAGTTCAGGAACGTCTCCCTGTCCGGAGCCGCTCAGAGCCATCGGCTCCGGAAGCTCCGGGGCCCTTCCAAGTGTCGGGAATGCGACAACTTCCTGGTCAGCGGCTTCGAGTGCGAGGAGGTCAGGGAGCCTCGGGAATGCAGGGGCCGGAATCCTGGGAATGAGGGGTCTGGAATGCTGGGAATGGGAGATCATCATCCTGGGAATGCGGGAGCCTTGGGAATGGGGGAGCCTTGGGAATGGGGGGCCCGGAATTTTTGGAATGAGGGGTCCGGAATGCTGGGAATGAGGGGATCACAATCCTGGGAATGAGGGAGCCTTGGGAATGAGGGGCCTGGAATGCTGGGAATGAGGGATCACCATCCTGGGAATGTGGGATCCAGAATCCTGGGAGTGTGGGAGCCTTGGGAATGTGGGGTCCAGAATCCTGGGAATGAGGGGGCCAGAATTCTGGGAATGTGGGGTTCATAACCCCGGGAATGTGGGAGCTGGAATCCTAGGAATGAGGGGTCCATAATATGGGGAATGTGAGGTTCATAATTCTGGGAATGAGGGATCCTGGTGCCAAATCCCAGTCCCAGRTCCCAGTCCCAAATCCCAGATCCTAGTCCCAGATCCCGGTGCCAGTTCCCAGTCCCAGATCCCAATGTCAGATCCCAGTGCTGGATCCCTGTTCTGGATCCCAGTGCCGGATCCTGGTGCCGGATCCCGGTGTCGGATCCCAGTGCCGGAACCCAGTCCCAGTCCCAGTCCCAAATCCCAGTCCCAGTTCCTGGCGCCAGATCCCAGTGCTGGATCCCAGTGCTGGATCCCAGTCCCAGCTCCCGGTCCCAGATCCCAGCGCCGGATCCCCGTTCCGGATTCCGGTGCCGGATCCCAGTCCCAGATCCCAATGTCAGATCCTGGTGCTGAATCCCAGTCCTGGATCCCAGCCCCAGTTCCCAGATCCCAGCCCCCAGTCCCGGATCCCCGTTCTGGATTCGGCGCCGGCTCCCGGTGCCGGCTCCCGGTGCCGGCTCCCAATCCCGGCTCCCAATCCCGGCTCCCAATCCCGGCTCCCAATCCCGGCTCCCAATCCCGGCTCCCAATCCCGGCTCCCATTCCCGGCTCCCACGCGCGCGTTCCCGGATCCCAGTGCTCCCTGGCGTGCCACAAGAAGTGCCTGGAGTCGCTCCTGATCTCCTGCGGCCGCCGGAAGCTCCCTCCGCGCCTTCCCCTCTTCGGGATGGACCTGGAGCTCATCCCGCGGGATGGTCCCGGGGAAATCCCTTTCCCGGTTCGCCTGTGCACGGCCCAGATCGAGGCGCGAGCCCTGCGCGTGCAGGTGAGCGGCGCCGGGGAGGATCCCCGGGAATAACCCCGGCRCGAGCCCGGAATTCCCCACGTTCCGGCCTTTTCCCCCGCGCAGGGGATTTACCGGATCAGCGGCTCCAAATCCCGGCTGGAAAAGCTGTGCCAGGCGCTGGAGAACGGCAGGGATCTGGTGGATCTCTCCGAGCTCTCCCCCCACGACGTCGCCGGAGCGCTGAAGCATTTCCTGAAGGAAGTGGGTGCCGCCAATTCCCGGGATTGCCGGAATTCCCCATCCCGCGCGGCCGGGGTTGCCGGGATTCCCGGGATTCCTCACCCCGCTCCCGTTCCCGATCCCAGCTGCCGGCGCCGCTGCTCCAATCCCAGCTCTACGACGAGCTCATGGCCCTGGCCCGGGATCTGCAGAAGGTTCCGGAAGAAGGGGCGGAATTCCCGGCGGATCCCGCGCGGAGGATGAAGGAGCTGCTGGGAAAGCTCCCCAGGAGCAACTACAGCACCTTGGAGCACCTCGTGGAGCACCTGGAGAGGTGCGGAATTCCGGGAATGGGATGGGGGGGAAGGAGCTTAAGAATCGTCCCAATCGCATGGCTCCAATCCCATCCCATCCCATGGATCTCATCCCATGGATCCCATCCCATGGATCCCATCCCATCCCATCCCATGGATCCCATCCCATGAATCCCATCCCATCCCATGGATCCCATCTCATCCCATGGATCTCATCCCATGGATCCCATCCCATCCCATCCCATGGATCCCATCCCATGGATCTCATCCCATGGACTCCATCCCATGAATCCCATCCCATCCCATCCCATGGATCCCATCCCATTCCATCCCATCCCATCCCATGGATCCCATCCCGTGGATCCCATCCCATCCCATCCCATCCCATCCCATCCCATCCCATCCCATCCCATCCCATCCCATCCCATCCCATCCCATCCCATCCCATCCCATGAATCCCATCCCATCCCATCCCATGGATCCCATCCCATGGATCCCATCCCATCCCATGGATCTCATCCCATGGATCCCATCCCATGGATCCCATCCCATCCCATCCCATGGATCCCATCCCATGGATCTCATCCCATGGACTCCATCCCATGGATCCCATCCCATCCCACCCCATCCCATGGATCCCATCCCATCATCCCAAGTGGCTCCAACCTTTCCTCGGGCACTTCCCGGGATGGGGCAGCTCCAGGAATTCCATCCCAGTCCCTCCCYGCCYCCACAATCCAGGATTTATCCCCAAATCCCACCAATCCCTGTTTTTCCAGGCAATTCCCRCCATTCCCTGGCTCCCGTCCCTCCATCCCTGCTCCCGATCCCTCCCCAGCTCTCCCGGGATCCCCCCTGGAATGCGCTGGGAGCTCTCCCTGGATCCCTCCCYGCTCCGGGGGAACATTCCCGGCTCTCCCAGAGCTGAGGGGCTCCGGAATCCCAAAATTCCAGGATTATTTGGGGCGGGAAGGGCCCTTCAATCCCATCCCAATCCCATCCCAATCCCACCCCATCCACATCCCGGGACATTTTCCATATCCCAACCCCTTTCCCCGCCCAATTCCAAGACTTTCCTCTGGAATTTCCGCCACGACCCCTTTAAAATCCGGGAATTCCTTTGGAATCGCGGCCCTGGGGACGGATCTCGGAACAGCGGGATGAGCCCCGATCCCATTTTTCCCCTTCCCAGGGTGGCCGAGAACTTCCAGGAGAACAAAATGTCCCCAAACAATTTGGGAATCGTCTTCGGCCCCACCCTGATCCGGCCGGGATCCGGAGGCGCCGGATCCGTCTCCTGCCTCCTGGATTCGGGATACCAGGCCCAGCTCGTGGAGTTCCTCATCCAAAACCGCCGCCGGATCTTCGGGAATTCCGCGCCGGGAAAGGAGGAAGGAGCCGCGGGAGCCGTTCCCGAGGTGGAATTCCCGGGAAAAACGAGGGATTGCGGGCGGGGAGGGGGGAGTTTTCCATGGATCGAAGGTTTTCCTGGCTGAGGGTTGCTCCGGGAGGAGCCTGGGAATGCTGGGAATTCTTCGGGGTTCTGCTGCATCCCACGGAATTCCAAAGATCCCGGGATTCCCCCCTGGATCTGCTGCATCCCATGGGATCCCCACAAATCCTGGATTTCCCCCCTCATTTTCCAGAGGGTTCCGCGCTCTTCCTGAACTTCCCGGCTTTTTCCTCTCAGCATTCCACAAAATCCTGGGATGCAGGTTGGAAAAGCCCCGGATCCCATCGGATCCCATCAGATCCCAGCATTCCCAGCCCTTCCCAGGTTTTTGGGGCATTCCAGGGATGGGAATTTCCCCATTCCCAACCTTTTCCATGGAGGGAATTCCCACAAAATCCACCCCGAACCTCCCCTGGGGCCATCCCGGAATTCCTGAGCGGAGCCAGGGTGGGAATTTTCTCCTTCGGGATGAGCAGGGGAGAGGAAATTCCCCAAAATTTAAATCGACATTCCCAAAATTTAAACCGAAATTCCTGAATTTCAGTTGAAATTCCCGAATGGAAATCCCCAAATTTCAACGGAAATCCCCGACTTCCAACCGAAATTCCCAAATTTCAAATGGAAACTCCCAAAGGGAAATTCCCCGATTTCAACTGAAATTCCCGAATCGAAACGGAAATTCCCGCATGGAAATTCCCAACTTTCGGCCCAAAGGGAGCAGCATCCGGGTTTGGGATCCGCTTCCCGCTCGGAATCCCGGGAAGCGAACCCGATCCCAACCCTCTGGATCCCCATCCTGCCACAGATCCCGGATTTGGAATTTTCCCCTTTCTTTTTCCCGGGAAGAGGCTCCTCGAGCCTGAATTTTCCCTCCCCCAAACTCCTTCCCTGTTTTCCCAAGGGATCGTTTGGGACAAATCCAAGGATTTTCCGCTCTTTTCCCTCGGTTTTTGGGGTTTTCCATTGGGAATTTTGGATTTTCCCGCCTCTTCCCAGCAGAATTCCATCCCCCAGCCCACGGAATGTGAGCCCGACCCCTCGAATTCCAAGGAAACCGCCCCCGATCCAGCTCCGGAGGGATCCCAAATCCCGGATTCCGCAGGTAAAAAAACCCGGGATGGCGGCGAAAATTCCCCACTCCCGCTTTTTTCCCCAAAAAACTTTCCCAGGCTCCTTTTCCCAGCTTTTCCAAGACTCTCAGGATTTCGGGATCAGCTCCAGGAGTCGCATTCCGTGATCCCTGGGGAGTCTTTTCCGTCCCCATTCCAAGATTTTCCCTCTCCCGGCTCCTGCATTCCCGACAGGATCCAGAGTTTGGGGTTTTTTTCCCTTTTTTTCCTGAGGATTTTGGGGCTTCTTCCCACGATCCTGAGGGAGGAATCCGTGGGGAGGAGGGGGCTGATCCCAGAAATCCGGGAAGGATTCAGGATCCTAAAAAAGCAGGAAAAGAACCCAAAATCCAATATTCCAAGAGAATTCTCCCAATTTTTGTTTAAATTCGGGGATGAATCCATTGGAGGGAAGGGGCTGATCCCATGAATTCCAGAGGGGTTGGGATGGAGTCAATCGTGGAAATCCCAGAGGGATTCAGGATCCTAAAAAAGCAGGAAAAGAACCCAAAATTCAATATTCCATGAGATATTCCAAGAGAATTATTCCGATTTTTTGGAAAGGGATGAATCCTTTGGAGGGAAGGGGCTGATCCTGGAAATTCCAGAGGGATTCAGGATCCCGAAAAAGAAGGGAAAGAATCCAAAATTCCTCCTCCTGATATTCCAAGAGAATTATCCCATTTTTTTGTTTAAATTCAGGGACGAATCCATGGGAAGGAGGGGATTGATCCTGGAAATTCCAGAGGGGTTGGGATGGGGTCGACCTTGAAAATTCCAGAGGGATTTGGGATCCTAAAAAAGAAGGAAAAGAACCCAAAATTCGACATTCCAAGAGAATTCTCCCAATTTTTGCTTCAATTCAGGGATGAATCCGTTGGRAGGAGAATTCCAGAGGGATTGGGACGGGGTCGATCCTGGAAATTCCAGAGCTATTCAGTAGCCTAAAAAGGCAGGAAAAGAACCCCAAATTCCTCCTTTTGCCATTCCATGAGGATTCTCCCGATTTTTTCCCAACTCAGGGCCGAATCCTTGCCCGGGCTCGGCCCTGGAGCCGGAAAAGCCGGAAAAATCCCGGGATCCGCGCCTGGAATCTCCTCCCAGGGGCCCCTTCAGCCGCCAGCAGGCCAAATACATCCGGAACGGCGGCAGATCCAAGGCCCTCATTCCCAAAACTCCCAACTTTCCCCGGGAATCGGCCGAGCCCGGAGCTCCCGAGGCCCCGGAAGATCCCCCAGGGAGCGGGAAGRTCCCGAAGGATCCCGGGAGGCCCCGGAAATTCCAACATTTGGAGATGACCGAGGAAACTTCCCGCATTTTGGCCAAGTTTCGCTCCGGAGAAGATTCCCGAGCCSCGGAGGAGCCTCTGGAATGGCAGGAGAGGGAGGATCCCGAGGCGGGGACGTTGCTGTAGGAGAATCCCGAGGGATCTGGGATGATCCCGGATCCCGGGGGGCTTTTCCGGCCGCGAATTCCAGGTGGAAAAGGACGGAAATTTGGGATTTTGGACTCGGAGGAGCCTCGGGGGACRCTCCCGGCTCGGGATGTTCCGGGATTTTGGGAATGGGGAGAGGATGGAAATCCCGGCTGGGGGTGAGGGACGAGATCCCGCCTGGATTTGCTGGGAATTTCCTGGGATTTTGCGCCCATCCCGCCAAATTTTTTCCTCCTTCAAAAATCTCCCCCGGGAGGGAGAAGAATCCAAAGAATTCCGGGAATTCCCGGCTCTGGAATCGAGGATGTGCCAGAAGTTGAGGAAAACCGGGATGGAAAAATTCAGCCGGGAAGGAAAAGACTGAAATTCGGGATGCGGGAYGGAAAAAATTCCCAAATTTCCATTCCTGGCCACAAACCTGGATTTTTGGGGGATTTTTACTCCAGAGGATTTTTGAGGAAAACGCAGGGAATGGCCCCCACCTCTCCCAAATTCCCATCCCTTGGAGTTTTCCAATATTCCCGCGCAAAGCCGGGAATCTCCGGCCGATCCCGGGAATTTTGGGCCGAAAAAAGGGAATTTCTGGCGTTCCCGGATTCCCGTTTTTCCCACCCGCGTGATCCCGAAATTCCTGCCCACCTCTGCGCGATCCCAACCCTCCTTCAATCCCTCCGGCGGATTTTTCCAGGATTTTCATKGGAAAAGCGGGAAAATTCGGTCTCGCGGCGCCCCCTGGTGACGCCCGCGGATTTTTCGGGATTTTGGGGCGGGATTTGAGGATCTTTGGGATACTCGGGATGCTCYAAGAATTCCCACCCTGCTCCTTCCCGGGATAACTCGGCACGGGATGGGGAGAATTCCGCATTTTCTTGGAATTTCGTTGGATTTACAGCGGAAAATTCCATCAAAAACCGAAAAATCCGGCACAAAATTCCCGGATTTCTGCAATTCCCATTCTCTGGAAAAAGCTGGAGCAGCACAAGGACTCCAGGGATGAATCCCGAAGGAAAACTTTGCGCTTTCCCCGAATTCCTTGAGGAATTCCTTGGAATTCCTCCAGGTTTTGGTGCCGTTTTCTCGCTGAGCTTCGAGGCTTTTCCCAACCCAAAGAATTCCAGGATTTTTCGGGATCTGCTCCCGTTTTTTTGCACGGTTCAGGCTCGGGAGAGTTGGAAAAATCTCCGGAGTTCTGTACATTTGTCCATAAATGCTGGGAATTCTGGGAATGTTAAATTATGGTTGGCTGCGGAAGTTCGGGAATAAAGTTCGGGATGTTTCGGTAGGAATCGGTCCCGGCGGCCAAAATCTGGGATGAGAGGCCAAAATCTGGGGAAAAGGGTCCAAAACCTGGGATGAGGGATCCAAAATTTGGGATGGGGGGTCCAAAATCCCAAAATCTGGCACGAAAGGTCCAAAATTTGGGATGAGGGGTCTAAAATCTGGGATAAAACGTTCAAAATCTGGGATAAAACGTCCAAAATCTGGGATGAGGGGTTCAAAATTTGGGATAAAGGGTCCAAAATCCGGGAAAAAGTGTTGAAAACCTGGGATGTGGGGGTCCGAAATCTTGGATAAAGGGTCCAAAATTTGGGATGGAGGGTGAAAAATTTGGGATGAGGGCTCCAAAATTTGGGATGGGGGGGGGTACAAAATCTGGGATGAGAGGCCAAAATCTGGGATGGGAGGCCAAAATCTGGGATGGGAGGGTCCAAAATTTGGGATGAGGGACCCAAAATCTGGGATAAAGGGTCCGAAATGTGGGATGAGGGAGAGGAAAACTTCCCAGGGGGATCTGTGGATGGGTCGGGATTTGGGAAGGACGAACTGCAGGAATTTCGGGAGGGAATTTGGTGCCATTCCAAGGCCTCGGCTCCTTCCCGGGAGGTTCTCGGCATTCCTGGGATTCCAGGAGAGGGATTCCAGCCTAACCCCAGCCCCCTCTGGAATGTTTTCCATGGGGAAAATCCCCGGGATGAAGGACAGGGAAAAAACATTTGGGTTTGGGGTTTGTTTGGAAAAGCAAAATCCGCTCAAAGGATGGGAATTCCCCCCGGGAAGGGGCGGTGGGATCGAGGGAATGTTTTCCTTGGGAGCGGCTCCCGGGGCAGGGATGGTTCGGGAATGGCTTGGGAATGGCTTGGGATCAGGTTTCTCCCTGACCCCGGGAGCGCCTCTGGAATGGGGGAAAAAGGGAAAAGTCCTGGAGGGAAAGGGGGAAAAGGGGGAAAAAGGGAAAAACGAGGAAAAAGAAAGGAAAAAAAGAAAAAAAGGGAGGAAAGGAGGAAAAAGGGGGGAAAAGGGGGAAAAAGAAGAAAAAGGGGAAAACGAGGGAAAAAGGGAAAGGGAGAAAAGGGAGGGAAAAGGTGGGGAAAAAGAGGGAGAAGGGGAAAAAAGGGAGAAAGAGGAGAAAAAAGGGGAAAAAGGAGAAAAAGGTGGGGAAAAAGGGAGGAGAAGGGGGAAATAGAGGGGAAAAGCGGAAAAAGGGGGAAAGAAAGGAAAAAGAGGGAGAAGGGGGGAAAACGGGGAAAAGGGGGGAAAGGGAAAAAGGGGAAAAAGGGGGAAAAAAGGAGGGGAAAAAGGGGGATAAAAGGAGGAAAAAAGGGGGAAAATGGGAAAAGGGGAACAAGGGGGGAAGGGGGGAAAAGGGAAAAAAAACGGGAAAAAAGTTGGGATGTGCGGCGTTGGATCCCGACCCCAYGGCCCGGTTGGGATCCAGGTGGGATTGGTGGGATCAGATCCCGACCCCGCGATCCAGTTGGGATATGCGGGAATGGATCCCGAGCCCGCGGTCCGGCTGGGATTTGTGGGAATGGGTCCCGACGCCACGATCCSGTTGGGATCCAACCGGGATCCGGATCCCTCCCGGCTCCCTCCGGCGGCTCCCGGGGCAGGGATTTTGGGATCGGCGAGCTCAGGTTTCTCCTGGCGCCGATCCCGCCCCGGGGGCGGATCCAAGGAGACTCCAAAGGTTCCTGCCGGGAGCTGCCGCGGGATGGACGCGGCGCCTCCAACTTCTCCCCGAAAATCAAAGGATTTTTGGGATGGCATTCCCGAGCCGCCGCTGGAAACGGGAATGTCCCCCCCCGGAGCGCCGGCCCGGCCATGCCGCCTGGTGATTCCAGGTGAGAATTCCCCGTGGGAATTCCCGGGCGAGCCTTAAAAACCCTGATTTGGGGGGGTTGGGGGGGTTTTTCCCGAAATTCAGGGGGGAAAAGGGTGGGATTCGGGGTGTTGGGAATGCTGATGGATCCGTTGTTCCGCCCGGGATGGGCGCGGATTTGAGGGATTTGGAGCGGGAGGCGAATTCCAGGCTTTTCCTCTCCCGGGAACAAGTGGTGGGAGCCGTGCCGGGATCCTCCGGAGCGGGAAAACCGGGAATTCCCGAGGGAATTTGGGGTGGGAAGGAGCTCGGGCGAGGAGGAAGGGAAGGAGAATTCCCGCAGGGAAAAAAAATCCCGCGAAAGGGGGAAAATCCCTCAAGGAAAAATAAAAGAAACTAAGGAAAAAAAACGAATCCAAGGGGGAAAAAAAGAACCGAATCCAAGGAAAAATCCTGCCCGGAATTCCAGCCCGGGGCTCGTTTTAGCGAGTCAACAAAACTTGGGAAAGGGAGGGGAGACAAAAAATTCCTTGTGGGATCCCCCCTGGAGCCGCGGGAACAAAGGATTCCAGCGGCTCCTCTGGATCCATCCTGGAAACGATTCCAGGCTTGGATTCGCCGCTCCGGGCGGGAGTTGCGCTGGGAATTGTTTTCCTTCTGGGAATTGTCGATTCCCCGGGCCCGGAGGGAGTTCCAAGGTCGGGCTGGGATTGCCGGGAAGAGCCTCTGGAATCTCCCGGGCTTGGATCTTGCCGGTGCCTCCCCTGGGAGGGTCGGGATTTTCCCGCTTTTCCCGGGGATTTTGGGGGCTCTCCCGAGTTTTTCCTGGTCCCGGGGGAAAAGTTTGGGATGTTGTTGTGGGGGGGTCGAATTCCAGGGATTTAAGGGGTAAAAAAAATAAAGGGAAAAGGAATTTTCACCACGGGGAAAGGGGGAATGGATTTGGGTTTTAAAAAAGGGGAATTTGTGGGATTTTGGGAAGGAATTCCCACCTGGGAGCGCGGGGAGGGAATGGGATGGCATTCCCAGAGCTGCCCCATCCCAAGGAAAGGTTGGAGCCGCCTGGGATTGGGGAATTGTCCCTGCCCATGGGATTGGGATGGGATTGGGATGGGATTGAAGGGCCCTTCCTGCCCAAATAATCCTGGAATTCCAAGGATTCTGGAGCCTCTCAGCTCTGGGAGAGCTGGGAATGTTCCCCCGGAGCRGGGAGGGATCCAGGGAGAGCTCCCAGCACATTCCAGGGGGGATCCCGGGAGAGCTGGGGAGGGATCGGGAGCAGGGATGGAGGGACGGGAGCCAGGGAACGGCGCGAGTTCCCTGGAAAAGGCGGGATTGGTGGGATTTTGGGGAATAAATCCTTAATTTCGAGTGCAGGGGGAGGGCCTGGGATGGAATTCCCACCCCTGGAACGCCCAAGGAAAGGTTGGATCCAGCTGGGATCCTGGGATTTCTCCCGGGGCGGCACGAGGSGCCCTCCAAAGGCCCCGTTCCCATTCCCATTCCCATTCCCGTTCCCATTCCCACCCATCCCGGGGATTCCCTGACCTCCCGCCCTCGGCCCTTCGCTTCCTCCTTCTCTCCCGGGAATCCGCGCATTCCAAAGCCTTTGGAAGAACCGGTTCTGCCTCCCGAGGGCCCCGCCAGGATCCACCTGCTCCGACCCCTCCTTTCCCGGGATTTTCCCGCCCCAATCCCACCCTGGGACCTTCCCGAGCCCCCACGTGGGATTCCCACYCCTCGCATCCCGATCCGAACATTCCACGAGGTGAAAAAAAAGAGGGAAAAGGGACTTGGGGCCGCCTCGTTTCTCCCTTTTCCTTCTTTTTTTTCCCCCACCCAAAATTCCTAAGAAATTCCCAAAAAAAAAACCACCCCCGTTTTTTCCCGGTTTTTGAGGGGGTTATCCCGGCTTTCCCGCTCCCGGCTGCTGGAATGTCGGGATCCGAAGTCCGGGAATTTCTTGGCTCCGATCCCGACGTTTGCTCGGCTCAGGTGGGAGCGGTGCCCGGGGCCGATCCCGGAAAACGGAATCCTGGAAGATCCAGCCCGGCCTGGAAAACCTTGGAACGGGAGGATCCCGAAATTCCCGGAGTTTGGGGATCGAGGGGATTGAAGCTGAGTCAGGGATTTGGGAGTTTTGTCCCGGTTTGGGKTTTTTTTTCCCGGTTTTTGTGGAGTTTTCTGGGATCGGGAAGGGCCTGGAATGGTCTGGGATGGGAGGGATCCACAGGGATGGAATTCCAGCTCCTGGCTCTGCCCGGGACATCCCAAATCCCACCCTGGGCCATCCAAACATTCCCTGGAATGGGGCTGTGACCATTCCCTGGGGGACAAACCTCTGGAAAAAGGAGGGAAAAACCTTTCCCAAATTCCCATCCCGAATTTTTCCATCCCAGGGATCAAATTCCAAGCCCTGGCCCTGCCCGGGACATCCCAAATCCCACCCTGGGCCATCCAAACATTCCCTGGGAGGGGGGAAAACCTCTGGGAAAAGGAGGGAAAACACCTTTCCCAACCCCCCATCCCGAATTTCCCCGTCCCAGCTCCCAGAAAAGGATGGAATTTTGGGGCAGATCCCAGTGACTTCACCGGGAAAACTCCGCAGGGGAGGAGGAAAATCTGGGTCATTTTCTGGGAGGCTCCGGCCTGGATTTGGCCCATCCCTGCGGGAATCTCGCCAGGCCCTGACCGGACTTTTCCAGGCCCTGGGCCGTGTTTTTCCAGCTTTTTTCCTATGGAATCTCGGGATCATTGGGGTGGGAAGGGACCTCGAAGCTCCTCCGATCCCACGGGATGGGAAATGTCCCGCCGGGATCAAACCCCGGGTGGAAAATCCAGCCCTGGAAGGGGAAATATCCCAAATTTTGGCTCTGCCAAATCCTCCTCCTGCAGCTTTTTAGGATCCAGGTTTTCCGTGGAATTCAGGGAGTTCCCCTGATTTTTCGGGATCGGCCAAGGGCCCTTTCCCAGGGCTCGGAGTGTGGCGGTTTTGAGGGAAATTCTCCCGGTTTTGGGGTTGTTCCGGGGTTTTCCAAGCTGTTCCCGGTCTCATCCGTGCCCCGGGCTCCTTCCCAGGGCTTGGAATGTGCCCATTTTTTGGGATTGGCCAAGGGCCTTTTCCCAGGGCTTGGAATGTGCTAATTTTGAGGGAARTTCCCTCGGTTTTGGGGTTGTTCCGGGGTTTTCCTGGGGCTGTTCCGGGGTTTTCCAAGCTCTTCCTGGTCTCATCCGTGCCCAGGGCTCATTCCCAGGGCTCGGAATGTGCCGGTTTTGAGGGAAATTCCCTCGGTTTTGGGGTTGTTCCGGGGTTTTCCAAGCTGTTCCCGGTCTCATCCGTGCCCAGGGCTCATTCCCAGGGCTCGGAATGTGCCGATTTTTCGGGATCAGCTCACTCCTGTCCCATCCTTGTGGGGGTTTTGGGGTGTTCCTGTTGCTCCTGGGATTGTCCCYGAGTTTTCCTGGACTTGTTCCTGGATGTCCCAAGCTCTTCCCTGTCCCCTCCGTGCCAGGGTCTCATTCCCGGGATTCGGAATGCGCCGATTTTGAGGGAAATTGTCCCATTCTTGTTGTTGTTCCAGAGTGTTCCCAGCTCCTGGGGCTGTTCCTGGGGTTATTCCAGGGTGTCCCAAGCTCCTGGGGCTGTTCCTGGCTGTTCCTGGGGTTATTCCAGGGTGTCCCAAGCTCCTGGGGCTGTTCCTGGCTGTTCCTGGGGTTATTCCAGGGTGTCCCAAGCTCAGGGAGTTGTTCCAGGGTGTTCCCAGCTCCTGGGGTTGTTCCTGGCTGTTCCCGGGCTTGTTCCAGAGTCTTCCTGTTGCTCCTGGGCTTGTTCCAGGGTGTTCCTGGGGCTGTTCCTGGATGTTCCCGGGGTTGTTCCCGGGGTTGTTCCAGGGCTTGTTCCAGGGTGTTCCAAGCTCCTGGGGTTGTTCCTGAGGTTGTTCCTGGCTGTTCCCGGGGTTGTTCCAGGGGTTGTTCCCGGGTGTTCGCAGCTCCTGGGGTCGTTCCTGGATGTTCCTGGGGTTGTTCCAGGGGTTGTTCCTGGATGTTCCTGGGGTTTTTCCAGGGGTTGTTCCTGGGGTTTTTCCAGGGGTNGTTCCTGGATGTTCCTGGGGTTTTTCCAGGGGTTGTTCCTGGGGTTTTTCCAGGGGTCGTTCCTGGGGTCGTTCCCGGATGTTCCTGGGGTTGTTCCTGGATGTTCCTGGGGTTTTTCCAGGGGTTGTTCCTGGGGTCGTTCCCGGATGTTCCAGGGGTCATTCCTGGATGTTCCAGGGGTTGTTCCTGGGGTTGTTCCTGGGGTCATTCCAGGGTCTTCCTGGGGTTGTTCCTGGGGTTGTTCCTGGATGTTCCTGGGGTTGTTCCTGGATGTTCCTGGGGTTTTTCCAGGGGTTGTTCCTGGGGTCGTTCCCGGATGTTCCTGGGGTCGTTCCTGGATGTTCCAGGGGTTGTTCCAGGGGTTGTTCCTGGGGTTTTTCCAGGATGTTCCAGGGGTTGTTCCAGGGGTTGTTCCAGGGGTTGTTCCAGGGGTTGTTCCTGGGGTCATTCCTGGATGTTCCTGGGGTCGTTCCAGGATGTTCCAGGGGTTGTTCCTGGGGTCATTCCCGGATGTTCCCGGGGTCGTTCCAGAGCCTTCCTGTGCTTGTTCCCGGCTGTTCCGACCTCTCCTCTCCCCTCCCCATTCCCAACCCTCGAGCGATCCCAGTTTTAACGGATTCCTCCCCAATTCCCAGCGCCGCTCCGGCTGCTTCCCCGACGCTCCCGCGGGCTCCTGCTCCGGCAGCAGCCGCACGGAGCCAAGGACGCCAGCGCGGCCTGACTGGGGGAATTAGTKGGTTTGGGGTGTTAATTGGGGTAATTAGTGGGKTTGGGGTGGTTAATTAGGTTAATTAGTGGGGTTGGGGTGGTTAATTGGG
>JACAXG010000417.1:155409-181502 GCA_018881555.1 Amblyornis subalaris
GGTTAATTAGTGGGTTGGGGTGGTTAATCAGTTGGTTTGGGGTGTTAATTGGGTTAATCAGGTGGGTTTGGGTCATTAATTGGCTTCATTAGCAGGTTTGGGGTCGTTAATTGCGTTAATTAGCGGTTTGGGGTCGTTAATTGGGTTAATCACTTGGTTTGGGGCTGTTGTGTTTTTCCCATTTTTTCCCCTCTTTTCCTTCAGTTAATTCCTTTCCCAACATTCCCCACGGGGATCCCATGGAACACTTTTACCCTGGAACGCTTCGGCTCGGAAGGATCCAACGAGTCGGTGCCGGCTGCTTCCCTAGGCTCAGGAATTCCGCTCCACCGCCCCTAATTCCCATTTTTTCCCCCCTCTCTTCCCACTTTTCCAGGTGCCTTCGTGATCCGCTGGGGCTTTCCCCCTCTTTTTTCCCCTCTTTTCCCTCGAAGATTCCCCACCACGATCCCATGGAACGTCCTCATCTTGGAATGCTTCGGCTCGGAAGGATCCAACGCGTCGACGCCGGCTGCTTCCCTAGGCTCGGGAATTCCGCTCCGCCGCCCCCAATTCCCACTTTTCCCGCTTTTCCGGGCGCCTTCGTGATCTGCTGGACGCCGGGCCGGGTCCCGCCGCTCCTGGACGGGTTGGGATGCGAGAGCTGCGAGGTCCTTTCCCTGGAAAAACACGTCCTGCTCCCGGCCGAGGTGGATTCCCTCGTCGACGCCCTGGCGTATTCCCGGCGGGATAACGAGACCGGGAGCACGTTCCGGCGGATCCCGCGCTTCCCGCGCTCCCGCTGTTCCCGCCGCGGCGACGGAGCCAGCCCTGAACGGGAATTGCACCGCGGATTCCTCGGTCTAGCGTCGGGAGCGAGCGAGGGATTTAGGGAAGGGCCCGGCCCGGGAGCTGCCGTGGGAAGGGGAGGTGGTTTTTGTGGGATTSGGGAGCGTCCTGGAGTCCTGGGGTGCTCCAGCACCGAAATTTCCCTGGAAAACTCGTGGTGGTTGAAGGATGAGGTGGTTTTTGTGGGATTYGGGAGCGGGCGACGYTCCCCGGGTGCTCCAGGAGTGAAATTTCCRYGGAAAASTCGYGGTGGAGGCAGGRTGAGGTGGTTTTTGTGGGATTCGGGAGCGTCTCGGAGTCCTGGGGTGCTCCAGCATCAAAATTGCCATGGAAAAGTCCCGGTGGATCCAGGACCAGGTGGTTTTTGTGGGATTCGGGAGCATCTCGGAGTCCTGGGGTGCTCCAGCATCAAAATTTCCCAGGAAAAGTCAGGGTGGATGAAGGACTGGAGGGATGAGGAGTGGGCAACATTCCCCAGGTGCTCCAGCCTGGATTTTTCCCTGGAAAACTCCCGGTGGAGCAAGGATTGTGGGGTTCAGGAGCGTCTTGGAGTCCTGGGGTGCTCCAGCCTTGAAATTTCCATGGAAAAAGCCGTGGTGGATCCAGGACTGTGGGGTTGAGGAGCGGGCAACGTTCCCCGGGTGCTCCAGGAGTGAAATTTCCGTGGAAAACTCGTGGTGGAGGCAGGATGAGGTGGTTTTTGTGGGATTTGGGAGTGTCTCGGAGTCCTGGGGTGCTCCAGCATCAAAATTTCCATGGAAAAGGAGAGGTGGAGCAAGGATTGTGGGGTTGAGGAGCGTCCCGGAGTCCTGGGGTGCTCCAGGGTGGAAATTTCCATGGAAAACTCGTGGTGGATGAAGGACTGTGGGGAGGAGGAGCGGGCAACATTCCTCAGGTGCTCCAGGATTGAAATTTCCATGGAAAAGTCATGGTGGATCCAGGACTGTGGGGTTGAGGAGCTTCCTGGACTCCTGGGGTGCTCCAGCGTGGAAATTTCCATGGAAAAGTCGTGGTGGTTCCAGGACCAGGCGGTTTTGAGGGATTCGGGAACGTTCCAGAGTCCTGGGGTGCTCCAGCATCAAAATTTCCCGGGAAAACTCCTGCTGGATCAAGGATTGTGGGCTGGAGGAGAACTCTGGAGTCCCGGAGTGCTCCAGCCTGGAAATTCCCATGGAAAAGTTGGGGTGGATCAAGGACGAGGCGGTTTTTGTGGGATTCGGGAGCGGGCAACATTCCCAAGGTGCTCCAGCATCCATATTTTTCCTGGAAATCTCCTGGTGGATCGAGGATTGTGGGATTGAGGAGCATTCCGGAGTCCTGGGGTGCTCCAGCCTGGATTTTTCCCTGGAAAACTCCCGGTGGATCCGGAACTGCGGCGTTGAGGAGCGTCCCGAGATCCTGGGCCGCTCCGGCCTGGATTTTTTCCCTGGAAAACTCCCGGAGCAGGCGGTTCCGTGGGACATCCCGGGAGCAGAATTCCTATTAAAGACTGGTTTTATCCCAAAGTTTTCCTTTCGGCAGCCTCTGGAATTCGGGGTCTCCCAATTCCCGGATCCTTCGGCGTTTTCCCTCAGGAAAGGCCCTTCCCAAGCCCTGGATTGATCCAGCATTCCCGAACTCCGTTGTCCCRGAGCCTTATCCAGGTTTCCTCCCCACAGATTCCCAAATTTTATGATCCCCAAGCAAAAATCCCTGGGAATTTTTTCCAGATTCCTGCTTTCCTCAGTGGGTTTTTTGTGGAATTTCAGAGTATTCCAGGTTTTTGGAGCGCCTCATTCCCGAGGGTTTTTTTCCCCTTAAGACTCAAATAATTCCTTAAAATCTGCTCAGAGCTCCTTTTTCCCTTGGAAAAACACCATAAAAAACCTGGGAATATCCATCAGGAACAGCCCGTGGAGGATCCCAGGCGTTTTCCTGGGATATAAAAAGGTTGGGATTCATTTGGGGGCCACATCTGGAGGGGAAACCTCCCCAATATTCCCAAAAAACCTGAATAATTCCCCAAGTTTCCTTCACTTTCCCGCTGGGAAATTCCAAGGGGAATGTGCGAGCGTGAAATCCAGAGGGATCTGAAATCCGTGGGAGAGCCAGGCCTTGGAATTTTCCTCCAAATCCATAATTTCTGGGGTTTTTTTCAATCCCTGTGTTGAGTTTTCCTGGCAGAGCAGGAGGGGCCAAATCCTCCTGCATTCCCTGAAAATCCTCAGCATTCCCAGAGTCCCGGGAAAATGGATTCCCTGGGATTTGCTGCCCTTGGAGGGGTTTTTTTTTTTAGGATCTGGAGGGAATTTGGAGGCAAAAACTCCTGAAAAGAAACCTGGAAAAGCCCCTGGAAAAAAGAGGAGAAGGAGGGGGGAGCTCCTTGTTCCCAAAACACCTCGAAGGGCCCAAATTCCTGGAACTACCTTGGGGGAAAATGGGATTTTTCTGGATTCCAGAGGATTTTTCCACTCCAAACCGAGATTCCAGGGTCTTCAGGAGAAATATATCAATTTCAGGAATTTTATCAGTTATTGATGAGCTGGGAAAGGAGGAATTTCCCCAGGATTTTACTCCAGGGCCTGTGGAATTTMCGCGTTTCCCCCATCCTGATGAATCCCGAAGAAATTCCCCATTTTTTTCTGATGATTCCCCAGRAATTATCCACCTTTTTCTCCCTAACAAAAAGGCCAAACGCCCAAACCTGGCGCTCCGATTTCCCTACAAAACCAGAATCGCTCCCAGCGGGAATTTTGAACCCGAACCCTTCATTTTCCTGCCAATTCCTTGAGATTTTCCCTGGAATTCCTTCATTTTCCCCCCTCTGTTCACATCCCCAAAACGGCACCAAAGCTCTGCTCTGTCGCGATTTAACCCCGGAGCTTCCAATGACCAAAAACTCCCAAATTTTGAGGCTTTTTGGGTGGAAARAAGGGAAAATCGGGGAAAGGGGGCGTGGCCAAACGGGCGCCACGTGATGACGTCACAAAGTGGGCGGAGCGCGTCATGATTGACATGGCGGGAAAGGGGCGCGGCCCGCGCTGGGCGCGACCATTTCATCCCACACGGGGGGGGGCGTGGCCACAAAATGGGCTCGTCCCGCTCGCCGCGAGGGGCGGGAGCGGTGCCAGAGCGGGCGTGGCCACCAGCGGGTGTATCCCACGGATCCGGCGGGAAAAGGCGTGGCCGCCATGGGCGTGTCCCATGGAAATGGCGGGAAGGGGCGCGGCCCGCGCTGGGCGGGGCCGCGGCTCTGAGGGGAGCTGAGGTGGGTGGGGGGGGCGCCTGTGTGGGCGCTCGCTCGCCGGGCGCGGGCCCTGTCGCGATTTGCCGCGCTCGTGTGGCGATTTGGAGCCGCTCTCCCGGCTCAACATGGAGGCCTCGCCGCGGTTGTTGCCCGGGGTGAACCTCACGGGGACTCTCCCGGCGCCGCCGCCGCCGCCGCCGCCCGGGGCCAACAGCGGCGGGGGGGACCCGCCCGTGGGGCCACCGCCGGGGCCACCCCCGGGGCCGCCGCCGGGGCCACCGCCGGGGCCGCCTCAGCACGACACCGGCGACGTCCTGCAGCAGATCATGGCCATCACCGACCAGAGCCTGGATGAGGCCCAGGCCAGGTGCGGGGGGGGAAAAGCGGGATGGGAAGCGGGATGGGAACAGGGAGCGGCCGTGACTCAGCGCGGGGACACTGAGGGGTCGCTGAGGGGACACTGAGAGGACTCTGAGGGGACACCGGGGGAGGGGGTTGGGGGGGGAACTTCCCTGTTATTCCCGGGATTCCTGCTTCATCCCGGCCCCTGCATCCCGGGGTGATGCTCTCGGTTCCCACCGTGCATTCCCCCTTTCCCTCCTGCCCTGGGGATTGTCCCCCATTTCCAGCAGTTTTGCCCCATACCCGGTGGTTTTCCCGCATTTCCAGTGGTCTTCCCCCATTTCCGGTATGGTTTCCCCATTCTCGGTGTTTTTTCGCCCCATTCCCAGTGGTTCTGCTCCATTCTTAGCAGTTCTGCCCCATTCCCAGTGGGTTTCCCCCATTCCCAGTGGCGTTCCCCCATTCCCGGTTGCTTACCCCCATTCCTGGCAGGTTTTCCCCCATTCCTGGCGAGTTTGCCCCATTCCCAGCAGTTTTCCCCCATCCCTGGTGGTTTTGCCCCATTCCTGGTGGGGTTTGCCCCATTCCCGGGGCTTTCTCCCATTCTCGGTGGGTTTCCCCCAATTCCACTGCGTTTCCCTCATTCCCTGTGGGGTCAGGTGGGACAATCCCAGGCAGAACTGCTGGGAGTGGGGAAAACTCAACCAGGAATGGGGCAAAACCCCACCGGGAATGGGGGAAACCCATCAGGAATCGGGGAAACCCACTGGAAATGGGGGAAAACCTCTCAGGAATGGGCGGAAACTCACTAGGAATGGRGCAAAACTGCTGGGAATGGGGGGAAAGCCCCAGAAATGGGAAAAAATCCACGGGGAATGGGGGAAAAAAMCCGGGGAATGGGGCAAAACCCACTGGAAACGGGGGAAACCCCACTGGAAGTGGGGATAAACTCCCCGGGAATGGGGGCACCTCCGCTGGGAATGGGGCAAACCTGCTGGGAATGGGCAAAACCCCACCAGGAATAGGACAAAGCCTCCTGGA
Source organism: Amblyornis subalaris (assembly GCA_018881555.1). NCBI lineage: Eukaryota > Metazoa > Chordata > Aves > Passeriformes > Ptilonorhynchidae > Amblyornis > Amblyornis subalaris. The sequence goes on from JACAXG010000417.1 coordinate 160,847, forward strand.
ATGCGGCAAAAGTCACCGGGAATGGGGGAAACCGCCGGGAATGGGACAAAATCCCCTGGAACGGGGGAAAACCCAGCGGGAATGGGGCAAAAGTCACTGGGAATGGGGGAAAACTGCTGGGAATGAGAAAAAAACCCATCAGGAATGGGGGAAAACCCACTGGGAATGGGGRAAAGCCATCAGGAATCGGGGAAGCCCAGTGGAAGTGGGGGAAATCTCTCAGGAATGGGGGAAAAAAACCCGGGAATGGGAAAACTAGAGCCGTTTGGAGCTGGAATTTTGCCAGGAGGGGGCGGGAACCCCCAATTTTGGGATATTTGGGATAAATCATCCATCCTCCCACCGGCAATTCCTCAATTTTCTGGAAGTGCAGCCTGGAACTGAGCAGAATTCCATGGTTTTGGTGGGATGTGCATTCCCTGATTAACCCCGAGTAATTAACCGCTAATTAGCGGCTCCTCCAGGAGGGAAATGCCTCAAATCCCACAAAAATGGGCGCTTTTTTGGGATGTTTTTCCCTCATTCCCGCGGTTTTGGGGGGCTGGGAGTTGTCCCGATCCCGGGGCTGATAAAAGTGGYGGTTTTTGCTTATCTGGCCCCAAAATTCAGCCCTTTTGGGTGTGTTTGGCCAAATTCCAGCTGTTTCCGTGGATTCCTTCCAATTTCAGGAGGAGTTTTCCCCTCTAAACCCTCAAAATTTGGGATTAAATTCGTTTTTTTGAGTTCAGTTCCAAGCGTGGATCCACAAGGAGCAGGAATTGTGAATTTTTCCCCCCAAATTCCCTTTTTTTGGTCATTTCTTGGTGCTGTTTTGGGCATTCCCCACCTGCAGTTCCCATGGGGGGATTCCGTAAGYGTGGATTCCCTGGAATATTGAGGATAACATTTGATATTTTGGAATAATTTTGAGTTTCTTGGGAGTTTGAATTCCCATAAATCCAGGGATGAGCTTTTTTAACCCCAATCCCTTCAATATTACTCCAAACCCACCAGTCTGGGTCCCAATTTTCCAGCATTTTTCATGGAAATCCATGGAAAATCCATATTTTATCCCGTGGCTGGGAAAATTGTTGGATTTGAGGAGTTTTTAGCCATTAATTAGGGCTTTAATTAATAATTTTCAGTTAAAAATGCCAATTTGGGGGGTTATTCCAACCCTTGGAAGGTCCCAGATTGGGAATTTCAAAGATCCAAGATCCCAACTCGGGGTGGGAAGTTGGGAAAAGGACCCGGCAGGGATGAACTGGGGGTGTGTGTGTGTGGGGGTGTGTGTGTGTGTGTAATTAATAATTAGTTAATAATTAATTAGCGACGGCTTTTGGACCTAAATTGGGGGTTTTGGGCCCAAAAGGGGGGTGAGGGGTGGGAATTTTTCCCTCTGCTTCCCGATTTTCCCGGCTCGGCCGAGGACAATGGGATCGGGAGCCGCCTTTGTTCTCCCGCGGCTGCCGCGGCTCCCGAGGCTTTTTCCAAGGAAATTCCAAGGATTTTGGGGCAAAATCCCGAGGTTTTGGGAGAAAATCCCGGGATTTTGGGTCTGGCTGCGAAGGTTTGGATGGGGAGGAGGAGGAAAACCCGGATTTGGGATGTTGCCGGGGCTGGAAAATCGGGATTTGGGGGGGCAAATCCAGGGAAATTGAGCTGTGAAGTGATTTTTTTGGGATTAAAAAGGGTTCAGAAGCAGCAAAAAAAGGGATTTTGAGGTGGGTGTTGCATCCAGTGGATTTTTCCCGCTGGTTTCTGGTAGGATTTGGCCCCAAAACTCTGGAAAATTGGGGATTTTGGTGTTTTATATTACAAAATCCATGAAATTGAGCTATAAATGTGATTTAAATGGGATTTTTGAGTTAGAAAAAGGGATTTTGGGGTGGGTGTTGCATCCAGAGGATTTTTCCCACTGGTTTCTGGTGGGATTTGGGCCCAAAATGCTGGAAAATTGGGATATTTTGGGATAAACCCCAACCCTGCTTCACCTCTGAGAGGTTTTTGGGCCAGAAAAACTGAAATTCCCTGGATTTCAGGATGGATTTGGCTCAGAAAGGCTGGAATTCCCTGGATTTGTTGGATTTAGGGATGGATTCTATGGTTTTGGTGGGATTAAAATTATTATTCCTGAGGAAAGCGGGAAAAAAAGCTGTGAAAGCCTCAAAAAAGGCAAAAAATGAGGAATTTCTGTGGGAGTTGTGCCAAAATTCCCTGAAATCCACTGGATTTGTTGGCTCAGGTGGCACCAGGATTCAGGGAATTTCTGCTCCAAACCCACCGGGTTTGCGCTGCTTTTGGAATGATCCCATTCCTGGATTTTTGGGGGATGTTTTGCCTCAAAAAGGAGCTTTTTTCCCCCAAAAAATGGGGATTTTTAACCCTTAATTTTTCTCTCCTTATGTTTATTTCCATATTTCTATTTTTATATCCCTATAAAAATCAGCTTTATATCAAAATCCATTAAAAAATGGAATTTTGGTACTTCTAGTTCCCAAAATTTGGAATTCTGGCCATTCCCAGCCCATTTTTCTCCTGGAAAAATGAGTTTAAACCCCAAAAATCCCCAGAAAATTCCCATTTTCCCCCAGATTTTCTCATTTTTTCCCTGATTTTCCTCACTCAYCTGCTCCTCCCGAGGTGTGGCCCCATTCCTTGGCTTTTTCCCTGGATTTTGGGCTGATTTCCCCCTGTTTTTTCCCAGGAAACACGCCCTGAACTGCCACAGGATGAAGCCAGCCCTGTTCAGCGTCCTCTGCGAAATCAAGGAAAAAACAGGTTTGGATTTCTCCTTTTTATCCCAATTTTTCCCCAAATTCCCACATTTTATCCTCAATTTTCCCCACATTCCACCTCATCCTTATTTTCCCTCATGGATTCTCCATCTTAAATATTTTTTGGGGGGGATTTAATGGAATTTTTTAAGCTGAAAATTGAATTTTTGGGGGATTTTTAGGAGGTTTTACGGGGAGAAATCCAAATTTTCTGGTTGTTTTCATGTCAAAAATCCATAATTTGGGAATTTTTATGGATTCCTCTGGAATTTAGAAAAATCCTGTGCTTTTTTTTGTTTTCCTGGAAGGAATTGTGGCCAAAATTGGGATGGGAAGAGTTCAAAGTTGATAAATGAGAGGGTTTTTTTGGGAAAAAAGGGGGTTTGGAAATGCTGAAAAATGCAGATTTTTTGGGAGAAGGGGTTGGGTTGGGAGATTTAATTCCATCAAATCATGGAATTCTGAAATCCAGCCATTAATTACCCAGCCATGAATTTTAATTAATGAAATTCCCATTAAAAAATTGTGGATTTTGATGAATTTTTAATTAAAAATTCCCTTTTACCCAACTAAACCAGGAACAATTCTCCTGAATTTTTTACATTTTCTTGGATGAAATTCCCCATTTTCCCCCCAAATCCTTGGATCACATTCCCAGGGCAGGGATGGCCTCGTTCCATCCTTGTTTTGGGCTTTAATTTGATGATTTTGGGGCCAACTTGGGTGGATTTATCCCATTTTTTTAATGGGAATTTGCTCTGGAGGATGGAGATGCATTTCTGCCTTAATAAAGCAGATTTGGGGTAATTTCTGACCCTAAAAGGTCATTTCTTAATTAATTTCTGGGGTTAATAAATCAAATTAATGATTATTTAATTGTTTGATTCATTTCTGGCCCCAATCAAACAAATTTTGGGTCATTTCTGCCAAAATTTGTCCATTTTGGGTCACTTTTGGCCCTAAACCATCAAATTTTGGTTCATTTCTGCCCTTAATCTATCCCTTTTTATTAATTCCTGGGTTTAATCCATCAGATCAATGATTAATTAATTGATTGATTAATTTCTGGCCTTAATAAAGCAGATTTTGAGTCRTTTTTGCCCTTAAAATGTCCATTTTGGGGTCATTTTTGCCCCTAAACCATCAAATCTTGGTTCATTTCTGCCCCTAATTTATCATTTTTATTAATCCTGACCCTAATAAATCACTTATTAATTAATTTCTGGCCCTAATTAATCAGATTTTGGTTCATTTCCCCCCTTYGGGGCAGTTTTGCTTTTCCCACCTCAAAATCTCCCATTTTCCTGCTTTTCCTGGAGCAGATCCCCCATTCCTAGTGTTTCTTTTGGGACTCTTGGAGTTTATTCCCAGCAAATCCTTAATTAATGAGATGTAAAATTATTGTAATGAGCTCATTTGCATAGCAAGGGATTTCATTAAAGATTCCTTAGGAATTACGGGAATTTCATTTTCCTTTAATTATGTCCATCCTTCCTGAGGAGAATCCACAGGGTCAGGAAAGGGATTTCTCTAAAATTCCTTCAAAATCAGGGATGAACGAAGGTTTAGGGAAGGGTTGGGCACCAGGAATTTGGAAATTATCCCTAAAAAACCCTGATTTGGGACAGAATTCCTGCAGGTTTTTTGGGAATTCCCAAGGATTTGGTGGCCAAAACCTCGAGGATTCCCAAAATTGTGAAATCCTTCAATTTTTGGGGGAGAATTTCTAAGGATTTGGTCCAGACTCGAAGCCTTGAGGATAAAAAGTTCTTAAAATCCTTCAATTTGGGGGGAATTTCCAGGGATTTTAAAATTTTACCTTATTTCTCCCCCCTTTCCCCCCTTTTTTTAATGGGATTTTTAAATTTCCCCTTTTTTCCCCCCTTGAAAATGAAATTATTCTTCCCAAACTCCTGCTGGGCTGGAATTTGTTGGGAATTTCCCCCAGAAATGGGCATTTTGACTTATTTTTGAGTGGAAAAATCTCTGGATAATGAAATTCTAAGGGAAAAAATTTCCTTGGATGGAGCTCCTCGGGGCTCCCGGAGTGTTTAATTTAATATTTATTATTTAGGTGGAATTTAGGACGATTTTAAGGAAGAATTTAAGGAGGATTTTAAAGAAGAATTTAAGGAAGATTTTAAGGAAGAGTTTAAAGGGGATTTTAAGGAGAATTTTAAAGGAGACTTCAAAAGAGGGGATTGAAGAAGGAATTTACAGGAGATCTTTAAAGGAGATTCTAAGGAGGAATTTTAAAATTTTAAGGAGAATTTTAGGGAGAAATTTGAAGAGGATTTTAAAGAGAATTTTCAATGCAATTTGAAGGAGGAATTTGAAGGAGGAATTTGAAGGAGGAATTTGAAGGAGGAATTTGAAGGAGCAATTTCAGTCTAAATTTAAAGAGGAATTTCAGGAATGTAAGGTGGAACTTTAAGACTTCCAGGAGATTTCCCAGGACGCTCTTCCCATAGCCCCAACCCCCTCCTTCCCTCCATTCCCTTCAAACCTCCTATTTCCTATTTTCCCTTGACTTCACCTCCAGCCATTCCCTCATTCCACTCCCCATAACCACCTTCAACAACAAAAATTCCATTTTTTTTTTCCCTTTTCTATCGGATTTCTGTCTTTCCCCGCTTTTCCAGTGCTCAGCATCCGCAACATCCAGGACGAGGATCCGCCGGACGCTCAGCTCCTGAGGCTGGACAACATGCTGCTGGCCGAGGGCGTGGCCGGCCCTGGGAAAGCCGGGAGAGCGGGAGCGGCCGGGATGGCGGGAGAAGGAGTTGGAAAAGGAGTTGGAGCAGGGAACGCTGCAGGATCAGGTGGCTGTCCCAATGACAATAGCATTGAGCACTCTGACTACAGGGCCAAGCTGGCCCAGATCCGCCACATTTACCACTCTGAGCTAGACAAGTATGAACAGGTGATCCTTCTGCATGGAAGAGTTTGTATTTTATCTCCATTCCCATGATTTTCTGCTTTTTTTCCCGGTTTTTTGGACGGTTCGAAGGGTAGGGAGAGGTCGGCGGAAGGAGAGGTCGGAGAGCGGAGGGGGAAATCGGGAATTTCGTGTTGTGCGCGGAGGGAAAGCAAAGCAAAAAATGAGGAATTTCTTGTTGTGCGTGGAGGGAAAGCAAAGCAAAAAATGAGGAATTTCTTGTTGTGCGTGGAGGGAAAGCAAAGCAAAAAATGAGGAATTGTTGCGCGTGGAGGGACGTCAAATAAAAATCGGGAATTTGGTGTTGTCCGTGGAGGGACAGCAAATAAAAATCAGGAATTCCTCATCTGCGGAGGGAAATCAAATTAAAGAATTAGCAATGTCTCGTTACTTGTGGAGGGACAGCAAATAAAAAATCAGGGATTTCTCATTGTCTCTGAAGGGATGTCGGATAAAAAATCGGGAATTTCTCATCTGGGGGAAGGTAGCAAAGGAAAAATATCAGGGATTTCTCAGTGTGGAGGGAAAGCAAGGAAAAAACAGCAGGGATTTCTCATTGTGGAGGGAAAGCAAGGAAAAAATCAGGAATTTCTCATCTGTGGGAAGGTAGCAAAGAAAAAATATCAGGGATTTCTCATGTGTGGAGGGAAAGCAAGGAAAAAATTAGGAATTTCTCGTTGTGCATGAAGGGATGTCAGATAAAAAATCAGGAATTTCTTGTTGTCCATGGGGGGACATCAAATAAAAATTAGGAATTCCTCATCTGTGGAGGGAAATCAAATTAAGGAATTAGAAATGTCTGGTTACTCGTGGAGGGACATCAAATAAAAATCAGGAATTTCTCATTATCCATGAAGGGACGTGAAATCAAAAATCAGGGATTTCTTCTTGTCCATGGAGGGATATCTAAGAAGGATCAGGAATTCGTTGTCTGTAAAGGGAAATCAAATAAAAAATCAGAAATTTCTCATGATCTGTGGAGGGAGATCAGATAAAAATGAGGAATTTCTCATCATTTTGGAGGGACAGCAGAGAAAAATCAGGAATGTGTTGTTATCCATGGAGGGATATAAATAAATATCATAAATATAGGTCGGGAATGTTTTGTTGTCCATGTTGATAAAATCTGCATTTATAACGAGCTGATAAAGGTTGATGAAAATCTCCATTTTTAATGAGCCCATAAACCCAAACCATGGAATTTTGGGAACTCGGAAATACGGAGATTTCGGGCTGGATTTTCATGCCGGGGCTGGATTTTGGGTCATTTCCCCCACCTTTTGAAGCTCTAATTCCATTTTTTGGGGTTTTTCGTGCATTTTGAGGCTATAATTCCATTTTATTGGGGCATTTTCCCACGCTTTGATGCTAAAATTCCATTTCGGGGGGCATTTCCCCATGTTTTGAGACTATAATCCCAGGTTTTTGTGGTTTTCCCACGTTTTGAGGCTATAATCCATTTTTTGGGGGAGGTTTCCTGCATTTTCAGGCTATAATCCCATTTTTTTGGGTTTTCCCATGTTTTGAGGCTATAATCCCRTTTTTTGCAGGTTTTCCACACTTCGAGGCTACAATCCCAATTTTTTTGGGTTTTCCCACATTTTGAGGCTGTAACTCCATTTTTGAGGGGTTTTTCCCACATTTTGAGGCTATAATCTCATTTTTTCTGTTTTTCCCCCATTTTAAGTCTATAATCCCATTTTTTTTAATTTTTTCCTCTATTTTGAGTCTATAACCCCATTTTTTTTCCCCTCTATTTTGAGTCTATAACCCCATTTTTTTTTTATTTTTCCCCCTATTTTGAGGCTATAATCCCATTTTTTTGGGGCATTTTTCCACGTTTCGAGGCCATAACTCCATTTTTAGGGTCGTTTTCCCGCATTTCGAGACTGTAATCCCATTTTTTTTCATTTTCCCCCCTATTTTGAGTCTATAATCCCAGTTTTGGGTTTTTTTTCCCCTACTTTGAGTCTATAATCCCATTTTTTTTGGTGTTTCCCCGTTTTCCCCAGGCGTGCAGCGAGTTCACCACTCACGTGCTGAACCTGCTGCGGGAGCAGAGCCGGACGCGGCCGATCTCGGCCAAGGAAATCGAGAGGATGGTGAGCGTTATCCATGGAAAATTCAGCTCCATCCAGATGCAGCTCAAGCAGAGCACGTGCGAGGCCGTCATGATCCTCAGGTCCCGATTCCTCGACGCCAGGTGGGGGGAAAAATGGGATACAATTCCCTGCTCGGGCACTGGGGTGGGGCTTTGAATGCTGAAAYGTTGGTTGGGATGTGGTTCATATATTTAATATTTGCGTATTTAATATTAATATATTTAATATAAGCGTATTTAATATTTGTGTAATAATTACCGATAGACTTAATGTTGATATACTTAATATATGTATTTTATTTTAATGTGTTTAATAGCATTATGCTTAATATAAATGTATTTAATGTTAATATACTCGACATTAACAAATTCAATATCAGTACACTTCATATGTGCATATTAAATACTTTRTATTTAATAATATATCTTAACATGCTCAAAATTAATAATATTAATGACATTGATATATGGATATATTAATATACCGTTAATAATATTAATAGATTTACAACTTAATAAATTSAGCATTAGCAAACTTAACAGTATGTTTAACATTAACAAATTTAATATTAATCTATTTAACATTAATAAATGGAACATTCCCACTTGGCTGGTCGCTGTGTCACTAAATGTTAAAATGTAAACGTTGCTGTGTTTGGTTGGGATGGGAGTGATCTTATTAATATAGTTAATATTTGTGTATTTAGTATTAATATACTTAATATTCATTTATTTATATATATTTTCATACATATGTTCATTGTTTATATATTTAATATCAACATCGTTAAAATACATGTATTTAGTATTAATGCATTGTAATATATTTAAGATAAATGCTTATTAATTTATTTAAAAGTAATAKAATTAATATACATATGTTTATTAATATATTTAACAGCAATATGCTTAATGTTAATGTATTTACGTTTTAACACATTCCACACTGACAAATTAAATATTGATATATTTAATATTAATATGTTTAATATTTGTGTGTTTAATATTTATATATTTAATATAAAYAGTAATATATTTGCCAGTGATATATTTAGGATTAACAGATTTAACAGCAATATATTTAATATTCATGTATTAATATTAGCATATGTAGCATTGATATATTTAACATTGAGAAAAACAGTAAAAATGTATTGAACATTAATATATTTAACATGAACAAATTCCATATCAATACATTCAGTATTTCTGTATTTAATATTAATATATTCAACAGTAATAGTTAGCATTCACGAATTAATATKAATATATTTAACATGCATGTATTTAACATTAAAAACTAATATTTTAATATTGAATGCATAAATACATTTACTAATAAAATATTAAACAATTCTACATTTTAATTAAAATCCGCACCCATTTTGCTCACTAAGGGGCACTTTAACCTCAAATTCCATTTTAATTCCATTCATTTCAATTCAAAACTGAATCCCCTCAATTCTTCCATTCTCCATCGTATTCCAGAGGGAAAAAACCCCACGGAGCCCCCAGCGGTGCCTCTAAACCCTCCTTTAATGGCAAATAATTGAATTTATTTTGCATTTCCAGGCGCAAACGGCGCAATTTCAGCAAACAGGCCACGGAGGTGCTGAACGAATATTTTTATTCCCACCTGAGCAATCCCTATCCCAGCGAAGAGGCCAAAGAGGAGCTGGCCAAGAAGGGCGGAATCACCGTGTCCCAGGTGGGAAAAATTCCCGGGATTTCGGGGCAAATTTTTAGCCCTCTCAGATAAAAAAATGGGAATTTTAAAATCATTTTTTAGTGGTAATTTTTGGTATGGCTTCGATTGCTGAAATTCCTGTTGGAGTGATGGGTAGAATCCTGAAATTTTCACTGAAATTCCTGTTGGAATTATGAGTGACATTCCCATTGAAATACTGAAATTCTTGTTGGAATTATCAGTGAAATTCCTACTGAAATTTGCACTGAAATTCCTGTTGGAATTATGAGTGAAATTATTCCTGAAATTCTCACTGAAATTTGTGTTGAAATTATTCCTGAAATTCTGAAATTCTCTCTGAAATTCCTATTAAAATTATTCCTGAAATTCTCTCTGAAATTCCTGTTGCAATTATCAGTGAAATTCCTGTTGAAATTCTGAAATTCTCTCTGAAATTCCTATTAAAATTATTCATGAAATTCTCTCTGAAATTCCTGTCGAAATTATCAATGAAATTCCTATTGAAATCCTGAAATTCTTTTGACCTTGCAAAATTCCAAATATCCTAGAAAACGACCGTTTTTAACCCTGAAAAATTCCAAATACTGTAGAAAACCAAGATTTTGACCCGGAAAAAATTCCAAATATTGCGGGAAAAACCACTATTTCGACCCCGGAAAATCTCGAATATTGCGGGCAACGGCCCACCGTGACCCGAATTTTTTGGGAATCCGCGTCTTTCCCAGGTTTCCAACTGGTTTGGGAACAAACGGATCCGCTACAAGAAGAACATGGGCAAGTTCCAGGAGGAGGCGAACATCTACGCCGCGCGCAGCGCCGCCGACGCCGCCCACGGRCACCACGGAACCTCCCCCTCCACGCCCAGCTCCGGTGAGCCGCGCCTGGAAAACCCACGGTGATCCCGCGGGATAATCCGTAACGTGGAGTTCCGGCAGTGGAAGCCGTTGGGGGATTTGTTTTCCTTTTAATTTCATTTGAATTTCTGTTTCTCTCTGTTTATTTCCTTTTTATTATTGCAATTTATTTCCTTTTAATTCCATTTATTTCTTTCTGTTTCCTTTTATTTCTGTTTATTTCCATTTCCTTTTATTTTCATTTATTTCTTTCTATTTTTTTTATTTCCTTTTATTTCCATTTATTTATTTCTATTTAATCTCCATTTATTTCCATTTCCCTTTATTTTCATTTATTGCTTTCTCTTTCATTTTAATTTCCTTTCTTTTCCATTTATTTCATGTTTATTCCTTTTTATCTCCATCTATTTCTTTTTCATTTCCTTCAAATCTCCATTAATTTCCTTTTATTTCCTTTTGTTGCCTTTTCATTTTGTTTTACTTCTACTTATTTCCTTTTATTTCCTTTCAATTTCCATTCATTTCCTTTTATTTCCATTTATTTCATTTTATTTAATTTTATTTCCATTTATTTATTTTTATTGCTTTTATTTCCATTTATTTCCTTTTATTTCATTTAAATTTCCTTTTAATTTCCATTTATTTCACTTTATTTCACTTTATTTCACTTTATTTCATTTTTTTCTCCTTTTTATTCCCATTTATTCTTATTTATTTCATTTTAAACCCACCTGAAGAACCACTTTGGGTGGATTTGTTTCTCATTAAAATTCTTATTTTTAAGCAAAGAAATTCATTTCTTTGTTGTTTTTTTTCCCAGCTTCCTCTGGCTCTTTTAAGATGACAAATTCCGGGGATTCCTTCCTCAACCTGCAGTCCTTGACCTCCTTCCAGAGCTCTCCCGTGGGAGCCAACGTGCAGTCCCAGGTCAGCAGGAAAAACGGGAAAATCCCACATTTCTGTCCTTCCTGCGGGAGGAATTCCTTCGTTCAGATGCTCATTTTTAATCCTAATCAATATTTAAATTCTTGGTATTGCTTAAATTTCTGTTCTTACTGAAAATCTGGAATTCTCACTGAAATTCCTGTTGAAATGATCAGGGACATTTTTACTGAAATTCTCAAGTTCTCCCTGGATTCTTATTCTCAGTRAAATTTGGAAATTCTTAGTAAAATTCTTCCTGAAATTCCTATTGAAATTCTTATTCTTAAATTCATGAAATCTTGGTGTCGCTTGAAGCCTCAACTTGAAATTCTGACAGAAATTCTGAATTTCTCAGTGAAATTGTTACTGGAATTATTACCAAAATTCCTATTGAAATTCTTGTTCCTAAATTCATAAATTCTCTACTCTCAAAGTCTCAACTCGAAATTCTCACTGAAATTCTGAAATTCTTACTGAAATTCTCACTGAAATTGTTGCTGAAATTCCTATTGAAATTATTTTTCTTAAGTTCATAAATTCTCTACTCTCACTAAAGCCTCAACTTGAAATTCCCACTGAAATTCTTAATTTCTCACCGAAATTCTCAGTGGAATTCTCACTGAAATTGTTACCAAAATTCCTATTGAAATTCTTTTCCTTAAATTCATAAATTTTTACTTTCACTTACAGCCTCAACTTGAAATTCTCACTGAAATTCTCACTGTAATTCTGAACTCCTCACTGAAATTTTTACTGAAATTGTTACCAAAATTCCAATTGACACTTTTATCCTTAAATTCATAAATTTTTACTTTGGAAATTCTCACTCAAATTTTTATAATTTCTTACAAAAACTTCGAATTCTTAYTCTAAAACTCTTACCTCACTTATTATTGGAAATTCGTATTTTAATTCCTTACTCTTACTGAATTTCTTCCCGAAAAATTCCCATTTAAAGTATTTTGGGCCTAGTCCTGCTGATCTTTTTTTTTAACGTTTTCCCCCCTTCCTGTGCCGTTTTCCCGGGATTTGCAGCTGGATTCCCTGCACCACCTCACCCACCCCGCGGGGACGTTCGACCCCCTCGTGGGGACCCCTCTGTTCTCCACGCAGCGCCTCGATGTGAGTTGGATTTGAATTCCTGAATCCCAAAAATTCTGCCCCACAATGGTCAATAACACCAAGAAATGTTATTTATTTTTTGGGTTTTTTTATTTAATATTTTTTAATTTAATTTTTCTTTTTAATTCCACCAACATGGCTGGTGTGGGGATGGGGAAAAAGCTGGAACAAATTGAATTTAATCGATCGACGTTTCCCTGCTGGGGGAGGGAAAGAATATTATTATTATTATTATTATTATTATTATTATTATTATTATTATTATTATTATTATTATTATTATTATTATTATTATTGAAAAAATTTAATTTAATCGACCAACATTTCCCTGCTGTGGGAGGGAATTTATTATTATCATTATCATTATTATCATTATCAACATCATTATTATCATCATCCTCATCATTATTTTTGTTATTATTAATTATTCTTTTTAGCATATTATTGAAAATTTTGGCTTTGCTCACAAAAAAATACCCAGTATTTAGTTCATTCTTGCCATAAGGAAATTGCAGAATTGTTAAGGTTGGAAAAGAGCTTTAAAATCATCAAGTCCTGCAATAATTAAGCCAAGTCCAAGTGTTGAAATCGTGTCAGGAATAAGAATTATAGAAATTATAGAGAAATAAATTTAATAGATCAGGTATAAATATGGAAGAAATCCAAATCAGTAACTCCCTGTGTGAAGATATTTTGAATATTAGTACATTTGATAGTAATATATTTAATATATTACTATTAAAATTATATATAAACACATGGATTCCATAAATATGTGGATTAATATATCTAGTGTTAAATGTATATTTTAATATATCACTTATCTCCGTGTGGATCTCTATATAGCTGGCAACACATCTATCTATAAGTATGTTACAGTATGTACTATATAATATCAATGTATAATATCAAATAACATGTTAACACTGCATTATATTAATTCTATTAATATAACATTGTATTATTAATTCTAATTAATTCTAAAGCATATAAGCTATAAATATATAAAAATGTAGAAAAATACATTATATAAAAATATGTATAATTAATAAATGTTATTAAATATATTTATATGAATTATATATATTTTATATATGTAATATATATAAAATATAAAATAATAAATAAGTAAATTTTAATATTCCACATGAAATACACGAAATAAAGTGCATCAATTCGCATTTAAATTTATAAATTACAAATATCTAAACGAGGCGAGAAGGAGTTTTTCTGGGATATCCACGCACTCCGCTCTTCCCTTTTAAAACCACTCTCCCTTACAACCCTACCAAACCACATTATACCATTAACTCCTTGATGATTTAATGCCCTTAAACATTAATGAAAGTTATTTTCATATTTCATTGGAATTTAAACGCAGGCCAACGGCAGCTGGCAGGACGCGGCCACCCCCTCGTCCGTCCCCTCCCCCGCCGGAGACCCGGGCAGCGTCACCTCGGACGCCTCCAATTAAAAGCTCTTCGAGGACCTTTTCGCTGAGAGGAGAGAGGTCAATTACTGCAATTAATCAACGTTGCTCTCGGGCCCGCAGAACCGTTGACTCACAATTAATTAATTAACGAATTAATTACCTCAGAAGAAGCCAATAGATTGTGATGGCAGCGCCACCTCTACCTCTCACCGCCGACTTCTTCGCCCTGCCAGGACCTGACGTTGTTTGCAAACTTCATTTCCCCCTCACCGCATCGAATTTTTTTAACAAAAACCCCGCGGGTTTTACACGAAAAACCTGAAGAAGAAATAAAAAAAAGTCTCGGCGTTTGTCTCCGGTTTTACGGCGGAAGAAAACGGATTTATTTTCCTTTCCGTCAGGTTTTTTACGCTGGGATTTCTGTCCTAGGTGAATAGTTCAAGTTGAAACCTCTCCCCAAACCCCCGTATTGTAATTGTTTGTTCTCTGTATTGTAATTTTGTATAGGAAATTCAGCTTTTTTCTGAACTAATTTAGCAAATTCACGGCAATGTTGCTTTACCAAACCTCTGGTAAATGTCGGTGCCATCCCACGGGATTTAACGATGGAAAATTGGATGGATTTACTTTTTCTGATGAAAAAGTAAAAAGTAAAAAAGGAAAAAACCAAACCCACCACAAAACAGCCGAACCACCGGATTYCTCCCCCATGAATACGAGGGGGGTTGTGCCGTTCCTGGTGCTCTTCCCGCAGTCCGCCCCTTTCCGTTGAGATTTTATCAAAGATAATAAACTTCCAAAGCCTTTTTTTTTTTTTCTTTTTTTTCCCCCTTTCTCCCGAGTTTTTTTTCTCTGGGGTTTGGGCTCAGCGGGCGGCGCTGAGGGCGGGCGGTGAGAGGTTTGTGAGGGGTGGGAAAGGGCGGGAATGGCGTGAGGGGAGGGAAAAAGTGGGAATAGTGTGAGGGTCAGGAAAGGTGCTGGAAAGGCGGAAGGTGGGAAGGGAGGAAAAGGCAAAACCAGCAGGAACAGGCTGAGGGGCGGGTACAGGGTGAGAATTGGGGAAGGGTGGGAAGGGCGGGAATGGCATGAGGGGGAAGAAAGCAGGAATAGCGTGATGAGGCGTGGCAAAGGGAGGGAAAGGCATGAGGGAGGGAAGGGTGGGAACATCTTGAGGGGYGGGAAAGGGCGGCAAAGGGTAGGAACAGTGAGGTGGGAATGGCATGAGAGGCAGCAAAGGGAGGGAAGGGCGGGAAAAGCGTGAGGGGKGGAAAAGGATGGGAAAGGCGTTAGGGGTGGGAATGATGTGAGGGGCGGCAAAGGGCGGGAACAAGGTGAGAGGCGGGAAAAGGAGGGAAGGGCGGGAACAGGGTGCGAGGCGGATACAGGGTGAGAAGCGGGAAAGGGCAGGAACAGCCTGAGGGGTGGGAAGGGRCGGCAAAGGGAGGGAACGGCCTGAGGCAGGAGCAGCGTGAGGGGCAGGAAAGGGTGGGAACAGGCTGAGAGGTGGGAAAGGGAGGGAAGGGCGTGAGGCGCGAGAAAGGGCGGGAACGTCGTGAGGGACGAGAAAGGGCGGGAAGCTCGGATTGTGCTCTGCGCATGCGCCGTAGCGGGGCAGGCGCCACGCCCTCTGCGCTCGCACCCCCTGCGAGGGCAGACACCGCCCCGCGCATGCGTCCTGGCGGCGGCGAAGCTGGGGCGGACTCCGCGCATGCGCAGGGCCTGAGGGCAGGCGGGCGGCGGGAAACCGCCATGGCGGAGGCACTGGCGGGACCCGGCGGCTCCCCCGGCCCGGCCCCTTCCTCATCCCCGCGGGGCTCGGTCGAGCCGGAGCAGGAGGAGGTGAGCGCCGCAGGGGCCCGGCCCGGCCGGAGGAGCCGCGGGGGGGCTGCGCTTCCAGCCCCGTAACGGTTTTTCCCCTCAGCGATGCCCCGGCGGAGCCCGCCCTGAGGCCGGAGGGGCAGAGCCAGGTAAGAGCGGGGACCGGGGGTCGCCGGTGTCGGTGTGGGGAGAGGTTGGATGGGGCATTTGGGGGGCTCCGAGGTTGGGATCCCCTCAGCGCTGCTTCCCCCTCAGCTCTCCTGCCCTACCCTGTTCAAAATAAACCCGCRAAGAACACGCTCAGCGCTCTGGAATCCTTGGGAAAACCCTTTCCTTTCATAAAAGCCTGGAAACCCCGGGTGCGAAGGGGCCCTGCGGCATCAGCGAGTCTCTTTTTCCGCCTTAATATGCTGATTTCGCCTCTTTTTTCCCTCAGATCCCGACCCTGGACAGAAAGCGGCGGATGCTGAGCCCTTCCTGAAGCCTCCTCCCAGCAAAAAGGGAACACCCGGCTCCTCCAGCAGGAAAAAAAGACCCGCGAGCAGCCCCAAGCCGGGGAAAAGCCCCCTCAGGAGCAGCCCCAGCAAGGAGCAAACCCTGAATTCCTTCAGTTTATCCCCAATTATCGCCACCCCTCAGGGCAAACGTCGCTCCTGGTGCCGCTCCAGCCTCAAGGGGAGCAAATCCCGCCGCAAATCCCTGCCCCCCGTGCACCAGGATGTCACCGGTTCGTGTGCTGGGGTTTAATTAGGGCTTAATTGGGTTGTTCCTAATTAAAATCTCTCTTGGGAGTGGCTATGGAGGCGCAGGGGTTTCAGGATCAGCATTGAACCCTCTCTCCCTTTTTTTCCCCACTTTTGACCCCTAAATGTGACTTTTCCTCACTGTTTTCTCCATTTTCCCCCCATTTGATCCTTAAATGTGACTTTTCTTCTTTCTTTTTCCTATTCTTGACCCTTAAATGTGACTTTTCCTCACTGTTCTCCCCATTTTTCCCGTTTGATCCTTAAATGTGACTTTTCCTCCTTATTTTCCTGGTTTGCCCCCTCTTCTGACCCTTAAATTTGATTTTTCCCCCATTTTCCCTATTCTTGATCCCTAAATGTGCCTTTTCCTCTTCCTTTTCCCATTTCCCCCTACTTTTGACCCTCAAACGTGACTTTTCCTCCGTCTTTTTCCCATTTTTCCCCATTCGTGAACCTTAAATGTGACTTTTCCTCCTTTCTCCCCCCATTTCCCCCTTTTCCCTGCTGCTTCCACACCCTGCCCTCCTCAACCGCGGTTTTTTGGGAATTTTGGGGACCATCCCAGCTGGTTTTGGTGGATTTAACCATTTTTAACCCAACTTTTCCCAGAATTAAGCAAATCCATCAGCCTGGAGCTGCCTGAGAGCCAACGCCTCTCCTCCCTGCTCCTCTCCAGCTTCCAGGTAAATCCCATTTTTTATAAAAAAAAGGATTTATTTCCCCTTTTCCCCAAAAAAACCCCTTGGATTTGTGCCCCTGACCCCTCCAACACCAAAAAAAACGGAATTTGAACTCTTTTTTTCCTCCCCAAAACTTCGTTAAAACGCTCAGAAAAGTGGGATAAAAGCCAATTTTTCCATGTTTTTGTTGGATAAACCCTTTTTCCCCCCTTTTTCCCTCAGTTTTCTGCCCGGAAGTTGGAGCAGATCCTGGAGCAGACAGAAGGATTCAGCCCTGAGGCTTTTGCTGCCAAAGGTGGGGTGGGAYTGGAATTCCAAAATTTGGGAATTTCCCCTCAAAATCAGCATTTTCCAACTCCTGGACGGGCTGGGCATCCCAAAAATTTGGGAATTTTGTTAAAAAAAGAGCTGAGCACGCCCATAAATGTGGGTGCTGATGGATTATCCTTCCCTAAATTCCATAAAAACAGTGGAATTAATTAATAATTAATTAATAATTAATTCTGGGGAGGATGAAAGCAGCACCTGAGGGATTCCCGATTTTCCAGAGCGTTGTTTTATCCCATTTTTTCCCTGTTTTCCCCCATTTTCCCCCAGTCCAGGCAGCATCGGAGGACCTGGAGAGGCTGATCCAGAGGCTGAGCCGGGATGGGACCCTCAGGGATTGTGTGGAGCCTCCCCAGGGGTGAGATTTTGGGGAAAAATCCCGGAAAAAAGGGGATTTCCAACACTGGAACAACTGGAGCGAGGCAGGGGGGGGTCACAATCCCAAAAAATCTGGGAATGTGGCGCTTGGGGACACGTCCAGGGTCAGGGACAGTTGGATTTGAGGGTCCCCAAGGCTTTTCCAGCTCCAAATTCCCAGGATTTTGGTTAATTTTACTATTTCCAATTAATTTTCATAACCCATTCCCTGATTTTTTTCCCCTTCCCTCCTGCCAGCCCCAAATTCCCAGAGTTTCCTCCTAAAATTCCCTGGATTTTGGGGCTGTCCCTGGAAAATTGAGGACATCGGGGAGATTTTCCCTCTTTCCCTGGGCTGGAATTTTAAGGATTGTCAGTGGACATCCCCCAAAATTTGGRATTTGGGGGAGACATCCCCCAAAATTTGGGATTTGGGGGGGACATCCCCCAAAATTTGGGATTTGGGGAGGTGGAATTCCCCAGTAATTCAGGATGGGGGGGGCGGAAATACCTCAAAATTTGGGATTTGGGGAATTTTGACCCCCAGGGGCCCCAACGCTCTCCTTGTGCCTCAGGAATTCCCCGGATCCAGCTCTGGATGAATCCGTGGCCCAGGTGAAGCAGCTCATGGCCAGGTAGGGTCACCTGGGACACACCTGGGGACACCTGGGATACACCTGGAGTGGGGAGGGAGCACTTGGGGCCCACCTGGACCACACCTGGGAGTCCAGAGGGAGCACCTGGACACACCTGGAGTGCAGAGGGAACATCTGGGACACACCTGGAGTGGGGAGGGAACACCTGGGACACACCTGGGCTCACCTGTCCCCCCCCTCCAGGTTCTCCGCCGAGCTCCAGGCCTGGGATCAGCTCCTGCAGCAGCACCAGGATCGCTCCCAGGAGGCCTCCAAGTGAGCAAATCCTCCTTTTCCCACCGAACCCGCCCCATTTTGGGCTCTTTTCCCGAGGATTTGGGGTTTTCCTGCAGGCACCTGGAGCAGCTCCGGTCCGGGAGCCCCCCCCAAATCCCGGGAATTCCCAGCTCCCAAATCCATGTGCTCAGCTCCAAACCCGACTATGGCCAAATCCTGGCCCAGCAGGCCCCGGTCCTGCGGTCGCTGGAGCTCGTGGTGAGTCCGGAGTTGATTTTTAGGGATAAACTCCCCGGATTTGGTTTTTTTGGCCATTTTTTGGGAATTTTAAAGGGGTTTTTTGGGCCTCTGCAGGTGGACGAGCTGCAGCAGGCGGGGAGGTTGGCGATGGCCTTCAGCCAGGAGAGCCAGAGCTTCCTCAGGGGCCTCTCGGAGCAGCTGGGTGAGCGGGGGAATCCCGGGAAAATCCCAAAAACAGGGGGAAATGGGGAAAAATGGGGATTAACGGGATTTTTCCCCCGTTTCAGCTTCCAGGGCCTTCAGGAAGCTGGAGGAGTCCCCCGTGCGGAGGCTCCTGGCGCGGCCGCTCCAGAGGACGCTGCCGGCGGAGGGGTGAGGGCTCGGAATAAAATGGAGGAGCCCAAAATCCCCCGGTTTTCCCCCAGGATGTTCCCGGTTTATTCCTGGTTCTTTGAGGAGCGGCGCTTCCGGGTTTGGGAGGTGCTGGGTTGTGATTGGCTCCTGTGGATGTTAATCAAATGCATCAGCCAATCAGGATGGCGCTCCGTATGGGGGGGTCTCGCGGTGGTTGGAGCAGCGGCGCTTCCGGGTTTGGGTAGTTCGCGGTTCTGATTGGTCCACGCCAGTGTCAATCAGGAGCATCAGCCAATCACAGCGCGCCTGGGTGGGGTGGGAGCATGGCGAGGCGGTGCTTACGGGTTTTGGGGTTCTCAGCTCTGATTGGTTGTCGCGTTTGTCAATCAGAGGTGTCAGCCAATCAAATCGTCGCTGTGTAGGGGTTGGATCAGTCCCGGTGTGCGCTCTGTGTCCCTTCTGTCCCCCCTGTCCCGGTGTCCCCCCCGTGTCCCCTCCCTATCTCCCGGATCCTGCCACCCCAGTCCCATTGTCCTGCCCGGTCCCAGTGTCCTCTCTGTGCCCCTCCCATATCCCCCGCGTCCCAGTGTCCCCTCTGTCCCCGCCTGTGTCCCCCCAGTCCCAGTGTCCCCTTTGTCCCTCTCTCATGTCCCCCCAGTCCCGGTGTCCCCTCTGTCCCTCTCTCTGTGGGAACAGGACGGGGTCAGGGGAGTCAGGCCGGGCATGGGGGTCCTGCCAGGACAGGGGCTGGGGGGACACCCGTGGGGACACCTGGCAGTGCCATGGGACAGCTGTCACCGTGACAGAACACCTGTCACCACCCCAGAACATTTGTCACCACCCTGATACGACACTTGTCACRGTGACAGGAGACTTGTCACCAGTACCTGGCTCCTGTCACCACCCTGACAGGACACCTGCCACCACCATGGCACACCTGTCACCAGCCCAGGACACTGTCACCAGCTGGTGACACCCAGCCCCGCCGCGGCCCCACAGCCACCCCGTGTCCCTGTCCCGTGTCACCGGGTGTGACAACAGGGTCGGGGTGGGGACAGAGCAAGGGACAGAGGGGACAGAGATGGGGACAGAATGGGGTGACCGGGGAGGGGCAGAAGGGGACAGGACGGATGGCCGGGGCTGTGGTCAGGAGGGGATGGAGGGGTGGGGGGGGACAGGAGGGGACAGAGGGGTGGCCAGGGCTGCGGCTGGGAGGGGACAGGGGGGGCAGGAGGGGACAGAGAGGGGACACAGGGGGTGGCCGGGGCTGTGGTCAGGAGGGGACACAGGGGGTGGCCAGGGCTGGGGACAGAGGGGGACAGGAGGGGACACAGTGGGTGGCCGGGGCTGTGGCTGTGGCTGGGAGAGGACAGGAGGGGACACAGGGGCTGGCCAGGGCTGGGGACAGAGGGGGACAGGAGGGGACA
>JACAXG010000419.1:0-23315 GCA_018881555.1 Amblyornis subalaris
GAAATTCTTAAAGGGAGGAGAAGGGAGTTTCGAACCCTATCTTTTGCAGAGGAAGCTCTTCGAGTCTTCCTCCTAAGTTTGTCCAGACCTTGACACCATCTGCAAAACAGCATGGTTGATTTGGGATACTTCAGGCTACAACATTTATGGCTAATTTATGCCTTGTCACATCTTTGCAGTTTCACTGAGAACCAAGCCAACAGACACTAGAATATATTCTACAGGTAACTTTAAATCATAACTTTTCAACTTCTGCAAAACAGAACATTCAGTAGACATGACATTTCAGTTTCAACTAAATTATACCTCCATAAACCAGCTTCTGAGCACACCTAAAAACACAGCTGAAGCAAGAAATGTAGTTTTCTTGGATTTGGGAGACAGAGGTTCCAATTAACAGGGAGTCATGATTAACACTGGTAATTTTATGCAAGCCATTCAAAATAATCTATCCTAAATAAGAGAATCATAGAAATTCTCAAATTAAATACTGACTAGGACACTCAGGGTACAGTTTCATAGGGAGGCAAGCCAACACAACAGCTTCCTGCCACAGAAAGCACAGCCCTCCTTTTCTTCCCTTTGGCAGCAGCAGCACCACCACCTCTGCACCCATGCCAATACCTTTCCACAAAGACTCAGCTAGATAACCAAGTAAAAACTGATCCATTTTGGGGTGGTTTTTGTTTTCTTTTTTGCTGAGTTAGTTTTCTTTCAGGTTAACAAGTTGCAGCAGCTCACAGAGTACTGTAAGTACTCCAGCTGATGTCAGGTGAGTTACAGGAGTATGGGTGGAGGACTCCAGTTCCAGCCTTCAGCAGCCATTGACTGCATTGCTGGAAATGCAAACCTGGGCATGTACTTTTAACTTAGATCATTTATTTTGGTGGCAAAGCCAAATTAAGCCATCTTACACTCCCTTTTTCACATGTTCTGAACTGTTTGCAAGCCTGGAAGTGAAACATGTTAGACCCCTAATGCAGTACACTGAGTAACTCCAGAGATGAAACAGGAGGCTTGCATGGCCTCTGCTGTTTTAAGAAACTCACACTAGGTTTCTGAAATAGGGAATAGCAGTCACTCTGAGCTTTATAAAAAGACTTCAGTATTTGAGCAAGGCCAACATTAGATGCTTCAGAGGCATTTGCAAGAAATTGAAAAAGACCAAATCAAAGAAGATAACCTCTTTTGCTTTAAGGATCCCATTTTAAATACTAGCAATTGATGGTATAATACTTGAACATTAAATTCAGTGTTGAAAGATGTGGGCAACCAAGTACCACTATCACTCCTTATCCACACACCAATTCTTCTCCCCATCTATGGAGTTCACTGAAATATAATATACATATTTCCTGTTCTTTAGCTTCAAATTTGACACCTTTCATTGTCCCAGAATACTCCTTTGATTGTCAGCCTTATAAAACACACACTTCAGTAGGGTCTCATTTACCACCAAGGTAAATTGCCTATTCTTCCAGGCCCTCCAAACATTCTCAATGCTTTTATCCAATTTTTCAGCTTTACAGTACTCTTTGTGATGAGGTGTCCAATTTTGCAGTATTCTCTCCCGTAAGACTGATCTATGTATCATTTTCTGTACTCCCTGGTGTTCTTTTTTTTAACCAAGATTTGCCTTTCTGCTTTGAATGCACATTTGAGTAATTTAAGTCTTGCAGCAGGAAAGAATTTAGAAGCCTCATACATTTCAATTTTTCTGTATATTTTAACTCTCACACTATTTTGACATACTCAGAGGGAAAAAAATATGAATCATTCTTTTCTCAATTCCAAAAGACTCTAAGCTCAGACCTAACTAATCAGAAATTTCCAGATACTATACTTAGTTCTAACCAGTTCCCTTAGACATGTGCTCATCCAGCTTCTCTAGAAGCTGTCAGAAAGCACCATTTGATCTGCTACCCCAGTGAAAAGTAGCTTTTAAAAAAATATAAACCACAAAGGGATACACTTAAAGAGCCCTTTATTACAATGACTATTACAGCTTAGCATCTATTAAAAAAAGACACAACAAAAAAACCCCACAACATACACCACAGCTGCAGACTAAGTCTGGGAGGTTTAAACTAACTACTTCCTTCTAGCTATTGTTTTGCCATGTCAGGGATTTGCCAGAAGTACCAATAAGAATTTCACTAAGTTATTCCAGTAGTGGCCCTGTATCTTTCAAAGGGTGAGCAGAGAGAATGTGACACAAGTAGGACAGGACTTCATTCAGCTTAATACTTCAGCCGATTGTGCTGAGTACTCACATGAGACTATTTCAGCCAGCTTCATTTATGAAAAAAAAGGCACTCTGCTCCAAGGCTAGAGAAGACAGTGCAAACTGCAAGGCATGATTAGGTTGAACAATGAGCAATTTGGATAAACGCAGATTTTGCAACAAAAAAAGCAGCAATGGTACATCCAGCCTAGTGCTCCAATGGCTCCAGAGGTGGCAAAAGGACATGCTACTCAAGGAAAGCACAAGAACTTGGCTCTTTTCTGAGCCCGTTCTCATAATTCTTCAGCATCTTAAACTGTTACAGCAGGAAATTAAAGGCTTCATTCCTACCCATTCCCTTTACCAGTCATTTATGGACCTGCTGCCCAAAAATTCATCTAACCCCTTTTTGAACCTACCTCCACAACCTCGTGGTAGACTGCACCAGAATTTAATTGCCCACTGTTTAAAGAACTACTTTTAGCTATTTTCTTTATCATCATCTTAGTTTCAAAATGTGCCTCTTGTTCTACCATTGCAAAATGTGGAATATGTAAAATTTTCTTAAGAAAGGATGTGCTTTGATATTTGATCTTTATATACTTTCAAGCCTAATCAACAAGAAGGGAGATTTAATCCATGAAACAGAGCAGCTAACAAGCTCTAAGTGATGTCCAGGTGTTAGAAAGACAAACTACTTGGTAGAATTGCCTTGTTACGGTTTAGGCCTTGACATGTTTCAATGATTTCAGACCTAGGGGGAGGTTAGCAATGCTTGGGAAGAAGGATGTACCACTGATAGTGAACACAAAGAATGCAAAATTTACGGGCCACAAGGACATTTGGCAGAACTCCCAAGATAAGGGAGAAACTAATAAAGCCAACTCAGCAACTGTGCTAAATCAGCTCCAACTGGGTAAAAGGTAATTCTGGCAGGGGAGATCACAACCACCGACTCACAAACCACTGACTCAAGAAACCCACTGACTCAAAAGAAGAAAAAGACTGAGCATGCAGAATAATTAGCATTAGAAGCAAGGGAATAATTAACCAATAGAAGATAGAATACTAATTAATAAGAGAACTGTGTAACTTGTAGCCAATGAACACTAATTCCTTTGTTTGCTAAAATGTATAAATAGTAAAAAGTTTTAATAGTTGGTGTGCTTGATTTGTGGAATACCACTAAGCACCCAGGCTTGTGCAACTCTGAAATAAATAATCAATGTCTCTCTTGAGTGTGTAATTATTGGCTTGTTGCACACCAGGTAATGAATCCGATTTTTGTGGACAACACTACCACTGAAAGCTTTGCTGAAGAACTGTATTCATCTTGCCTGCAAGCTTCATGATTCTGTACATTTGAATCACATCCCTCCCTCAAATGGAGAGCTATCATCAGCCTTTTGTCACAAAGAAAGTATCTGAACATAGCTCATACATTTTGGGATGCTCCTCTGGAGAGATGCCAAGCCTGAAAGCTTTACTACTTCAATTAAATTACAAATACTCAGACATTGCCTAAGGACTGACCTAAAGACCATAGAAAAATTGTATCACTCTATAGATATCTTCTCACTTATCTTTTTGGTCATATTATCCTAACGCTCTCAACATTATAATTTAAATTAAAAGTACAAAGACAGAAATCTACACCTCATGAGGAATTTGGACACAGAAGGCAGAGTGCACATCTGATGCTGAATATCTGGCAGGAGCTCAAATAAAAATGAGGAGTTCTACACCTGTGTTGCATTCTAACTATCTACCCAGTCTCAGACACCATGTTTATATTAATAGGTTTAGGAGTCACTGTTGCAGCTCATTTTTGACCAACAAATCCCATTTCAGTTAATCAACTGTAACTTTTGCTTTCAAATTGATACAGTAATATAAGTTTTGATCTTTGTTCCTAAAGAATCATCTTCTCATACATTGTCACTGTTGACACTAGCCTCTTGCTAAAAACATTCCTCTAGTTCTTTTGCCTTGTACACTTCCTTCATCCACAAAAAAAATATAAAATGCTTTTTCCCCAAATACACCCAGAAAACAATCTTTCCCAACAATGCAAGAAACATTTCCACATTGTTAAATTTGCTGCAAATTAAGTACATGCTAAATATGTAATACCCCCTCTTCCTTGCAATATGGTTTTTGTGATTTCCTTGTAGTCTACGACCAACCATCTCAAAAAAATGAGTACTCATTTACAGCCTTTGCTTTTAAGGATTTTAAGTGTGCTTCACAATCACTCATTCTTTGCACTGCCTCTTCCTTTGCTCACTCTCTTCTACTGAGGCCCAACACCACATCCCAAATCTGATTTTTAATTCCCATTTACTATTTTCAATTTCCACTACAACACACCAACATACAGGGAGACTGAGCAACTGCAGGGAGATTTTTAAGATCCCTTTCTGAGCTCAACTATAGGTGAACTATTAGTATCAAGGCAGCAGTGCAATACATAGCAGAAAACTTCCACTATTTTATCCCTTTCCACATTCTCTGGATTGTGCCTTAAAACTGCAGCTTTGAATACTCAAGGTGCACTCACTGTTGCCCAGAGAGGTACAAGAGTTTCTTTAGATTGCTGGAACACAGGGAACACATGCTGTTATTCCCAACAGATTAATACTGGAAGAGCTACAAACTGCCTAACTCTGGTGATATTTATTTCATCTTTGCCCCCATAGTATACCTCTGCTTCCTGATGCACACAGTTCTATAGTTGGTCAAACAGTGTCATAGTTGGCAGCCTCTAAAGTCACAGCTTGAGCCATGTCTGCTATTATTCCATTCTACTGTGGTTTTCTGGAACAAGTATTAAGCCCATTATCCCAGCAACAACTAAGCATAAAATACAAAGTAAACCTTAAGGGCAGCATGCTATCAGACTAACATCTTCAAGAGAAATTTTTCTTTCCTGAGTGTCTGGAACATACTATAAACACACTGGTGCTACCAAAAGTATCAAGTGCTTTCTGGCTAATTTATTCTAAAGCCTTA
This sequence comes from Amblyornis subalaris, assembly GCA_018881555.1. Classification (NCBI taxonomy): domain Eukaryota; kingdom Metazoa; phylum Chordata; class Aves; order Passeriformes; family Ptilonorhynchidae; genus Amblyornis; species Amblyornis subalaris. The sequence goes on from JACAXG010000419.1 coordinate 5,237, forward strand.
TGCAACATATTTCATATCAGTCTGCTTATTCATCTTAAACTTGAAAATAAAGAAATCTGATCTCTCCTAGCTTTACTAGAAGTATTCTGGCTTAGAGGAATTTCATTTGCGAGAGCTGTTTTGGAATAAAGAGGACAGAAGTTAAGCTCCTAAGGAAAGAAGATCAAGGAAAATAATTAGTGGTATTTGAGAGAGTCTACAAGCTCATTTCCTCACAATTTTAGTCCCATTTTTGAGATTTTTTTTTAAGGCAATTTTTTTTCATTACTCCTGGAATTTGGACAAGATTATTTATCAATTTCACCAACTGCACAATGTTTCAGATCTTTCAGAAGACAAGGGAATATCAACCCTTCACATGTGCCTCTGTGATATTACTGGTTTCACAATAAGGTGACATTAATTGAAGCATAGTCTATTTAAGGTAGCATCAAGACCTTATGTTAGGTTAAACAATAGTGGGAGTTGAAGTTTCAAAAAGCATAGCTTATGCAGTACTGCATGTCTCCTATATTAAGTCAAAGTCATTAAGACTTAGAAAAACAGTAAAACATGTATTTCATCTTGCACTGAACAGAAGAAAAAACAAAACTAATTTATTGTCAGCTTCTGGATCCTTCAGGCTGTGTTATTCCATCCAAGGAGACAGTTTATTCTCTGTGGAATCTGAGAAAGTTCTCCTCCATGTTAATGATCTCAACTTGCAGGAAACCTGAATTTTGCATGAACTTCAAACTAAAATCAAAGTCAGTCTTTTCCCTTTCAGATAGAACACACTCTAGGTAAATTACTCAGTGGAACAGACAAGAGAAGACATTTCACTTCTATCGCACCCACAATCCCTCCAATAACTGCCTTTTGCAGTTCCATAAGGGCTAATTCTTTCTCTACAAACGAATATTAGATACCTGGTTTTGTCATACTGGAGAAGCTCAAACCTACTGTCACATACATACTTTTCTGAAAACCAACCACACAAGAAAGTGAGATGGTGCTCATCTCTCCTCATATTTCAGTCATAGTAGGACAGCTTCAAGTACTCCCTTACTGGTTTTTTGAGTGTTAGGGTTTTGGGGTTTTTCGGAGAAAGGGGGCATTCCTACTGAGCAATGCCCTCAAATCCACCTCCCCGTTCAGCTTTTCAGCCAATCAGGTCAGCAGTGGGGAGTGGCTCTGAAGAGCTCCCTCCCAAGGGGCTCCATCTGGCCAGCTCACAGCCCAAAGCTCCAAGGAATAAAGCCAAGGTCCTGGTTCAGCTTTGACATGAGCCAATGAGGCAGGCTGCTTGTAATGTGGGGGGGACAGAAGCAAAGAAAATTCTTGCTCTGAGTGAGCTTTAGAATGAGAATTTCAAACATGCCTACAGAGACTCGACATACACAATTTTTAAGTATACTATGCTCTAGTATTGCAATACATCTTGAAACTCTGCATAACTGTAGTACCTTTATATAGCTCACTGAAAACAGAATTACCCACCTACTTTAAAAGTAGACTTTTTTCCTCTCACTCTCCTCATGAAGTTTGATTATGAATCAAATGAGAAAACTCATATTTCTCATACACAGAACTAAAATAAGCACAATCATGACATTATGAAAGCTTCAGAAGTTGGATTTTTTTTCAACTACTAAGGACTACTGCAAATTACATCCAAATGTAGTAATGAAAAGCTATATTGCTATTAGAAAATTGCACTCTATGTAACACATGCATTCATGGTATACTAAAATTGCATGCAACTGGAAACACAAGAAAGAGATGCTAATTTTACTAACCTTTGGTGAAATTACTAATAGGACCAATGTATTTTAGCAACTCTCCTAGAATTGCAAAAGAGGAAAATTACAACTGCAGTCAACCAATTCACCTGTCTCTGCAAAGCAGCAAACTTCTTTCACTTAGTGTTATGAACAACCTAACAGTATTGCTCCTTAAAAAAGGCCATAACAGCCCCACAAAAACACCAAAGCAGCACTCCCAAACCACAGCAGTTTAAGTCCTTCTCACCTCATTAATTTTGACTTAAATTTCCCACGTGTAACAGGCAAGTGTCAGCTTCATTATTTTAGAAAATAAATACTCCTGGGCTAAATTTGACAGGAATATTCACAGAACTGATTATCAGGTACCTAGGTACCTGTTTCAGTTTTTATCTGTATAGCTTAGCAGCTTCTCTGCTTCACTAAACCCCAAACAATTGCATTTAACAATTAGTTAAGGCAAGATCACTTTCAATACAGGCCCAACATAAACATTTCTCAAACAATCACCCTTGATAAGCACAGTTCACTTTGCATAAGCTCATATTGCTCCAGTGTAATTAAATCTAGCTTGAGTCCCAGAATAAACTGATAGGAGACCCAGGAACTGCTCTCACAGGCTCTTCTTGGTCTTAACTTGACCACTCATGGCTCATACACTATGGCTGTCACCCATCATTATAATAAAAAGTCATATAGAACAAAGCCTTACTGTTTGTAACAGTTTCTCTATTGAAAGTGGAGAGGAATGTTTAGGAAGGTTTTCTGCAGTAGCCAATTTCTTCTAGCCCCCGAATACTGAACACAGGGCTGCCTGTACTCTGCATTCTATTACAAAAAAAACTAATCCCATCACATGACCTGCAGCAATTCAGTTTAACAAATCAACAATTACAAATATTTTGGCAAAGTAAGCTTAGGTATTGTTTGCCTCTCAGCACACTTCACAATCAGTTTATGGCTTTATGATAAAAGTCATTAAAACCAATCTGAAAAGCAGAATTTACAGCTCACTTAGCAAGTCAGGCCAATAAATGGATGCTTTCAATTACAGGGTATTTATATGCACAATCATTAAGGCAGCATTGAAAATATTTGAAAGCTCAAAAATACTTTTTATAATAATTAAAACTTTGYGYACTGTTCTTTATACAAACAAAACTTAGGAATTCATTTCAGTCTCAAGCAGAGATCAGTCATTACCTACTACAAAGCCTGTTCTCCCACTACTTTTGTGGGAAAGGGATTAGAGGGATGGAAACAAGGTTTGTTTTTTAAAGTTGCTCTCAGTAGCAGGGAGTTTTTTTCGAGCTCCAATAAACTCAATTACATCAACTGGTGCTCAACACTTCTGAAAGATCAAGTGGAACAGGAAAATGAAGGAGAACCCAACAGGGCCTTTCATTTGGAGATTCACTGCGTAATTATTTGATTTTGTTCATGAATGTAGCTTCTGGGTGGAAGAAAAGGAGAGATCGGTTAAGAGACCAATGATTTTAACCTCATTTTTTCAATTGTGGTGCTCTTTGTATCATCAAGCAGAACCTCAGGAAAGTTGACAAATTCTTCTCCAAGATTATATTACACACACCCAGCTTCTTCCTTAAAGAAAATTGGATCTTCAAACACTCTCATTCCTTTCAGTGACTGTCAGTGTAGTCCGAATCTGACCCATACAACTGCAGAACAACAATCAACTACCAGGTTACTATATTAAACATCCCAATATGCTCTTATATATGTGCTTAGACTCATCTTTGAGTTTAAGCCATCTTAAACAAGGCCCTCCCCTTTATCTTTTTAAAGGCATTTGTAACTAATGCTATCTTTCATCATGATAGTGCTAAGCAAACGGGGGACTTCACAAACCTCCTCTTTACTTACATTCTCATTTTCCTCTAATTCACTAGAGGTTGTAAACATTAAAGTTTTAAAACTATACCTCAGAACAAATACACAGTCAATCTACTCACACAATGCAAGCTCCAAGACTGCGATAAAGCATAGGAAAGAAGAACAAGGTTGCTGTTTAGACTAAGGGAAGCCTTTCACTTTAACAAGAGGGGGTTTTGTTGGTTTGGGAGTTTTTTCCAGTTTGGAAAACAGAGCAAAGACTAATCAGTCTCTCACTAGAGAGTCCAGTCTCCATAGAAATAATGTCACGAATCAGTCTGAAAGTACAGCTCTCCAGGCTAAGAGAGGAACACTTAAGAAAAGACAAACCTGCTTTTATGTGTGGTCTCCTAATAAGCTGTTATTATAAACTTCTTGCTACATATGGAATCTGACTCATTTATGACCACAAACTGTCATAACATGAGCCCTACACAAGTTGCAGCATTCACTAGCACTATTTTCAGAAATACTTTGATGGTAAACCCAGTAAGCAAAACTTTCTTAATGCTATCCACTTGTTTGTAAAGGATTTGAAAAGAGCACAACACCCCCGTTAGGGTTTTTTTAGTCAAAAACTGTGACAGACAAACAAAAATACATGGGACTAGGCTACAGTGTGAATTCCAGCTGTTCAACTCAACAGCTCTCCAAGACTATCACAAGAGCTTTTCATTCACCCACTTTTTAGCCTTCTTTTATTTCCCCAAAATGAAGACTAAAATACTTTTTCTCTTCCCCTCCACCACCCACAAAAAAATTATAAATAGGAACTCCACAAAATTACAAAAAGGAACTCTGCAGTAATACCAACTACTTCCATTTATCACAACACAACTTTTCCCATGTGCTTATCTAGGTAGATGAGATACTTAACAGATTATGTTTGTTTACATCTTACAATGCGTGGATAGCCACAGCATTAAAATAATACCATGAAGAAAACCACTAATCAATTCACATGTACATGTCTCATGTAGACTATGTATATTTCATATCCATGGCTCTGGAATACACAAAAGAGCACTGACTGAAGTGAGGCCTTGCAATCCTAAACACTTCATTGCAACTTGCTTCTAGCTTTCTCCACCACCCTGGCACGAAGTCTCGCACACCTAACCGCTGCAAGGAAAAAAGACCGAGCAAGAGAGGGAGAAAAGAAAAGCATATATTCTTTTTCCCCCCTCCCCTCACCCCCCATACACACACTGAGGGCAGAGACCAACCCTTCCCACCTTTCAACACCCCGCGTCGGGGGCTATTCTGGCGTGTGAAAGGCGGAGGGGATGACAGCGACACTCCCCCCCCTTCCTCCCCGCCCCGGCCCTGCTTCCCTACGCAGACCCTGGGAGCAGCCAGCAGAAGCCGCCCCCCCACCCCTCGCGGCCGTTTCCTCTCCCCAGGAAAGGCAGCCTCCCGAGCCGCCGCCGCCACCGGGGCCCACCGCGCCTGTTTGCCGCCCTCAGCACCGGCAGCGCCCCACCACAACAAAGAGAGAAGAGGTGCATGGGGAAGAAGCCCCCGTCCCCCGCCGGGACTAGGCCGGGCCCAGTCAGCCCATACACTGCCGGCGGAGCATTCGTCGAAACCGCCCCAAGACCAACCTCCTCCTCAGCAAGCAGCCCAGGCGCCCTGCTCCCTCAGCGTTGCTCTCCCCTACGCGCCCGCCCTCCCCACACCTATTGGCTCCCGCCCAGCCCCGCACCCAGCAGTGGGCGGGGAGGCGGCGCATTGGCTCGGCCATTCGTCACTTGAGAAACAGTGGACGAGGATTGGGCAACGCTTGCCGAGGCCCGGCCCCAGCCGCCGATTGGCGGATTGAGCCGCCAATGGAGTGCACGCGGCCGGAAAAAAAAAATAAGGAAAGAGAAAAAAAAATACTCGAGGCGAAGAGAGACGGATCCGGCTGGGCTGGGCGATGTGCTCCGCGCGGCGAGGGCGGGGGAGCGCTTATTGATCACTCTTCGTTCCACGCGCCCGTTAGAGGTGGTTGATCAAGAAAGGACAATCGGAGCGGAGGTTTGAGTTACCCGCAGACGCGCAGCCGCACTGAGGATGAGCGCGCGCGCACGCGCCGCTGCCGTAACATTCCGCGCCGGGCGCGGGTGGGAGCTGAAAAAAAGTAGTGCGCTGTTTCCGGACAGAAATTACCTCAGGGGCCGCGGCGGGCCCGGCACGGTGACACCACCCCATGCCCCCCTCACCCGAAACTCCTGCCCTCGAGCGGCCAATAAAGCCGTAAATAAATCGAGGTTTAAATGCTCCTTGGATAAGGGAGGGCAAAACCTCTTCCCTCAGAGTCCGGATACGGACAGAAACCATGGTGACCCCTCAGGGGCACAATACTGCATAGTCCCCGCAGCTATGGTGAGGGCAACATGGCCTGCTTCCCAGCCCTCACCAGGTCCCTTTTCCCTGATTGCATCCTGAACCTTTTGGTCGACAGCAGCCGAATATGAGCTAGCGTGTGCCCAGGTAGCCAAGAAAGCCAAGGACATCTTGACTTCTATCAGCAATAGTGTGGCCGGCAAGACCAGAGCAGTGATCGTGCCCGTCTACTGGTGAGGCTGCACCTTGAGTCTTGTGTTCAGTTTTGGGCCTCTCACTCCAAGAAAGACATTAAGGTGCTGGAGCGTGTGCAGAGAAGGGCAATGGAGCTTGGGGAAGGGGCTGGAAAACAAGTCCTATGAGGAAATGCCGAGGGAGCTGGGGGTGTTTAATCTGGAGAAGAGGAGGCTTAGGGGAGACCTTGCTCTCTACAACTACCTGAAAGGAGGTTGTAGCCAGGTAGGGGTTGGTCTTTTCTCCCATGTAACAAGTGACAGTGTCACTGAAATCGTTGGAAGAAATAAGACTCCCTAATACTGTCTTTTTAATGTTAGCAAGTAAGATATTCCTTTATTCTTGGCCAAGAGGTGTGTGTGTGGCTGACAAAGTTCCAGCCTCCACACAGATCCCTATACAAAACTTTTTCACTTATTTATATGTTTTTAGTAAACAAAGAAATGAATGTTCATTGGTTCTAAGTTACATAATTCTCTTCATTAATTAGTATTCTATCTTCTATTGGTTATTGATTTTTCCCTCTTCATGCTAATCTGGTCCACATTCTTTAGTCCTTTTGCTATCTTTTTCTCAGGTGGGGAGTCTCCAGTTTTCCAGGTCTTAATCTCCTCTGTATCTTCTGGTGTTTTGCTAGCAGGCAGGGTCAGCACTAAAGACACAGGCACCAACTTAAGGAACAAGTGTAATTTACTATAATGCAAAACTGCAAAGAATTACAAAAGGATAAGCTAAGCAATGCACCTAATCATTACTACAAAAGATTGCCTATAGTGATTAAGAAAGATACATCACCAGTTACCCTAATACTTTGCCATCATCCAGGTCTGCTCAACAGCTGGGGAATCTCCTGTCACAGCGAAGGACTGGAGAGGCCCTCCCGGCGATGCGTCCACCCACAGGTGAGACTTCCAACTTTGCTGTGAGAAGGCCCAGCTTTTATATTGTTGAATAAACAAGCTGACATAACTTCTAGTGCAGGAACATCTGGTTTCATCCTGCTTTTGTATTCCTCCTAAAGCCTGGCCAGGGCTCAAGGAGGAAACAAGGGAGTTCTCTTTGATCCTACACCCCCAAACAAGGCCAGATGTCTGATTTCATGGCCTTGTCCGGCTTCTAAATACGGAAAGGTAAATACATGCTTCACCAATGAGCGGATACATATATCATATTGCTAATAATACTTCGTTAATGAGTGAATATATAGAACATTTGGTTGGAAGGTTCATCTAGAGGTCAACTTGGGCTCAAGGCCTGTTGTTCAGGCCTCAGTCATGGCCTGTTGTTCAGGCATTAGTACTTCATCTGGTTACTCCAACATCCCTGAAGGGCCATACATTTAAGATCCCAGATGCCCAGTCTTCAAATCCCTTTGGCTTTGTTTATTGAAGCTTGTCGGAGTTAGTTTTTAAAAACTTAAGGTTTCAGTGATTTAACGATCAAAGTAACAATAAGAGTCTGTGAAGAAACTTAACTAGTGCTGGCTAAAAGTGGGCGCTGCTTACAATTAATTAAAACAACTAATTAAAGATTGGTTAGGAAACTTCTATCATTTCCAAAAATTCCCCCCTTTGGAAATGATCTTAATTACTTCTTTTAAGATTGCTTCCACTTAAATCATTGAGTATTTAGCAAGACTTAAGACACTAAAATTCAATAATCACTATTAATAAAACTTGTTAGGTAAAACTTATTTAAATTATCTAGTTCCTTAACAATTCTAATCAAGATTCTTAACACTAGGTAAACAAACTTAAATTTCAAAAAAATTCCATTATACAGAGTAGCCAGCCATCTTTTTGAGATCTTTGTCAGTTTTAGAAAAGATAGTTTTTGTCGGATCTATACATTCTGTTACATCCCATTTTGCAAATTTGGAATAAAATCCATAAACCAACAATTAATATCAAAACTATGATAATTATGCCAATCAGTTTTCTTGTGATCGCACTTAAATTTCGGATTCATGATGTTATTCAATTAAACACATCTTCCACTTGATCACTTGATATGGTCCCTTCCACCTTTCTTGGAGAAGTTCTTCAATCCAGGTTTTGAGGTACACCCAGTCTCCGGGTTGGTATGGATGGGCAGTGACATCACAATGTATCTGTGGAGAGAAGACACCACCTTCCCTGGGGATATAACATATTCTGTTAGACTGATTCATTATTTCTACTTTCCCGCTCAACTGAGATCTCCATGGGGTGTGCAAGTCCCATTTCACCCCAACGTTTTAGCTGGGCTTTGCACTATTTCAGCAGTGAAGTGTGAACCTCTGTCTGATGACATTCCTACTGGCACTCCAAACCTCAGGATAATTTCTTTCAATGATACCAGTCATTCATATGCTCAAATCTTGAGTCTTCAATGTTTCTAATATAGACTCTATTCCCCCATGAGTTACCTTATGTTGTTCCCCTGTGATTTTCCTCATAAGGTGTTGGGGAATTGTTGCCTGTTTGCTGGGTGTAATCCACTATCCTTCAGGACTCTTTCCAGCAATTTTGCCAGTTTCTCAACTTCAGCCTGATAATCAGCAGCCTCCTTGTCCAAATGCCAATATTCCTCGGGTAAGACCAATAGGATGTCTCCACCGGCAGCCTCCTTGGCCACTTTATCAGCCAGGGCATTTCCAATATTCACTGCGGTCTCTCCAAATTGATGAGCCTTTACAATGCATTATTGTCACCTTTTGAGGTAGCTACACCCCCTCTAACAATCTCTGTATTGTCCATGTTTCACGGAGGATCCCTGAGAGGTTTACAGCCCTCTCTTTCCAAATGGCTCCATGGGCATGGACCACTCCAAAAGCAAATTTCAAGTCAGTCCATATATTTACAGTCTTATCCTATGAGAGCTCTAATACTCTCATCAGTGCAATCGATTCTGCTTTCTGAGCCGATGTGTGGGGAGTTAGAGCTTTGGCTTCTATTACCTCATGCTGAGTTACCACTGCATACCTGGCTTTTTGGATTCCATTTTTCACAAAGATGCTCCTGTTCATGAAGAGTTCCCAATCTACTTCTTCCAAGGGAGTGTCCTGTAGATCATCTCAACTGGAGTACACCTGTTAAAATTGTCTGCAGAGAGTCATGGACCAGTTCCCCTTTTTCCTGGGTCAGCTGTTAAGAACACTGCTGGATTCAGAAGAGCAGTTACTTTTAACTCCACACCATCTTGTTCTAACAATATTGCCTGGTATATTAACATTCTGCTTGGTGATAACCAGTGTCCTTTTTGTTCCAACACCACTGTAACTGTATGGGGCACAAAAACGGTCAATTGCTGTCCCAGGGTTAATTTTCTTGCTTCCTGGATTAGGAGGACTGTTGTGGCTACTGCCCTAAGACAGGCTGGCCATCCTTTGCTCTTCCAGGATCCCAGTTGTGTCAATGCCCCCAGTGCCAAATGGGACCTTTCATGCACAAACAATTCAAAAGGTTTTTCTAAGTCTGGTAGTCCCAATGCAGGAGCAGTCATTAAAGCATGTTTCAATTTCTGAAAGGCTTTCCTGCATTCAGGCTCAGTTCTCTTTTAGAAAGGGGCTCAGGAGTTTGACAGATAGCCTCTTGTCTTTCCTGGCCCAGACTCCTTTGTCCTTCTGAGACAGTAAATCTCCTAAAGTGGAAGTACCCTTCCAGTTTCGAGGTAAAGCCTTTCCGCTTAACAGTTAACCTGAGCAGGCCCAGGCCTGTGCAGTGCTGCACCAACCCCTTGGCCGCAGGACAAACTAAGCCAGCTCATTGTATCAGAGGAGCCCGCAGCCAGAAACTTGGTACTGGTGATAATGCGACATAAATGACTTTGCCTTTATCTAAAAGTGCAGCACAAAGTTCTCATGAGCCAAATTTCTGATACTTCTTTTTGTATTGTCCATAGAGCCCTGTCAGTTTGTGTCCAAGAAAAGTTTCTATTAATGATTCCAGTCCTTTCCTAGTCTCCAATTCCAAAGGGTATTGTTTACATCTTACTGGTCTGGCATTTGGTTTCAAAATGATCTTTACCGGTGTTACCAGATGATAAATTGTCTACACCTGGTGAGCTAACACAATGCTTGTTCTACCAAAACCACTGGCCTATGGAACTGCACAATGCCCATTGTGTAAGAAGAACTGGAAGTTCACCAGCCCCAGTGCCCTGCCAACTTCTCCGGGTCAGCTGTAACACTAGGGTCCTCAACCACCAGGGACCACCTAAGAGGCCCCCAGGACAGAAGAACACATGCATAAAGGGGAGGAAAAATATGTTAATGATTTCGGGGAAATGATTATCATATGTATGTTTATTCTGAGACAGTTAATGAATATGTATGTAAAATACAGTATATAAACAGGAACTTTCCTGCACTCAGCATGCACGACTTTAGGAGGAGCTATCCCCTTGTGCATTCAGTCAAATAAAGAATGCCTGCTTCTTAATGCTACATTGGTGTTAAGGAGGTTTTTTTATTTTACTGAATTTTTGGTAACACCAGTTCTGCATTCCAAGCTCATTCTGGAATTCCAGTGGTCCATGCCAGCGTTGTCCACGCCAGCGTTGTCCACTTCCTTTGGTATTTCTGCTTCAGGTTCAGGATTCTGTAACAGAAAGACTTGGGCCTCCAAAGCCTTTTATTTTTCCTTTTTCAAACATAATTTGTGCATTTAATTTACTTAATGCATCTCTTCCTGGTATGGGACATTCAGGTATATGAAGAAATTGATGGGCTAACACCTGTTTACCAATTCCAGATTTTAATGGTTGAAAGAAAGGCCAATTTTCCTTTTGCCCTGCCACACCAACGACTGAAGTTGTTTACTTGATTGTCCTTTACAGGTATTTAAAATAGAGCAAGTATCTTCGGTATCCACAAGACATTCTATTTCCTAGTTCCCCAACCTTATTGTAATCAGGGGATCTATTGGGGAACCTTTCAAATCCTCCCCTGATCCCCTTCAGTCCTCACTGCTTTTCAGCATTTCCATAGCTTCCCTTGGCATTTGACAGTTTTCCTGATTCCTGTTTCTATTCCTTGGGCACACTCTTTTCCATTACCCTATTTGTTTACAAATTACACTTGAGGTTTGCCTCTACTAATTCCTCTGCAGTGCCCCCCTTTTGGGCTTTGTTCCACTAATGCAGCTATGGGCTTTCACTCCCCATTATTGTACACTTTTCCACACTGCTTCTAACAACTTACTCAAATTACTAGCAACAACATATCCAATACTACCAGCATCCCTATAAGTCCCTGCTATCAGACTAAACCCTTCATTGGTTTCTAAACCCGAAATCCTTTCTTCTACTCCTCTGTCAACTTGACTATTTATGCGTTCTTCACCTGCAGCTGAAAGAAACTCTCCTCTCAGCCCCTCTCGGCCCCTCATGGTCCCTCTGGCCCCTCTCTCGGGGCAAACCCATTCCAAGGCGCCTGGCCCTTCACAAAGAAAAGAGAACTCTCCCCGGGGCTCCCGCCGGCTTCTCCGGGATCGGTTGCGTCACCGCACTGGGTGCCTCGCGGCACTTGTCTCCCCAGGATACACCTGCCCCCCGTGTACTAATGTCACTGTTCATCCCAGCGCTGCCGCAGCGGGCACGAGTCCTCTGCCTCTGCCACTTCGCCTGCCAGCAGCAGCAGCAGTGCGGAGCACCGGGCCCCCGCCCCACCACCTGCCGCAGAGGGGCTTGTACAACCTATGTGCCCCGCGATTTGTCCGCCCTGTCATGTAGCTAAAAACTTTCATTACCACAGTCACTTTCTTCTTCCAATTCCACATTCACTCCCTGCCTTTGTAACCCCTTGTGCTCCTCTTTCTCGATTCAGTCTACCCTTATACACTAATAAATCCACATCCTCTCTCTGCCTGTATTTGATACAATGTTTACCTATACTTACAGGCAGAGCAACACCTTTTAAAGGGGTTTTTTATCCTTTTAACACCATCAGATCTCTAGGCACATGCATGCATGCATTCCTTCTGCAAATAAAAAAAATAAATCAACATAGAACTCCATTCCATTCCTTCTACAAAACAGCATTAGTTCCAAAATGGTCAGTCCCATTAACAGGCCACTTTTTGCGATCGTTAAGTTTATAAGCCACCAAAGATTACAATATTCAACAAGTTGTTTCCACGTCAGGGGGTCGCCTTCCCCCCCCCCAGCCTTTTCCAGTTCCTTAAAACACAATCCAAGGGGAGCTTTTAGGGATCCCTTCTCCCAGGAGCTATGAAGATAGCCCCACTCCTATATTTACCACCTTAGGGAAAAAAAACCTTTTTAAAACATTTCACGACCTTTTTTTTAATATATTACCTTTTACAACCTTTTAACAACCTTTCCCAAAACTGAAATTACGCTACGGGTGTCCCTGTGTTAGCACACAATCTTACCCAAGCCGGCAAACAGTTAAAAGAACCTCACACTGCCACTGCCCACTTCTGCTAACCACTTATACAGTTTTCAGATTAGCTGGGAACTTGAACCCCCTTAAACAGTCTTCCAACTAGGAGGGAACTTGAACCCCTTTTTGATACCCACTCATATTTTAACAATCACTTTTAATAGAAAATAGTCAATTATATTGTCATTTTCAGCCTATTCAAGAGGCTGATTTGGAGAGCACCTTGGGAAACAGCCCTTAAAAACAAAGGGGTCCAGGAAGGATGGATGTACTTCAAGAAAGAAATCTTAAAGGCACAGGAGCAGGCTGTCCCTATGTGCCGAAAGATGAGCTGGCGGGGAAAACAACTGGCCTGGCTGGGCAGGGAACTTTTGCAGGAACTCAGGGAAAAAGAGAGGCTGTATCACCTTTGGAAAAGGGGACAGGCGACTCAGGAAGTGTTTAAAGATGTCATTAGGTCATGCAGAAAGAAAATTAGACAGGTGAAAGCTCAATTATAACTTAATCTGGCCACTTCTGTGAAGGAAAATAAAAAATGTTTTTATAAATAAATTAATTGCAAAAGGAGGGGCAAGGAGAACCTCCATTCTTTACTGGACGTGGGGGAGAATATAGTTACCAAAGATGAGGAAAAGGCTGAGGTACTTAACACCTTCTTTGCCTCATTTTTCAACAATAAGACACGTCGTCCTCAGGACAACGGGCCTCCTGAGCTAGTAGATGGGGATGGGGAGCAGAATGGACCCCCTGTAATCCAGGAGGAAGCAGTTAGTGACCTGCTGAGCCACTTAGATGCTCACAAATCTATGGGACCAGATGGGATCCATCTTAGGGTGATGAGGGAGCTGGCAGAAGAGGTTGCCGAGCCACTCTCCATCATTTATCATCAGTCCTGGCTCACCGGGGAGGTCCCAGATGACTGGAAGCTGGCCAATGTGATGCCCATCCATAAGAAGGGCTGGAAGGAGGATCTGGGAAACTACAGGTCTGTCAGCCTGACCTTGGTGACTGGCAAGGCTACGGAACAGATCATCTTGAGTGCAATCACACAGCACCTACAGGACAGCCAAGGGATCAGACCCAGCCAGCATCGATTTAGGAGGGGCAGGTCCTGCCTGACCAACCTGATCTCCTTTTATGACCAGGTGACCCACCTGGTGGATGAGGGGAAAGCTGTGAATGTTGTCTACCTGGACTTCAGCAAAACCTTTGACACTGTCTCCTATAGCATGCTCCTGGAAAAGCTGGCAGCCCATGGCTTAGACAGGAGCACTCTTCACTGGGTTAAGAACTGGCTGGATGGCCGGGTCCAGAGCGGTGGTGAATGGTGTTGCATCCAGTTGGCAGCCGATCATGAATGGTGTCCCCCAGGGATCAGCGTTGGGCTCAGTCCTGTTTAATCTCTTTAGTGATGATCTGAATGAGGGGATTGAGTCCACCATTAGTAAATTTGCAGATGATACCAAGTTGGGTGCGAGTGTCGATCTGATGGAGGGTAGGAGGGCTCTGCAGAGGGATCTGGAAAGGCTGGATAGATGGGCCGAATCCAATGATATGAAGTTTAACAGGACCAAGTGCCAGGTCCTGCACTTTGGCTGCAACCCCATGCAGCGCTACAGGCTGGGGACAGAGTGGCTGGACAGCGGCCAGGCAGAAAGGGACCTGGGGAAACTGATTGATGGCAGACTGAATATGAACCAGCAGCGTGCCCACGTGGCCAAGAAGGCCAATGGCATCCTGGCCTGGATCAGGAATAGTGTGGCCAGCAGGACTAGGGAAATGATTCTTCCCCTGTACTTGGCACAGGTTAGGCTGCACCCTGAGTACTGTGTCCAGTTCTGGGCCCCTCAATTTAGGAAGGATGTTGAGATGCTGGAGCGTGTCCAGAGAAGGGCAACAAGGCTGGTGAAGGGTCTGGAACACAAGTCCTATGAGGAGCGGCTGAGGGAGCTGTGGTTGTTTAGCCTGGAGAAGAGGAAGCTCAGGGGAGACCTTATCACTCTCTACAACTACCTGAAAGGAGGTGGTGTGGTTTGATGTCACCTATAAGTAAAGCTTTGTAAAGGAAGGCCTTGTGAAATCATGGCTCAGGCCTGTTACTTAGCCTAAGTAGAAAAAGGACTGTGGGAAAGAGACTCAGCTGAATTAGAGCCAAGAAAACAAGTTATATAACCATCGCATGTTCACATCGTGGTATATGGTGGTTGGTTGAACTTACTTTGTTGTGCCTTAAAAGTATGTAAACTAATAACAGACTAACGACTTAAAAAGGCCGGATTTTTGCAATAAACGCCCCTCCTTTTGCACCTGCCTGAGGTCTCCACGTGGCTTTGAATCCTTTATCGCTACATCTGGCGCCCAACATGAGGTGACCGAGCCACGGACAGCGGACCTCACCCAGGACGGCCCGCAACAATTCCAGGCAGCGCTTAAGAAGGCTCCTGGCTTCGGCTTTCCAAGCGTACCCCCCTCACAGACCTGTGGTGGCAGCAAGCAGGCGGTGGTGATACGCTTACACCACCCAGAGGGGACTCTCGGCTTCAACTCGTCACATCTCAGCATAAATCTCTCACTTCTAGGTGAGCCGAGGTTAAAAATGGGTTCAGAATTATTCCTTGAGCAAGAACAGGCCCTAGCGACTTTGCAGCAGCTACTGCGCAGACAAAACACAGACGTTTCTGATGCAAAGCTGCTTTCTTTGCTACACTGGGTCTCTACAAATATCAAAGACCTCTCGCCAGCTCGCATCTATGACCCGGATGCTTGGCAACTGGTTGGGCATGACCTTGTCTGCTCCGCCCATGCGGGCAATATCTCTGCAGTGAAACATTTTACAACATGGGGAATTATAATAGCAGCTCTTGCTACATTTCATACAGGGGTGGTTCCACCTTTCTCCTGGGACTCAGACAGCCTTTCCCCAGAGCAGCCCTCTTTGCCAGCTAGTTGCTATGGGGATGCATTCTTGCACGATAGCTCCCCCGCATTCCAAGCTCTCCTGGGTCCTACAGATCCCTCACCGCCCACCCCCCCCACCTCTGCTCCGCCCAGCCCCGCTCCTACGCCGCCTATTTCTTCTGCCTCTCCAGCCGCCGCTGCTTCCCCCGCCCTCCTGCGCGGTGGCTCCCTCGCCGCCTGCCCCCCCGCGCCAGCCCCCCCCGGGCTGCCCCACTGGCGGAGGCCTCTATCGGCCCCCCCCCATGGACCTGCCGGGTCCCGCCCGCCCCTCTAGGCTGCCTGGCCCTGCCCACCCCGCCCCTCTAGGCTGCCTGGCCCTGCCCACCCCGCCCCGCGGTCCCGGCGCTGCTCCCCGCCTCCGCGATCCCCGCACTGCCCCCACCTCCACGATCCCTGTACCGCCCCCTTCTCCCGCGGCCCCTGCACCCCTCACCGCTACTACTGCGTCTGCGCTGCCGGCTCCTCCCACGGTAACTGCCCCCTCGGCACAAGACGTCCTTGCGGATGTGGCACCACCCCCCATCACGGCTCCGTCACAAGCCCTCCCGTTGGTTGTGCCTCCTTTACCAGCTGCTGCGGCTAGCTATGGCCTCTCAGCCTTTGACGCGGTCATCCCTAGAGCCGTCATGGATGTCAAGGCCCCCGCGACCGGTCCCCCGCCCTCACAGGGCTCCTGGAATGCTATAGCTACTTCGCCCCCGTGTGGGCTCCTGGGCGAAATCACCCCCCTGCCTAGGCCACGGCAGGAGCTGCTGGCCGGCTCTGCCCCATGCCTCCTCCTCTGGAGACAGTTCCTTTGAATAGCTATTCAAACACAGCATCTTGTAATGCCCCCTCGGTACAGTAGCTGTGCCCCCCACCGGATCAGAACAGGATCCTTTCATATCTGACTGCATATCCAGTTATTCACGAACGAGACAAGCCTGCAGCCTATAAAGACAGAGTACTCTGCCCTTAAAGAATTGCAAAGGCTGGCACATAACATGGGTGCTACCTCTGAACAACTAATAGCATATATGCAGTCATTAAGCTCAGCTTATGTCCTCACTCCTGCTGACTGGAAAAATATAATGAAGATGATCCTGACGGCAACTCAGTATTTAGTATGGTTTTTGGACTATCATGCATTTTGCCTCTCCCAAGCAGGACGTTTGCAACGCAGGGATCCCCCTGTCCTTGTGGTTCAGTTGACGGGTGAAGGTGTGTATGAAAATGCCAGAACCCAGACAAACTATCCAGATGATATTTATAATCTCATTACTCATCTTTCTATTTCAGCCCTGCGCCACGTTCCAGCAGTACACAAAGCTGTTAACATTTCTTATGCTAAAATTGAGCAGGGTCCAAGCGAACCTTACACGGTTTTTATGGACAGACTCCAGGCAGCGCTATCCCGACAGGTGGAGGATGAGGACACACGACAAAATCTGTTACGGCATCTCGGGTTTGAGAATGCAAATCCTGACTGCAAAAAGGCCCTCTTATCTATTCGTAATCTCCGTAACCCCCCCTGCTGCGGCTTATGCATCTCGGTTGCAGAAAGTACCTGGCAATCGTTGTCATCGCTGTGGGTCCCCTGGGCACATGAGAAAAACTTGCCCTCTACTGCGGCCAAAAACCCAGTCACCTTCCACTAACTCTCCTCCTAGTAAGTGTCCCTTGTGTAAGAAGGGCTTTCATTGGGCTAGAGATTGCCGCTCTCACCCTGCTGCAGACCGCGGACCTGCGGTCTCAGGAAACTGCCCGCGGGGGGCGAGCTCGCACGCTCCGTGGAATCAAACAAATGCGAAGGACGGCGTTTGGCAAGCCAACTCGTCCCAGAAACCTCAGGAAGTGCCGGCCTGGACTTGGCCGCCAGCCAACCAGTGACTGCAGACCACCTTGGTTCATTTAGTCCCTACAGGAGTATGGGGACAAATCGGCAATAATATGCATGCTTTACTAATCAGACGTTCTTCTACCACTAAGCTAGGACTCTTTGTGTTGTCTGGTCTCATTGACTCCGACTTTGAAGGTGAAATACAGATCATGCTCTGGACACCTGTGCCACCTTGCTATATACCCACGGGCCAGCGACTTGCGCAGCTGGTTCCATTTTGCAGTACAACTCCGGGCGGAAAAGGTAAGCGCAGCACTGCTGGCTTCGGAAGCACTGGCCAGCCTCAATTTTTTTGGGCAAGTGCTATCACAGCAGCTCAGTCGACCATGGTCTGTACCATTGATGGTAAGGCATTCAAAGGACTTGTTGATACTGGGGCTGATGTTTCTATTATCAGAGCCAGGGACTGGCCTAGTGATTGGCCCACGGTTGACCCTGCCTAGACTCTGGTTGGGGTAGGAGGGCTTCAACGCCCTCGACAAAGTGCTCATCTTCGCCTTGTTCTTGGCCCCGATGGGCAGACTGCCCGCATTGCACCATTCATTGCTCCGGTGCCGTGTACATTATGGGGACGTGATGTCCTGGGACAGTTTGGAACCACTGTGACCATAAACGCTGACTCCCGTCAACCCCTTTTTT
>JACAXG010000419.1:31040-49437 GCA_018881555.1 Amblyornis subalaris
AGACTAACGACTTAAAAAGGCCGGATTTTTGCAATAAACGCCCCTCCTTTTGCACCTGCCTGAGGTCTCCACGTGGCTTTGAATCCTTTATCGCTGCAGTTTGACACTGGCCAAATGCCAGGCATCCACGAAAAAAAGCCCACTCACTCACTCTCCTCTGCTCTGCAACTGGACAGAGGAGAGAAAATTTAACAAAGGATTCATGAGTTGAGATAAGTACCTGGAGAAAACACTTCAAGGGCAAAACAGGCTCAACTTAATGATATAAAGTGAATTTATTACTAACTAGATCAGAGTAGGAGAATGAGAAGTAAAATAAACCCTTAAGAACACCCTTGTCTCCCCCCAACCCATCCCTCCCTCCCACCAACCAGCGCAGGGAGACAGGGTGGGGGTTTTGGTCAGTTCATCACCCAAGATCTTTCCGCTGCTCAGGGAGAGGAGTCGTTTCCCTGCTGCACCGTGGGGTCCCTCCCATGGGAGACAGCTCTCCGCAAACTCCTCCAGCATGGGTCCACTCTCACGAGCAGCAGTCCTCCCTAAACTGCTGCAATGTGAATTCCTCCCATAGGCAGACAGTCCTCCCAAAACTGCTGTGGCGTGGGTCACTCTGCCACGGGGTGCAGTCCTCCAAGGACAAGCTGCTCCAGCCTGGAAGCAAGGCCTCTCTCTCCATGGGACTCCTGCTGGACCACAATGTCCTGGCATTCACCTGCTCTGGCGTGGGCACCTCCCCCACAGGCTGCGAGTGGATCTCTGCCTCCCCGTGGTCCTCCATGGGCTGCAAGGGGACAACCTGCCTCACCATGGTCTTCACCACAGGCTGCAGGGACATCTCGGCTCTGGCACCTGGAGCACCTCCTCCCCCTCCTTCTTCACTGACCTTGGTGTCTCCATTGTTGTTTCTCTCACATATTCTCACTCCTACTCTTCTCTAGCAGGAAAAGTACAACTACCCCCAAACTTTGTTTTGATTTCTTCTTAAATATGTTATCACAGAGGCATTACCACCATCTCTAATTGGCCCAGCCTTGGCCAGCAGCACGTCCATCATCAGAGCCATCAGGGATTGGCTCTTCTGGACATGGTGGAAGCTTCTAGCAGCTTCTCACAGAAGCCACCTCTATGTCCCCCCCGTGTGGAGAGTTAGGGATATGCGTGCGGAAGATATCGGGCTGTAACGGTCAGCCAGGACCCCCTCCCCTCTCGCAGTCTGACCTTCGCTCCCTGCCCGGCCGCACCTAACCGGACGTGAGCAGAAGGAAGTGACACTCACTGCCCAAGCCATAAAAACCCCTGTAACCCTGCAATAAACGCCATTTGCTATCCACCACATTGGTGTTCAGGAGCATATGGACCGAGTGGCCCAGGGGTAGGGCTGCCGTGCCGGACTCGAACCAGGCCGCCGCAACACCCCCGCTACCAAAAACCAGGCCCTGCAAAACCAACACAGGAGGTTATAGCCAGGTGAGGGTTGGTCTCTTCTCCCAGGCAGCTAGCAATAAGACAAGAGGACACAGTCTTAAGCTGCGCCAGTGGAGGTTTAGGTTTGACATTAGGAAGAAGTTCTTCACAGAAAGGGTGATTGGGCATTGGAATGGACTGCCCAGGGAGGTGGTGGAATCACTGTCCCTGGAGGTGTTTAAGAAAAGACTGGATGTGGCACTTAGTGCCATGGTCTAGTTGACAAGGTGGTGTTAGGTCATAGGTTGGACTTGATCTCCAAGGTCTTTTCCAACCTAGTTGATTCTGTGATTCTGTGATTTTATAATCCAATTGTATTATAGAGCTCAGTTTCTGTGGGTATTTTCTGCCACATCTTATGGTTAGGTATACCTGTTATACCCTCAGTAATGCCTTAATAAAATAAAGGGGAACTTACCTTGAACTCATCGTATCCAGGGGGTCAGAAGACCTCCCCAAGAAACCTTTGGTGTGCATGCTGAGGCTTCTCCCGATCTCACGAATCTGTGGAGCATCAAAAGTGTTGTCCCTTTGTGGTCAACAAAAATTGTCACTGAAATCATTGGGATAAATAAAAACCCCAACACTGTCTTTTTTAATGTTAGTGAGTGTTATGGTTTTAATGGGCTGTGATTGGATGAAAGTTTAGGACCAACAGACGGTCATTTTCGCCTAGCGAAATTTGCATATCTTTGTGGAAGAGAAAGGCGGAAGGGCATCCATTTTAGACTCGCCAGCCGCAGGGGCGGGGGCGCCCGGGCTTTGCCCGAGCGGTGGCCATCCGTGGCCCTGCCGGCCCCCAGCGAGGCAGCTGCCATGAAACCGTGTCCGCCCCGGCCCTGCCGGTCCTCTGGCGAACCATTGCGAACCGCTGCCAGCCCGCGGTGAGTCCCGGCGGGGGGGGGGTTTCCCCACTGCCGCCATAGCTTATGCTAATCACCATGCTGCCAGGAGCGAGTGACCACCACTATGCAGCCGAAAGCTGCGGCAATCACTGCATCAAGACTGTGTGCCGCGAGAAATATGGCGAGGACTTCATAAGACCAACTCCTCTAGGCATAATTTGCGGACACTGATCTCTTCTACCAAGTCAGAGCGAACAGGTATGGTCGCGTGGAGAGAAGACAAGATGGCGGCGGCCACATGGCCTAACCTACCATGGCCACGCGAGAATCAGAGAAAAGAGAACAAATCCACCTTATATAGAGCTGAGACTTTCTTCTGTGAGCCTTAGTGAGCTTTTAAATATAACAAACTATTCCTCTATAAGCCATGAAGAGTATTTGGGGGGATGAAGAGATTTTCTACAACTGGAGAGAAGTTCCCCACTCTAGTAGTGCGTAAATTGCTGAGGCTTTTTGGAGATTGAAGAAAAGGACCTTTACTTTCAGACTAGAACAACTCATCTCATCCTTAAAAAGACAAAACCCCATAAACTGTTCTAGCCCACACTGGCAGTGTATTGGAAAAGACTGCGGGTAGTTGGGTGAGGAACTGTTTTCTCACTACATTCAGGTATTCGGGTCGGCCTGTTAGTGTCTGTGATAGAAGTTACAGCAGAAGAAAGATTTTGTTTCTAAGTACTAAGGACTCTTAAAAATCCCATGTTTTTGTTTTTTCTTCGTGCGTTTGGTAAGAAGGTGGGATGGTTTTTTGGGAGAAGGGAAAAGTATCTGTATGTTTGCCTTAATATCTCTATTATTATTCATCTTTTTACTTGTAGTTTTGGTAGTAATAAAATCCATTTTACTATTTTAAGTTTTGGAGCCTGTTTTTGTTGTTAAATCCTCTTAAGAACAATTTCTCGTGGTGGTCTGGAAATTCTCCAGGCTAACCAATGACAGCGAGCTTTATTCTTGGCCAAGAGGTGTGTGTGGCTGACAAAGTTCTGGCCTCCACACAGACCCCTATACAAAACTTTTTCACTTATTTATATATTTTTAGCAAACAAAGAAATGAATGTTCATTTATTCTAAATTACATAATTGTCTTCATTAATTAGTAATCTATCCTCTATTGGTTATTGATTTCTCCCTCTTCATGCTAATCTGGTCCACATTCTTTAGTCCTTCTGCTATCTTTTTCTCAGGCGGGGAGTCTCCAGTTTTCCAGGTCTTAATCTCCTCTGTGTCTTCTGGTTACTCCAACATCCCTGAAGGGCCATACATTTAAGATCCCAGATGCCCAGTCTTCAAATTCCTTTGGCTTTGTTTATTGAAGCTTGTCGGAGTTAGTTTTTAAAAACTTAAGGTTTCAGTGATTTAACGATCAAAGTAACAATAAGAGTCTGTGAAGAAACTTAACTAGTGCTGGCTAAAAGTGGGCGCTGCTTACAATTAATTAAAACAACTAATTAAAGATTAGTTAGGAAACTCCTATCATTTCCAACAACAGGACAAGAGGAGACCGACTCAAGCTGTACCAGCGGAAGTTTAGATTGGACATCAGGGAAAATTTCTTAACCAAAAGGATTGTCAAGCATTGGAACAGGCTGCCCAGGGCAGTGGTAGAGTCACTATTCCTGGAGGGATTTAAAAGGTGTGTAGATGTGGCACTTAGGGACATGGTTTAGTGGTGGACTTCTCAGTGCTGGGTTAAGGGTTGGACTCAGAGGTCTATTCCAACCTTAATGATTCTATGATTCTAAACAGATTTAAACTACCGAAGGCTTCATCTCCTGCAATGATGTATTGGGTTTGCATGGCCTGATTTTTGGTAGCAGGGGGGACACAGAGGTGGCTTCTGTGAGAAGCTGCTAGAAGCTTCCACCATGTCTGGCAAAGCCAATCCCTGGTGGCTCCAAAGATGGATGGGCTGCTGGCCAAGGCTGGGCCAATTAGAAATGGTGGTAACATATTTAAGAAGAAATCAAAACAAAAGTTATTGGGCAGATGTAATTGCGGCCAGAGAAGAGCAGTGTGAGAACATGTGAGAGGAACAACTATGCAGACACCAAAGTCAGTGAGGAAGGAGAGGGAGGAGGTGCTAAGGGTGCCAGAGCAGAGATTTCCCTGCATCCTGTGGTGAAGACCACGGTGAAGAAGCTGTCCCCCTGCAACCCATGGAGGACCACGGGGAGGCAGAGATTCACCTGCAGCCTGTGGAGGAGTGTTACGAATGGGAGAAAGAGCTTTCAGGGCTCTGCCTTTGCTCGGATTTCTGGCAGTAGCTCTTTTGAGATGGCCTGCACCTCAAAACCCACTCTTGCTGGCAAGTTCTTTAATCATGACCCATTAGGTCTATTGCAACACGAATTATTTATTGAATAGACGCAAGAAAAACACAGTGTAGTGTGGCTGTTGTCCCGGGGTCGCGGATGAAATCATGGCACGGTCACGATCGAGAGTCGATGAAAAATGCATAAGTGGATTTATTTATTAATATAAAGACCTGTTTTATACCTTTGGTGTGCTTGAAATTCATAAGGTCATTGGTCCTTGGCCATACACCTCTCAGGATGATTGGCCAGACTAGTGCAACGCCTTACTGAAAATATTGTGCTTTCGGTATAATAACAAGTCCACAAGTGTATGATATGAAGAAGTGTCGTTAGAAAAACATCTCGCTTGTTTACATAGCTTCTGTGAGAAAAGACAGCTTCTCACAGAGTGCAAAATGCTAGAGAATTTCTCTGCTGAGAGCTTTTCAGCATCCACAGTGTAGGGTCACTTATCCTCTTAAATCTTACTACAGGGGTGCTTCTCTGGCACCCCCGACATTACTTCGGACGTTCTTATCAGAGAGGTCGGACAAAGGCGATTTTAACAATTTATTGGTAAAATAACAAACTAGGCATCAGTCTTGTCAGGCGTGAGATTTCAACAATACATTGTAAAATGGCGAATGTCACAGGACTCAGTGTTGAACAATGTGATAGATAGATGCTATAATATTGGCTTTCTACAAATGTTAAAATGAGTGATGTTAAAGTAGCTTTTGTAATAGAAATTATAAAAGTGGCTTTCTACAAATAGATGCTTTGTTACAAATAGATACTATATGTATAATGTAGCTTTGTTATGAAGATGTGGTTTTGTAACAATAACTAAAACCTTTATTTCTGTCATTTAACCTAAAACTTAGACATAATAGTGAAATAGCTATGCTTGTGAGCTGTCTGCTTGGCTGGATAACATCCAACCAACGTGTGCTGAGGACCCCTGCTACTGACATGCCAACTATCAGCAACTACCGTCTGCAGAAACCATGGACCAAAGCCCACTCTGGGGATGATAATAAAAACGGACTAAAACCACAGCCAAGAAATGCGCATGCTCTAAAAAGGCGGACCCAAGGAGGAGCCATGCTAAACAGTTCCTGGAACATGCAAGCTAGTTTGTGAATATGCATGCAAGTTTTGAATATGCCTAATTGCTTATGAATATGTGATAAGCTGCTGTATATGTAAGGAGTGTCCCCGAAGTGGCAGGTGTGCTCTTGGCTGAGCGCCAAAGCACCCAGCGCTGTGAATTTTGCTTTATCTTTGTCCCTTATTGTCCTTTATTAAACTTTTCAATCCTAACAGGAGAAGTGAACTTCGTTTTTCACAAACAAGAATTTATAGTGTTTTAGACCAATAGGTTACTGAGACAACTACTGTTTTGACTTTTTGACCTATCTTAGCTGGACCTGCCACCTGCAATGCGGCAGTATTTCCACGAATCACTCATCATGTCACGTACTCATAGATACCTCTATTGTAACATCTAAATTCTTTACTTAAACTATAACTTGACTTAAAGTATAAAGTTAAAACCCTTCACCAAAAACACCCAAAAATGTGCTTCTTGCTTATCACTATGAAAACACAGATCTGTAACCCTCCTGCTTAGAGCTATAAATCATTGTTAATTAAGCTAACCCAGGCTTCTTCCAAGGTTATAAATCAAGGCTACTATCAGCTTTTACTTCTCTGTTTCCTACACACAGACATGAGACTTTAACAAATTACTTACTACACAGGATAAACAAAAGGAATACTACTAGTAGGTTAGAATATGAACACTGTGCCACCGTGAGTAATATGCTAGGCTGAGCGACTGCGCTTTCAACAAGAAAGACAGACACAGGACTTTAAGAGATCACTTACTACACAGGATAAACAAGAGAATTACTACTAGTAGGTTACAATATACAGCACACGATAAAGGTACCAATATTACTGCTAGCGAAGAAATAGTATAGTTTAGAAGCCAATATGACTTACCGGACCAAATTGTGGCATGCCGAGGCTTCTTTCACCCAACTTCTAGAAGAGAAGAAGTACTCGAGCCCGGCATCCCGGAGCTTGAGGGGTCTGTCCTCATACACACCTTAGAGGTGTGTAGGTTTTCCGATTTGTGAGAGATCTTTTATAGCTGTAAAGTTCTAGTGTCTGTCAGTCACAAATTGCAGCATAATCTCCCTTCACAGCAGCTGTTTATTGTCATGTCAGCCTTGGGGCCTGAGTGTCTCACAACACTATGGAAAAAGGGGAGATTCTCTAATTTATGCAAACAGCAGATAACCTTGACAGCAAGAAGGAAGGTGGGGGGGGCGAGCTGCCTAGCCACAAGGAGCCCCATGCAAGAGCAGGTGGATGCCTAGAGGAGACTGTGATCCTATGGGAGGCCCATGGAGAGAGGGGCCCTGCTCCCACGCTGGAGCAGCCTGTCCTTGGAGGATTGCACCCCATGGAAGAGTGACCCACACTGCAGCAATTTGAGGGGTTCTGTTGCCCATGGGATGGACTCACGTTGCAGCAGTTTGCAGAGAGCTGTTGCTTGTGAGATTGATGCGTGAATAATAACTCTATAACCTGAAAGTTATAAAGTAGGTATGTTTAATTCCAGCATGCTGGGCACATGAGGATAATTCCTCCAAAGCATGTGCCACATCTGCAACAAAGCTCTCTATATTTATTTCCTAAAAACATTAGTATGTATTAAGGTTCCCCGATATGCCTATACATATGCATAATCTATTCCCGCTTCCCATGATAATGAGCTCTGAGATAATTTCCATACACTTGCGCTAGCGCAGTGCCTCCTGGTGGTCGTGGGCAGGGGTCCCAAGATGAAGTAAGCCGAGTCTTCCTTGGAGTTGAACTTTTCACCTCGCCTCCTTGTGCATGCTCTCTGGTCCCTTGGTCTCAGTCTAAACTTTATGGCTAGTTCCAACCAGTTCAGGGGTCCAGAGAGCAGGAAACCGAGTCGCGGTTCCTTCATTCTATCAATAGTTTGGCATCCTCCCTCATTCTGCCTTAGCAAGCACAATTAAGCTAAGCGAACGATATATTGTCTAGCAAACAGCACAGCTCTTACAGGTGGATATGGTTCTGCAGGTGAGCCCTTAACCCCTTAATTCCCTTATATCAAGATGAACTCATGTTGAAGTTCATGGACAACTGTCTCCCATGGAAGAAACCCCACTGAGCAGCAGGAGAAGCCATGGGTGATGAACTGACCATAACTCCCATTCCCTGTCTCCTTGCGCCACTGGGATAGGAGGTAGAGCTGGGAAGGAGGGAGGAGTGGGGGGAAGGTGTTTTTTAAGGGCTTATTTTACTTCTCATTATCCTGCTCTGATTTTGTTAGTAATAAATTCACTTCATATCTCTAAGTTGAGCCTGTTTTGCCCTTGATGGTATTTGATGAGTGATTTCTCCTGGTCTTTATCTCAACCCATGAACCCTTTGTTAAATTTTCTCTCCTCTGTCCAGCTGCAGAGGGGAGTGATAGATCAGCTTTGGTTGGTGCCTGACATCCGACCAGTGTCAGCCCACAACAAATGGCCTAATAGCTTCAGGCTAGGATGGGTTCTTTGGAGCTGCTGCGATCCTGACAGCTCCCAAGATGTGATGCTAAGATAAGGCAGCCCCGAAACCTTCATGGCCAACCTCTGCCTGCTGCTGCCTGGACCTGCCTCAGGGCTGCCCCCCTCATATTCAGCGGCTCTTAAGAGAGCAGTTTTCCCCTCACATTGTTTTTTGGGTTTTTTTCAGTGGTTGCTTTGAAGTAGACTCTTCACAGCTTTAACCACCTATGGTGTGGTAATGATGTAATATAACTGAATTCCTGCACTTAAGTAAATGCCCAGGCTCACCACAAGTAAATTAGAGCCTGTTTCCTGCAACTGCATGGCCAAGGACCTGTTGGCATGTGAAACCCGTCACTGCTTTGTCTGCAGAAGTCCTTGCAGTGATGTCCAGCAGGTCCCCCGAAGCATGAGTGGAAAGAGACAAGATGGGGGTTTAATGGGGTTCCTTTGGGTGAAAAAGGTCTTTGCTATAAGTCTGTTGGAGATGCTGTTTTTCTGCTTCCACTTTTTGATACTTTTCCTTATTTCCCCCTCCATATATCTCAAATGCAGCCACATCTTTTATACCTGAGGTCACACATCACCAACATAACAGTTGACTTTCCAGAGGCATGCTCCTCTTTCAGACTGAAACAGTTTCTGCACTCAGTGACATAGGTATTATGATTCAGCATCTTGGGCACATATCCCATCTCAACAGGCTTGGTATTCCCAGGAGCCAGGTGAGACACCTCTATCATCATTCTGACAGAACAACAGATGTGGACTCACAGAAATTTCCTTCTTGCCTCGTCTATGCTTGGATTTTCCCGGCTTGAAGCAGACATGTGGCTTAATAATTTTTTTGTTGTATTTTTCCCCAGTTCCACCAGAATGAGATTCAAGCCAGTCATGAAATAAACACAAAAGTAAAACAGAGAAGATTCCTGCTGCAGACAATGTAGAGCTGCTAACAGATTACCATCATGTTTTTGAAAGATAAGGGGGTGTTCCAGGAATGTTGTGCCTGAAAACAGATACAGGGTATTCAGCCAGCACAGCACTTGCTTTGTGGAGGTTTCACAGCATTCAGAGATATTTTTTTCTATTAATAGAAAATTAATTAAGCTCAGTTTTCCTATGGGTTTGTCTCAGACATGCCCTTCACCTCTCCACTGCAATACATCCACAGCTCCCTCTCATATTCCAGAGGCTGAGTGCAACACTAACAAAAACCTCCCCCCATGTTGGTACCAGCATGAAAAAACTCTTGATAAGGACAGTAGAACAGAACAGCATTTAAATCACTTGATAAGAATAGTAGAACAAAGCAAAAATTTACTCTTATCGAGGACAGTAGAACAGAATGGCACAGCCTTGGAAAAGTAGATAAAGGATGTAACTTAGGCAAAACACAAGCAGGATGCCAGCTCAGCTCTGCAAGACTGACAAAGTAGAAGTTATGCAAAACAACGATACTGCGCTTATTCAAAAGCGGGAGTTGAGGAACAGCTCCGGTCCCCTTCATCCCTGGCTCACTGATAATTGAGGGGCTGGGCCCTGAGATTTCTTCTTCAGTATTGGACAGTCATTTTTCCAATGTCCCTTCTTTTTGCAGAAAGCACACTGGTCACTGTCCAAAGAAGAAGAGGCACTGTTGATTTCTTAGGTGACCTCTCATTAAAATCTCTCTTATTATGCTGGTGTCTGTTCCTATCTCTTGGCTCTCTGCTCCTGTATGCTGTCCAAGCTACATCTAACAATTTGGCTATATCCTGCTTCTCATCTAGCTTTTGGAGTTTTCTCCTTATATCATTTGAAGATTGACCTACAAACAAGTAAACCAGGTGAGCCTTTCCTTCAGTTGATTCAAGGTCTATATTTGTATATTTGCTTGTGGTTTCTCTTAGCCGATTTAAAAAGTCTGTTGGGGATTCATTCTCATCCTGTTTTACTTCGTATAATTTGGACCAATTTATAGCTTTAGGGGTTGCATGTTTCATTCCATATACTATCCAGTTCTGGTAACGTTTTAGCTTTTCCATGTCTGCTGGGATATTTGGATTCCATTTTGGGTCATCTGAAGAAAAGACTTCACCAACTGACTCTCGAATACCACCACCCACTATTTGGCCCTCAATAGTTGAGATAATTGTTCTTTTTACCATTTCTCACTCTGTTTGGTCTAGCAAAGCGTTCATTATGCTATTCATATAATTCCAATCAGGACACTGTGTTTTGATAGCTTGTTCTACAAAATCAGCTGCCTTTTGAGGGTCTTCTTTGTATTTCCCAACTGAACTTTTCCAGGTTTGTAGTTCCATCAGGGAAAATGGGACCTTGATAGAAACTGGACCCTGATTTCCTATGGCTTCCCTCAACAGAGCCTGCAGTATTGGTTCTTTTCCCTTTTCGGATCTTGTCCTAGCTATAGGCCTGGGGGCTTCTATGGCTTCTTGAGCTATCTTCCCTTTTCTTTTCTTGGACCGAGAAGCTTTTCCTTTAGCTTTCCTTTCAGGGAAGGGAAATGGATCAAGCTCTTCTGAAGAGGAATCAGAATCATTGCTATTGTCTGTTGTACTATCACTGTCCACATCTGTGCTACTGTCTGTGTCATTCTGACTTCGTCTGACAGGTCGCTTCCCTTTCCCTCTGTCGGTCGCTCTGTGGCAATGTGACCCTTTCTTTTTCCCTTTCCCTGCCCCTCTGATGTCACTGTGGGATGTTCCCTCCCCGTTCCTTCTGTGGGCTGGGCCTGCTGTATCACTTTCCCAAGGCGGAGCTGTGGGCTGCAGCCCCTCCCCTGCGGGCTGGGCTGAAGTCAGCTTCTCTCCACTCCCCGGTGCCGCACCAGCAGGCGGAACTGAGGCGTGGTTTGGCGCAGGGGTTGGGATTGGGGGGGGCCACATCCCTGGCCAGAAGGGCCAGCCCACAGGCGGTTTTCCCCCACCCCCCGACCCCGTTGCAATGAGTGGCGTTTCCAACTGCCGGGGAGGGGCGGGCCAAGTGAATGGATCCTCTTGCTCTTTTTCTATTTTCACCAGCGGGGAGGACAGCAGGGAGGTAGTTTCTGTCCCTTCCCTGCTCGACTGTTCTGGGGAAGAGAGCGGAGGGAGTTGGGCAGATGACTTAGGCAGAGAAGTGGGAGGAGGGGGGGGACCGGGAGGAGGAAGGGGCCCCCTCCTTCCCTGTCTGTCCCTCATGGCGGGGGCTATCTGATCTATGTCCGGTAACTCATACTCTGTTTTAAAGGTCACCTCTTTTTTTCATCTTCTCTACCTTTCCCTTTTAAAGCCAACATACACTGTTTTTTCGAGTTTTGGATCTGAGGGCGTGTGGAAAGCAACAAGAAAGGTTCAACGTATCTCAACTCTTCCCATCTTTCCTCTAAACGAATTCGAGTCATTAGTTTTAATATTAATTTATCATCCAGCGTCCCAAATTGAGGCCAAGTCTCTCCATCTGATAACGAATATAAAGGCCAAACCCTAGTACACAATCTTATAATCTCTGTTTTTGCAAGAGGCGTTCGTTTCCCGGTTAAATTGGTCAATGCTTCAAAACCAAATCTAGTGAGGAGTTTTTAGGGATCTCTACACTTTCACTCGAGAAAATACAATCTATATTTCCCATTTTTACAAGTTAAAAGCCGCGGAGACAGAACAGACCAATAGGAAGCAAGAATACAGTCCCAAGCCAGCATCCAGCACCGGAATTGGACAAAAGAAGGCTGCACTAGGTGAAAAGGCAGAGAGAAAGCACAAAACCGAGAAAGAACTGCAGGCTTTTTAACTAGGGAGGATCGGGATCAGACCTCGAGTCTCCTGGTTTCCAGCCGGCAGCGCTGCTTCTGCGCCACCGCTGGTTCGAGGTCCAAAGGGCGAAACGCAGACTTACCAGTCTGAGTCGTTCCCTCCCCTTCCCGCCAATGGATCGTACCAAACCTGTGTTAGAGATAGGGGTGTACGAGAGAACAAATGAAACAAGCAAAACTTACACTAGACTACCAATTCCCTTCTCTAAACACCAGTGAATCAAACAGAAGAGATCTCTTAACCAAACAAACATGCTAGCAACTAACAATATTGCTTTCTCCTGGTGTTATTAGCTCTCTCTCTTCCTCTGGTGGTTCTTGGATTCCCCCATGTTCTCGAACGATGGTGGTTTGGTCTCTCGTGGTCACGTGACTTTCCGCCGGCAAAGGAAAAAAACTTCTTAAAAACAATCCAAAAAAATCTGTTTTCGGGAACTTTTCAAGGAATCTCGAGCCCCACATTGGGCGCCAGAAAACTGATGCCTTATCTGTTTGAAAAGCAGAGGCTGAGGCCGGATAAGAGGGTAAGAAAAAGTAAAAATTTATTTTGAGGTACGGAGAAAACAAAACCTTTCCCCAGGGTACCCCCGGGATCAACCGCATTCACAGGGACTGGGCCCGATCCCTGCGGGCGGAGCAAAGGAACTGTAAGTTGTAAAAAGGGTATAAAAGGTAAGGGGTGTGTGTCCGCGCACTCAAGCTTCTACTATTATAGGGTTTCAGTGAATTAACATAGTTTTGAAATATTCTCCAATGAAAAGCAGAATTTAATAAGACTATTCCTTGTGGCAGATTTCTATTGGAGATCTTTGCTATTTCGATAGCTTCGTTTTTTGGTCGTCATAAAGCGATATCATGTCCAACTCTGGAATGCTTAAGGATGATAACTTGGTTCTATTTTGTCTAGAACAGAGTGCATTATTATCTTATGAATTTCAGTGGAAAGTTTCAGGAATTCTATTATTCTAACATTACATTCTAATATATATAAAGCTAGAAAAGCAAAAAACCCCCTGTGTTCCGTCCCGATATAAGGGGAGTTGGGAGAAATTCTTTTGATAGATTTCTCGGACGAGAATCAAGCGCATACGCAGCAATATTATATCTGAGAACTGTTTATTAATAAATGTCCTTGCCAAAAGAGGATAGAAAAGGGAGAAAGAGAGGGGAAAACCGGACAGAATGTCACCACCAGAATCCCAGGGGCCCTGCCAGCGTCTGCTCGAAGCACACTGAAAGCTGTGGCGTCCACGTGGCTCAGCGCGGCTTTCAACCAGCGGTGGGCTGTGTGTCTGCCGTCGGCGTGGAGCGGGGCGTGGGCGATGGCCATCAGCAAGCTCGTGGCGGGGACGGCTGCTCCGTTGGCGAAGAACAGGCAAGGAACCGAAAACGGTGGGCAGAGCAGGTCGTTGCGGCGACTGGCGGCTCGGAACATGGTGTCAGCAGGGAAGCGGCGGAGCAGGTCATCGCGGCGACGGGCTGCCTCGGGGGTGCGGACAGGAACAGAGGCAGGGAAGGAGCAGGACCACAGGGAGAGAAAAGCAAGTGGGGGGGGACCCCGAGCTGAACCTGCAGGCGAACCCCCACTCCCAAGGAGCTAAAACATGGCGAGCATCTCGTGGTGTCATCGGTTGCTTTTATATCCCTTTTTCCCAGGCATCCGTGTATCTGCCCCTCCTGCAAGGGGGGGGTTATGGGACCAGGGGCCCCTGCCAAAACTGCTAGTGGCAACGGACTTTTGGTTAACTGACCATATAAGAAATGAGACTGATGTATAACCCATATAAGGACTGAAAATGTGTGATTGGTTGAGTGAACAAAAGAATACCATATAAGGAATGAGACGGGTGGCCGAAGAATCATTTTTTATTCTTACTAAACCTAATTTTACATTTTCATTAAGTTACCTGTGTAAACATAATGTATCTCTACCTGGAAAAGAAATTAATATAGTTAATATTTCTAAATATATTGTTTATAACATTAATACATAGAATTTTTATAAAGGAATTTATCCATAAGGTATTATTTGATATTATGCATATGCATTCCTTTAGTTGTTTACAATTATCCATGTTACCATTAATTATACCATTCTGTTACTACATATATAATTTTAAAGAAATTTTACCAATTGAAATTAATAGAAATTTACTTGTAGGTATTTTAGGAAAACCTTTCCACTCAAGGTTGAGGCCCTGGCCAAGCTTTAACCCTGACTGGACAGGAAAGTAAGTCAACAAACCCAGGTATTTCTACACTAAAAATATAGTCAAGTCAGCTTGACTTGTTGATTTGGTCTTTCAAGAAGCTTGGAAGCCTTACCTGGAAAAGGTCTTCCAAGTACTCACTGTGAGATGGTTTTCCACAACAATTACAAACACTGGGTGATAGTATAATATTTATAGTATTTTTATTCAGTGTGTAGTTATTGTTTTATTAAATGTATTGTTTTACTATTCATAGTAAGAAAAGTACATACTATGTTACATATTTTAAAACAAAAAAGGGGGGAGTGATATACCCCCCACAAAAGACTGTAAAAAGCTTTGTATATTCTTAGTTTTTTAAATTGCATTATCTTTATTTGCCTCATGCCACACAGGAGAAGCAGCTAAGAATACTCACCGTCATTTTACACTAATTTTTACAACCCTAGGTATCCCCAAACAAAACAGATAATAATCCTACATGTATCTCTCATTCTGTTGCATTCTTTTTTGCCTGTGGGAGATTCAACACTCCACAGGCATCCCACATTCTCCAACAGGACAAGTTCTTATTGAGCAGACACATAATACACTGAAATGTTTACTTGGGCAACAGAAAGGGGGAACACAGGGCCTCACGCCACAGAAGAGGTTATCTAAAACTCTGTATGTTTTTAATTTTTTCTGGTAAAATCCTGGGACCCTACCCTCTTATAACGTGGGGAAGAGGTTGTACTTGTATTTCCACAGATACAGGTCCTAAGTGAATACCTACACGATACATCCGCCCAGTGCAAGAGTGCATCTCGTCATCCACATCAACGTTGAGACAGAGATGCCTGCGACGATGGAGAAGAGGAACCTGTATCGTGTTAACTTTAGTGTGTGGGTAGAAATCCATTGTATGTAGAAGAAGCGTTAGAGAGAGGACAGGGGATCCATGCTCCCTTTTCGAAAATTTTACATGGCATAAAATAGTTATGACTTTTTTGACGTTTATGTCTCTCCACAACCCTTTCAGAAGCTGGGGAATTATTAGCTGGGTTAAGAATATTATTAAAGTGGAAATGTATATTCTAGGAGTGTTATTAATTATAATGATATGTTTGCCTTATATAATTCAATATGTACAAAAACTAATTGATGAATCAATAAAGCAAATAATGATAGTTAAACACAAAGGGGGAGATATGGGACCACGGGCCCCTGCTAAAACTGCTAGTGGCAATGGACTTTTGGTTAACTGACCATATAAGAAATGAGACTGATGTAGAACCCATATAAGGACTGAAAATGTGTGATTGGTTGAGTGAACAAAAGAATACCATATAAGGAATGAGACAGGTGGCCGAAAGAACGTATATAAACCGCATGTTCTCTCAATAAAGTGATTTTGCTCGTGCACAGTGTGTTTGCATGCACCGGCAGGGTCCGTGTTACACACGCCGACGGGGTGGCTTGCAGCCCAGTCCTGATTGGCTGTCAGGCAAAGTCTCTGCAGAGACAGGGTTCCTCTCCCTTTTCTTACCTGCCTCTTGCACATGGTAATCTTATAATGTTGAGGCATACATACAAACTGAATTGGTTCCTCTCACCCTGGCATCAGCAGGGAGTCATGTTCATATCCCCAGAATGCATGTGGTTAAGATCGATGCCATTATGTGCTCAGTGTGATGATACACACATAGCCACCACAGGAGTTTTAATACACAGTGCCAGATAGTTATTAACACCATACAATTTAATTCATTGGCTGTTCTCACCCAGTCAAATCCCCTTGAAGCACACACTGGACTTCCCCATCCTCCTGCATTACCCACCAAGTGGACCTGGTTCCTTGAGCAAAAATAATCCCACGGATGGGTTTGCCTTTGCCTGAGGCAGAAATAACCCAGACTGTTTTCCCCAACATGTTTTTAATGTGCACTACAGGAACTTTATCCTCTTCTACAGTACATAAAAGTTTTGATTGGACAGGGTCAGTCCAACTGGCAGCTCCCCTAGTGTCGACTAACCAGGTGGCCTTGGCTAAATGTGTATCTCAGTGTTTGAAGGCCCCACCATCCATTACTCTCAGTGAAGTCTTTAACAGTCCATTGCATTGTTTGATCTTTCCAGAGGCTGGCGTGGAGAGGCAGCTCACCCCCCCCACCTTCTTGCTGTCAAGGAGGTTATCTGCTGTTTGCATAAATTAGGGAATCTCCCCTTTTTCCATAGTGTTGTGAGACAGGCCCCAAGGCTGACATGACAATAAACAGCTGTTGTGAAGGGAGATTATGCTGGAATTTTGTGACTGACAGACACTAAAACTTCACACCTATAAAAGATCTCCGTAACTCTCAGAAACTGGAAAACCTTTTACACACCTCTAAGATGTGTATGAGGACAGACCCCTCAAGCTCCGGGATGCCGGGCTCGAGTACTTCTCTTCAAGAAGTTGGATGAAAGAAGCCTTGGCACACCACACTAAAAATAATTTGGTCGGGTAAGTCATATGGGCTTCTAAACTATACTATTTCTTTGCTAGCAGTAATATTGGTACCTGTATTGTGCACTGTTTATATTGTAACTTACTAGTAGAATTTCTCTTGTTTAACCTGTGTAGTAAGTAGTTTGCGTGGCCTAGCATATTACTCACGGTGGCACAGTGTTCATATTCTAACCCACTAGTAATATTTCTCTTGTTTATCCTGTGTAGTAAGTAATCTGTTAGTCTCATGTCTGTGTTTTTCTTGTGTCTATTCAATAAATAATTCATGTTGCAATAGACCTAATGGGTCATGATTAAAGAACTTGTGAGCAAGAGTGGGTTTTGAGGTGCAGGCCATCTCAAAAGAGCTACTGCCAGAAACCTGAGCAAAGGCAGAGCCCTGAAAGCTCTTTCTCCCATTCGTAACAATTGGCGTAGTTGAATGGCAGGATCATGACATTCGGTTTGAAAAAAGAGACACAAGACTTGGCAGATAACTTACAGCAGCACAGTGTTTAGCCCATGCCAAAATGGGGAAAATTACAAGAAAAAGTAAGTGAAAGGTGGAAATCACTGAAAGGATAAAATATCCTTTGTCATACACTTACATTATGTTTAAAATCTGTTTGCCAGTGGAGGGAACAGGTAATAAAGAAGAATGACAAATTGAAACAACAGCTAAAAGAATCTGAGGGGAAAACAACACCCTTGGAAGAAAAATTAGAATTGGCATTATCAAAAAACCCAAAATCTGTGGAAACTCCAAAGTTGATAACATCACCTGAGGATGGGGATGGTAATATTCAGAAGAACTCTAATGAAATTGATAATGAAATTGTTTAATTGGATGCTGAAAAAAACACAAACCCTCCACCTTTTAAGAAGGAAGAAATGCCAGAACTTAAATTTAGACCCATAATGAAAACCAAACTGTCCTAAAAACCCCAAAGAGGTCAGAGGACGAACACAGTTAAAACTACTTCCTGGGATTCCCTGGCATTGGCAAACTTTCAAGGAAAAGGCGAACGAAAGGCAAGGAACATGAAAACTGCATGTCTGTCAAGAATTTATGAGATATTATTGGATGGTGTGGAAAGTTTCAGGTTTTGGGGTGTATGTGTCCTTCTACACCTTGGTCTAGACCCCCCTGACAAGTCCCATTCAATAGCAAGCAGAACTGCAGATTGGGCAGAAGGAATGAATATTCCAAATAAAATATTCCAGTCTCGGCAGAGGTGAATCTTAATATATTAAGACCTTTGCTAAAAGAAACTCCTATGTGGGGAAAACTTCTGCATCCTGTAGTAAACCTTTCAGGAGAAACGGGCTTGAAACATCACAAAAGAAGCCCAAATATTGAAATGCAAAAAAACCCAAAACAAACAAACAAACCCCTA
Source organism: Amblyornis subalaris (assembly GCA_018881555.1). Lineage (NCBI taxonomy): Eukaryota > Metazoa > Chordata > Aves > Passeriformes > Ptilonorhynchidae > Amblyornis > Amblyornis subalaris. Next base: position 49,173 of record JACAXG010000419.1, read on the forward strand.
AAACAGGTGAGAACTGTTAAACATAATCCAATCCGCCCAAGAGAAATGCATTGCAAAAAGCTGCCTTGGCTTTGCTGTAGGAGCTTCTGTAGGACCTGCTGTCAGTCCGGACGGTCGGGACTGCTAGAGACGAGGGATCTCTGTAGATTGGTCTTGTAGCATGAGGTTTATTGCAAAAGGCGTGGGTATAGGGGCCCTGCTTGGAGCTGCTTGTGCAGATCCAGGCAGGGCAGAAAAGCAAGGGAAGCAAGAGAGAGTGCAAGAG
>JACAXG010000419.1:95189-114553 GCA_018881555.1 Amblyornis subalaris
ATGTTGCAATAGACCTAATGGGTCATGATTAAAGAACTTGTGAGCAAGAGTGGGTTTTGAGGTGCAGGCCATCTCAAAAGAGCTACTGCCAGAAACCTGAGCAAAGGCAGAGCCCTGAAAGCTCTTTCTCCCATTCGTAACAATTGGCGTAGTTGAATGGCAGGATCATGACATTCGGTTTGAAAAAAGAGACACAAGACTTGGCAGATAACTTACAGCAGCACAGTGTTTAGCCCATGCCAAAATGGGGAAAATTACAAGAAAAAGTAAGTGAAAGGTGGAAATCACTGAAAGGATAAAATATCCTTTGTCATACACTTACATTATGTTTAAAATCTGTTTGCCAGTGGAGGGAACAGGTAATAAAGAAGAATGACAAATTGAAACAACAGCTAAAAGAATCTGAGGGGAAAACAACACCCTTGGAAGAAAAATTAGAATTGGCATTATCAAAAAACCCAAAATCTGTGGAAACTCCAAAGTTGATAACATCACCTGAGGATGGGGATGGTAATATTCAGAAGAACTCTAATGAAATTGATAATGAAATTGTTTAATTGGATGCTGAAAAAAACACAAACCCTCCACCTTTTAAGAAGGAAGAAATGCCAGAACTTAAATTTAGACCCATAATGAAAACCAAACTGTCCTAAAAACCCCAAAGAGGTCAGAGGACGAACACAGTTAAAACTACTTCCTGGGATTCCCTGGCATTGGCAAACTTTCAAGGAAAAGGCGAACGAAAGGCAAGGAACATGAAAACTGCATGTCTGTCAAGAATTTATGAGATATTATTGGATGGTGTGGAAAGTTTCAGGTTTTGGGGTGTATGTGTCCTTCTACACCTTGGTCTAGACCCCCCTGACAAGTCCCATTCAATAGCAAGCAGAACTGCAGATTGGGCAGAAGGAATGAATATTCCAAATAAAATATTCCAGTCTCGGCAGAGGTGAATCTTAATATATTAAGACCTTTGCTAAAAGAAACTCCTATGTGGGGAAAACTTCTGCATCCTGTAGTAAACCTTTCAGGAGAAACGGGCTTGAAACATCACAAAAGAAGCCCAAATATTGAAATGCAAAAAAACCCAAAACAAACAAACAAACCCCTAAAACAGGTGAGAACTGTTAAACATAATCCAATCCGCCCAAGAGAAATGCATTGCAAAAAGCTGCCTTGGCTTTGCTGTAGGAGCTTCTGTAGGACCTGCTGTCAGTCCGGACGGTCGGGACTGCTAGAGACGAGGGATCTCTGTAGATTGGTCTTGTAGCATGAGGTTTATTGCAAAAGGCGTGGGTATAGGGGCCCTGCTTGGAGCTGCTTGTGCAGATCCAGGCAGGGCAGAAAAGCAAGGGAAGCAAGAGAGAGTGCAAGAGTAATTAAGTGAGTGTGCGTGCGAGTGTGTAAGAGAGCAAGAGAGCGAGTGTCTCATTTACAATACAATAAATCATCTTCTGTGCCGAATATTCTAATTTCTATTAACCAATCTAATACAAGATACAAATCCTATAGCATTTACATACAGCCTATAAGAATCATTACATTATCATATTGTGTTACATTGTAAACCCTAAAACTACTCTTTGTACCCCCAAGCTGAGCTGGCAGGGTCTGTTGTAACCCTTGGACCTGCCTGCAAGCAGAGGGTATTGTTCAATCATAAGGGGGATTACCTTCAGCGGCCATGCCATTGTTTTCCAGTTGTTCAGTAACTAAGGCATGGCACCTCAGACATCGAACTCAGCTCTTAATTCTATTTCACTTATAGGTTTCATATTCTCCAAACCTAAGCAATCATATTTATAAGGTTTTCCTGTTTCATCCGTCCCAACACTTTGCAAATGCCAAGAACTGTTTCCAAGCAGTGGGGGGAAAAAGCGGCTGATTTAAACTCCAACTTTCTACAGAGAAAAAAAAGGGTTTCTCTACATCGGGAAAAAAACCAAACCACTCCAAATTCCTTTTACAACAGGCAGGGAACAGGGCCCTGCTAGTGCATTCTTGCATGTCAAAAGGTCTTCTGATAACCATGCATTTATCTGATTGTAACAGCAAAGAAACACTAAACCTATGTTTACACCAGAGTTTAAAATCTCTCTGAGTACTGTTACAAAGTCAAAAACCTTAAGTTTTAAAAATGAAAACTTGAAATTGTGTAACTAACTTTAATGAAAAGTGTTATCTGTTACACTGCTGAAATCGAGATGTAATTAAACCTTTAAAACAAAAGTATTACATTTTAAAATGCATCCTACTTACAAGAAAAGCAAACAAGAGTTGGTGTTTAACAATTGATTATCAAAGCTTTATCACTAACACAAAACTTTAATTACAACTGTTCCAAATATTGCAAACCTTGCTACTATGCTGAGAAATAAATAGCAATTTACATACTAGCTGTCTCCAGCTAAGTACCCAAAAATCCCTCTAAGGAAGTTAAATTCTTAAAAGTCAGGGGACTAGGAATAAAACTGTAATTAAAAGGAAATCTTCAACCCTGGAATATTAAGAAAAATCATGAGTGCTCTGCAATACTGGAGAAATAATATTCCTGGATTTTCTTTAACAGCAAAATCCTTGTACATGTTAATAATGCATATATTTTAAGAGTCACAGATCAGATGAATGTCACTAAAAGCAAACAAACCCTACAAACATATTAGCTTCACAATAGCCATATAAACCTAATCCTATACCTAGCATTCACTTCACACTGAAGTTGGAGATATCTAACTCACTAATGCCTCAGCCGAGTGAATTAATGGGAAATGAAGACAGCAGTTGCTCTGAATGTTGAAAGAGAAGTGGAAGTAGTAAAAGGAATATGGAAAGTGAACGGATGGGTGAGCTGAAAGTGATATTGTTGGCAATTAAAGGAGAAAGCAAGGATGGTGTAGTATTCTTATGCAACTGGGCTGGTGCCATGAAGTGGTTGTCAGTGGAAAGTGTTAAATTAGCAAGTAAGTGAAAAGACGTTTGGGAAGAGAAAGAGTGGAAAAGGGTTGTTATTACAAACCCAGTCCCAGTAAATCCACACAGGATGAGTCAAAGCTCATGCAAATAACAAAGCTTTATTGGCTTATTGGAACAACAAAGTGAATCAACTGATAAAAATCAGAGGAAAATATAAATTGATCCACAACATTGGTATCAATTTAGTGCATGATTCCTAAATTTTGTTGTTTTAGTTTCTCTAATAACCTTAAGTCTTTAAGTATATCCTTAGTAGACAAAAAGATTAGGTGTATCTGGATGCGAGACAAGAAAACCCTGAAGCAGCAGTGAAAAGGACGGCACAGCTGTGAAAGCTTCAGACAGAGACCCCTGAACTCCTATAAGCGAATGAAGCCAGCTTCGGACACAGAGAACCACGCTGGACTGCACAGTAACTAATAAATCTTCTATAGCTAAAGCTGCAACATAATCAAAGACTCTAAGATAACAATTATTATATTATTCACATTTTTATGTTTACAGGCTAATGTTTTTGATATAGTAGCATGACTTCTCACAACTGAATTATTCAGCCATTCCAACAAAACTTACAACTAATGATTATAAAAGAAAATAAAAAAAAGAAAAGAATGTTGTTTTTCCTAGAAGCCACTCTAATATAAACACACAGAGGGCAAAATACTACCTAATCCATAGAAGGGGAATTCTCACACATAAATGTACTGCAAGTTGTAACACTGATAACAGACCACAGCAACTGCTGATTTGTTCTGTTTACCACACATTTCATGAAAGTATTCAAATAGTGGGATTTCCACCCCAAACATATTTTTAAAAGCCTTCCTCCAGCTGAAGTGATACTTCTGGAAGGAAAGACAAATCAACAAAGCCTGATAATACAATCAGTGCTTTGCAACTTACCAACCTTTCAAAGGTAATTAAACAAAATTAAATGGCTTTGGATTTGCTTTTGGCATCCAAAGGTGGTGTGTGCACAGTTTTCAACGCCAGTCACTGTGTATACTTAAATCAGATTCTGAAAATACAAACTGATATGTTTTGTAATTTCCTTCAAGTATTATTTTAAAATACTTGTGTTTTCACCCTGGTTGTCTCAGTGAGTAAAAAGGATTTTTCCTTAAATATAACTTAAATTCTCATATGATTAGGGGATCAATTTTATATACACCTGCCTGCCTTCTTAGGACAAGGCATAAAATTCCCAAGTAAAATAATATGCTAAATAAAAAGAAACAATTGGGTTTCATTACATCTTTAATTTCCCTGAGACAACCAGATCATTCCATAATATTCGAATGTTTATCCAAGTTATTATTGTAGAATTGTCTAACACTTAATATGTTAATCAAGAACCTATAGAATAATAAACTTCATTGAAGAAGAACACTGGACTAAGAAGTGAAAGGAGTCGCTGACCATCTGCTGAATTCCTCTGACCACTGCAACCAAAAGACTGACTCCACCAAATTTTATTTATTCCTGATTTGCACCTCATCTTTCTATAATTTCAAGACTCAAGGGGTGGGGACACCCTAGTCTACACAGACTGATAACAACATAAGTAAAGTGATTTACTGAATTGTCCCCAACTACTATGAACACTCTAAATTTAATGTTTTATCTTATCATTATGATTCCTTTGTTCATTAGTAATCATTTTGAATCTATATATATATTGTGTATCATATGGTACATGTGTTGTAAGGTATTTGAGCCCTGAAATGTGCCCCAGCCAAACCATCCTCAGTTATCAGAGCCCTCAGGAATTCATCAAGGTTACTGAAATGTAAGCTGCGCTAAATTGGGAAAGAAAAAGCTGAAGAACAGAATACCAAGACAGCAAGAAGTAGATAAAGAAAGACTGTGCCACACTGGACTAGAACCAATCATATTTTCTAGAAGGTGCATGCAGAGCGCATGGACGAGATAGAGGGACCAATCAAATAATGCGTGATCGCGTGGACAGTAGTTCTAAAATGTATAAGTAGAGTGTAATGTAAACAATAAAGCGTCTTCTGCATAATCATATTGATTTGTTGTTCAGAAGTCCTGAGCTCCCGCATACATGAAATGCATAAACTACAGCAAGTGCTTCTTATCAAAATCAATAACACTTGTAAGACCTTTTGAAGGAATAGTAGAGCTTAGAAGATCAATATTTATCAAAACACTCAATAATGGTTTGCACATACATGGTAGATGCTTTTATACTATGGAGGCAAGAGGCACTCGCACTACCACTCCATAAGGTAAAGTAACGTGTCTGACAAGTAAAGGGGTGGATTGTGGTGAGGCAGCTCACCCCCTCCCCCCCCAACCTTCCTTCCTGCTGTCAAGGTTATCTGCTGTTTGCATAAATTAGGGAATCTCCCCTTTTTCCATAGTGTTGTGAGACACTCAGGCCCTGAGGCTGACATGACAATAAACAGCTGTTGTGAAGGGAGATTATGCTGGAATTTTGTGACTGACAGACACTAAAACTTCTCACCTATAAAAGATCTCCGTAACTCTCAGAAATCGGGAAACCTTTTACACACCTCTAAGGTGTGTATGAGGACAGACCCCTCAAGCTCCGGGATGCCGGACTCGAGTACTACTTCTCTTCAAGAAGTTGGGTGAAAGAAGCCTCAGCACACCACACTAAAAATAATTTGGTCGGGTAAGTCATATGGGCTTCTAAACTATACTATTTCTTCGCTAGCAGTAATATTGGTACCTGTATTGTGCACTTATATTGTAACTTACTAGTAGAATTTCTCGTTTAACCTGTGTAGTAAGTAGTTTGCGTGGCCTAGCATATTACTCATGGTGGCACAGTGTTCATATTCTAACCCACTAGTAATATTTCTCTTGTTTATCCTGTGTAGTAAGTAATCTGTTAGTCTCATGTCTGTGTTTTTCTTGTGTCTATTCAATAAATAATTCRTGTTGCAATAGACCTAATGGGTCATGATTAAAGAACTTGTGAGCAAGAGTGGGTTTTGAGGTGCAGGCCATCTCAAAAGAGCTACTGCCAGAAATCTGAGCAAAGGCAGAGCCCTGAAAGCTCTTTCTACCATTCGTAACAGCTGGTGCATGGTAGGGAATGTAATATACCCACTCAATGCCATGCTCTTTGGCCAAAGTATCTATGAGGTGGTTTTGGAAATGAGTTCCATTGTCTGATTCAATTCTTTCTGGAGTACCATGTTACCATAAGACTTTCTTTTCAAGGCCCAGGATAGTATTCCAGGCAGTGACATTGTGGTGGTGCATCTCCTCCCCCAAGGGCCACACTATGATCTTAGAAATGCTCGTTAGGCCTCACCTTCACAAACAGCACCTGGGCTAAGCTCCTCTTGAGGTCATCAAAAACACTGTCTGTTCCCAGGAACTAGTGCTATCTAACAAGCTCCTGTTTTTTAATGAACAGCCTTGGAAACTTTTTTTCTTGCCTGAATAACAACCCAAGTGGAATAACATTTTTGATATCAAACTTTCAAAGAAAGTTACTGACCTGAATTGCAGTCAGGATGAAAAATTATTATTATTAAAGTCCACTCTCTAGTGACCCTATAACCAGCGGTCCAAAGTGAGACCTTTTGAGCTCTCCTGGACCACAGTGGGCTGTGACCAGCAACCTCTCTCTGAGTGGGGCCTCTCAGAGCCAGCGAACTCTCAAGGTTGCTATCCTTGGAGGATCGCCAAACAACAACAGACCCTGGGCTGATACCCCCAATCCTTGAGGCTCAACCCTTAACCTATTGAGAAGATGCAAAGGCATCTGATGTGAGTACTTCACTGAATTCAAGGGGAATTTTTCATAGGTATACCTTGTTGTTACAATCCGCTTATTATGGAGGAGCAAAGAGAACTGTGAATTGCGGATAGAACTTCAGGTTCAAATATTCCCCGAAACGAGATTAAAACGCAAACAAAGTTATATGTTGATACCAAAAAAAGCCCCGATATTTTACTTTATTAACTGTAAAAGAGGCAAAGAGAGAGAAAGGGAAAAGGAGAGAAAAGTTGGAAAAAGCTAAGATTACTTTAAAAGCATAGGGTAGTTTACCAATCACCCTTGCTACCTTCTTGCTGAAGGGATGGGGGTGGGCAAAGCAGTTTTTGCCTTTTATTTCTCTGCTGCTTGGAGCAGTTTATCTGCTTTTCCGGTCTTGAGGGTTAGCAGCTTAGCTGGAATGCAGTCGCTTGCCTTTCTGAAATGCAAATGCAGCATACAGGTGTGTATCACGTCTAGGACAAAGGGAGGGAATCCCAATTCTACACCTAAGTCCAGCATGCTGTTCTATTGACAAATATGAATAAAATTTCCCATTAGAGCACCTCCAAGCCATTCCAAGAGGGGCTATATACCTTGCAGTTTTACAATTAGCTTTATCTGCATGATCAAGGATGGTGATTTTTGGCTTAGTATTTATCGGGGTACTGTGGACTGTGTAGTGGGTATAGGAAACTCTGCATTGGTTAAGAAGATATTTGTAGGTGGAGTTACAGGACCCATCTTGATTTTTCCAGCCTATGAGGGGTACCCCAACAAGTACACATATCCCCTGTTAATGTTCAAATTCTAAGTGAAAACCACATTTCTGGAGGATCTCCAGGTCCTTCTTTGCATGTTATAAGTTTTGAGCAATTGAATAGAGGACTATCTTCTACTTGAGGCACAGTAAATTTGGATTCTGTAAATTTGGATTTAAGAAATGTTTGTACAGATCATGCCCACATTAAGTTTTGTTGGTCAATTGAAACTATATTCATTGTGTTTGGAAGCTGTACACACCAGGAGGGGCTAAAAACTGTAGCATAATTACTTTCATATACATCTGATGTGTATAATTGATGCCTTATCTGGGACTACCTAAAAAGAGAGGCTTGACAAAATTGAGAGAGTAAAAAGAGGTTATATTTATTGAAGGGCCTTCAGGTACATTTAGGGCGGTCAGAGCTCACTCAGGGGCTACACCCTAGGATGGACCCCCTAAGATGGGTGCCGGGTCACAGGTTTTTCATACTTCTATAAATTTGGTCCATTTGCATATCGGGGTTAGTTCTTCCAATTACAGCTTCAGGTAATGAAGTAATTCACCCCAAGTTTGCTCCTCCCCCATCTCACTGTTGTTTACATCTCTTGGGGCTTGAGACAGTAAGATGTCCTTGAGTTTCAGGCCTGGAGAGAAATTGTTTTTTCTGAAAGCAGTAGCTAACACTCTATATGGACTTTAGAGTTATACACTAAAGAATTGCAGGGTTACAAATATATGAAAAATATAAAAGCTAAAATCCTAAGGCATCATAATGGGTTAAACAGTGGATCCCATGAATAAATAAGGCAGGGTTGTCTAGCATCATATTCCCCAAAGGTTATTGTCTCAGGACCAAATTTACCTTTACTCAATTTAATGGCTGGATGAGGGGATCCAATTTGAGATAAGATGGTTACATTTATCTTTGGACGTATACTTTTACAATATTTATGGTGTAATAGCCATTCACAAGGTGTATCAGAAGGTGGGTTATAAGTTTGGTAAACGTCATGCACTATAGGGATACCTTTCTAGTGTATTTGGGCTCCATTTGTCTTACTTGTCCAGTGTTCAGGTAGGGGTAATGGAGCTGTCACGCTAGTCATGTTAAAAACAAGAGATAAATTCAATGGTATCATAAAAAATTGCAATCCTTGTTCAGCAGACTCAGGTAATGTTGCACATATACCTTGATCAGTATGATTCCATATTTTTGCAAACCCTTTAACTAATTTCCAGGCGAGGTTCCTTTGATTCTCATCTTTAACAGTTTGCTCTGCTGAGCACATGCATAAGGTAAATAACCATACAAACATAACTAACATATTATAACCATAGTTACCAGTAAACCGAACCATAGTCCAAATCTGAGGTTTTCATTCACAGTTCTGAATACTTTTTCTCCATTGAACAGTTACCTGTAAAAGAAAAAAAAAGCTTTGTCCGGCCCCTTTTAGGGCTAACATTAAAATGTAGGAACAATCCACCGAGAGCTTATTTTGTGTTCTTTCCAGGTGTACATATTTAAGGGAGTAGCAAGTACCATGGGTAGAACTCCTACAGTAGGCAGTTCCATCAATACAGGTTGTCCTGGGAAGCAAGAGGATTTTTGATTACCTGTAGGGTTTGATGTTGCTGGTATTAAAGAGGGAAGCTGTGGATAAAAAACTGAGTCTGGGACATCCATTTACTTCCCATCGGTCATTTACCATTTTTACAGCATCCCATAGTCGTTCAGTCCAATTGGATTTTTGAGGTTTTAGAAATCACTTAAGCAGGCCATTTGTTCTCTCGACTATGCCATTTGCTTGTGGATAATAGGGTGTGTGAAATATCCACTGGCTTCTTTCTTCTTTGGCCCATTCCTGGGCGATAGTAGCTGTGAAATGTGACCCGTTGTCCAATTGGTTAGCTACAGGTTTTGGGAAAAAACTGAACCACATTTTAAGAGCTTCTAATGTGTTTGCACTAGTTGCTCGAAGGAAGGCTTCTGCTTGTACTGGTCCTGATCTAACTTCTACTCCTAGTAACACATTGTTTTCCCTCAGACTTTCGAAAGGGTCCAATATAGTCTAATTGCTATGTGTCCCACAGTCCTTTTCTGTCTCTTATATGTAAGGGCAGTTGTTCTAAAGGGTGTCACTCTAATTAGGTTCTGCACTGCTCACACACAGATGTGAGGGTGCGGCACATCTCCCGAGTCACTGGCCATTCCCTGCTTACTGCTTCTTTGTATAGGTCTTGAGCCCCTGTGTGCTGTCACTTTAAGTGCAGCCATTCTAATAATTGGTCCCAGTTTTCTGCTGGAGTTTCTACAACTAGTGGGGCTAGTCTGGCCATTCCATCTACTTTGTTATTCCAGTGGCTAGTTGGGGTTTCATTTTCTTGGTGAGAGGCTACACATCCGACTAGAAAATTCCCTTTTTTTGCTATAGCAAGGATTTCTTGCCATTTCTTTTTTTGCCAAACAGGAACTCTATTTACTTCCCAATCATTTTTGTCCCAGAAGGGGAGCTACTCAGTACACCCTTTAAATACAGCAAAAGAATCAGTGTAAGTATATACAGTCAGAGGTTTCAGATTCATGGTTAAATACCCTCCAGACTGCTACTAATTCCCCTATTTGTGCACTACCTTCTCCTTCTGTTACTATTCTGTCTCCTGTATTTACTTGTAAGACTACAGCATGATATTTCCAAACTTTACCTTCTTGCTTTGCTGATGCATCAGTAAACCACACATTCTGCAATTGTTCTGAATACGGGGGAACAACTTGAATCACCGAAGGTGGAGAATCAGTGGTGCTACTTAAGGTTACCTCATCTTGTAGAGGAAGATTTTTGGGAGCTCCTTCTGTTACTTGAAAAATGGTGCAATAATGTTCAATTTGAGCGTACCATTTCCGAACAGAGGCTCATTGGGCCACCTCATCAGGGGGTGGGGTTCCTGCCAAAAGTGGCTTGATGACTTTAAAAGGTCCTCTTAAAATTAGTGATTGCTGGTGGATAGTTTTGTCTGCTTCCCAAAAAGCAGTACTAACCATGAATAAGCCCTTTTCCCAGGTAGAATATCCTTTTTCTGCATTTTTAAAACTGCATGAATAAAACCCTATGGGTCTGGTGGGACCATCAGGTCCTTTCTGCCGTAAGTGTATGGACAGTCCAGAGCTTGCAAATCCCCACTCAATTTGTACTGGATCCGTAGGGTGTATAAGGCCTAGTGATTGGTATGTATTGGCTTCTGTCTTGGAGTGAGTTATGATGATAGTGTATTCCATGTTCCTCTGCTTTCTGCCCAAAAATGGTTGCTGTATCTTTAAGGCCTGGGACTGGATGTGTGTGGGGCCGGTGGGGGGAGACAGTGTCTGTTGCTGCTTGGGCGCTTTATAAACTCTCACTGCCCAGGTTTTCTGCGGCTCTTTGCAGTGTGATTTTTGCGTGGCTAGCTTGGTTTTTTTGGCCCAGGCAAAAAAAGCTTTCCTCTCCTTGTCCTTGGAGAAGCTGCAGTAGCGGTCATTGGGCTGTTTTGAGGCGAAGTGAGCAGCTGCTTGTCAGAGATGGGGAACATTGCGTCGGCAGAAGTGGAGCGGCCCTGCTCCCAGACCAAGCCTCTGCAAGCCGAGCCGTGCCGAGGGAGGATCTGGAGCAGCTCCTGACCATCCTGCCGAGCCATGCCGGGTAAGGGTCCAGAGCGGCTCCCACGTGTCCTGTCAGGGAGAAGACACACCGAGTGACTCCAGCCCAGCTATTTAGCTTGTTGCGACCATTCCGCGGAGATCTGCCGTGGGAAGGAGTTCAAAGCCGGACGAGCCACTGGGCCTTCATCTTGCTGGAACTGATCCGTGATAGCTCCTGTTTTACCCGCGAGGGTAAGCTGGAACCATCTTGCACTGTGTGTCGTGAGCGGGTATTCCTCTGGCATTTTGGGTCTTTGTTCCGGTGGGAGGAGGTAAGGTCTGACAGTTTAATACCTAGTAATTATTTACTTTTTTCCCCCTTGCCTTGTGGGCATTCTGTTTGGTAATAAACCTTTTTTTTGTTTTTCTCTCATCTATTAGTATTCATTTCCTATTGGTGGAAAGGGATTGTTGGAACCCTTTTAGAGAAGACGACTCATTCCAGAGAGTCCTCTTTTAAATTGTCTCCAAAATGAGACAAAATTTGGTGCCCAACTTAAGGGGCAAGAGAAAGTGAAAAAACCCCCAAAACATTTTTGTCTGAAACACTTTGTATTGGGTACAGCACTCAGTGGTCGCCATGCTGCCAGCTTTAATAATGGCTCCCTGGCACCTAGACATGTGTGTTTATCCATATATATTGGCAACTCTGGCTCTGGTATGTATATTTTTCACATCAGGGACACGAATCAGGATTGCTGTATTGATATGCCCTGTGCTAATAATTTATGAAAAGATAACATCAGGGGCAATGAGAGTTATTTGGGATGTGTATTCTCTACTGTTTCCCCATCCTGGTCTCAGCTGCCTTTTTTGGGGGGGGGTTATTAATAATTACACCCAGTCTGTTGGGGGAGAAGTAGGGGATGATTTTTCCCAGACTTTTACCTCCTTCTTCCCCTTCAGATCTGGCACGTCACCTTTTGAGAATGTTCAGTTGCCTCTGGATGTTAAAGATACCATTTTTTTGTTGTTACATCTGTTAGGTTTGTTAGGTCTCCTCTATACAGTCTGCAGCACATTTAGAATCAGGGCTGAGATTTCCAGAGAGGTTGTCCAGAGATCTGCCCCAGTGGTGGAAAATCATGAGTGGTGTGGCATGTGGGAGGACATAGGCCAAACCCTGAAGGAATTCTCTGCCCTCATAGCTTGGAAATTTCCCCCTGAACAAATTCAGAATCCAGCTGAGGTGAGGAAATATCTGAAAGAAAATTGCAAGGACAGCTTTATAAAGAAGCAGCTGATTGCAATGTGCTGGGCCCTGGCTAATGCTTATGGCACACTGCTCGATACTGTAGAGCAGCAGGTATAGCCAGAGGGGCAGGAGAATAAATCAGCAGACACCCCAGTCACTCAGGCTGCAGTTAAACCAGACAGGCAGCCTAAGCCAATAGCAATTGCCCCTGTCCAGAGAAGGAAATAAAAAAACAAATCCATTTGCCCAGTGGATGAGGACTGGGAGCCGGGACCCTCACAACCAGCAGAGGAGCCAGATCCTGAGATCATCACTGAGTCCCTGTCGTTTGACGGTTTCTGCAGTCTGCAAAAAAATGTTGCACGATGGGGGGGGCAAGGCTTTTTCGACCTGGTTGACTCGAGTTTGGGACCTTATGGGTACAGGCGTGCAATTTGATGGTACCGAAGCGAGGTTTTTGGGATCCTTGGCCCACGATGTGGGTATTGAGCAGGCATTTGTGAGGGAGCCAGGGCCCCTTTCTCTGGGAGCAGCTTCTATTGAGTGTATGGGAGAGGTTTGTTGACAGAGACTGCCTGCAGGAGCACCATCATTAAAAGCCCTGGAAGACCACGGAGGAAGGGATCCAACTCTTGAGAGAAATAGCAGTATTGGAGATACATTTTGGAAGGGACGGACAACACAATAACTGTTGTTTTCGGGTTCGAATAAACACACGGACACAGCTGTCAGGGTTCTCCAACAGGCAGAGGCCAAAAGGGAGGAAGAAGAGAGGAGGAAGAGCGAGCCGGCCTCTGCCCTCATTTTATTTATATGTTTTTTAAATCCACCGTGGATTGGAGGATGGGAATACCACCTCCTGCTGTCTACTGGTTAGTAATAATGTTTATCACATAGGTTAGGAATTCATAACAATCTTTGCCGTTAGGTCAACAATTYGTGTTTACACAAAAGTGCGTGAGAAACTATTTCGCTGAACCAAAAACACTGCACATCTGAAGAACTGCAAAATGCAGAGCCACACAATAACGACCCTGACAAGGTCAGGTGCACAGCGCAAATGCGGTGGAGCCTTGCACATCAGGGGCCATCTGAATACTCCAGTTTTATGGTGAACCTACATGCCTTTTGAGGACAACCAAGAGACAGTGGCCTCTGTAGCAAGCAAACTCAGGAATTATGAGAGCATGGTCCATGGCCTGATATGGACCCATGTGTCTGCTATGATTGAGAGTCTCAAGGATGAACAGGAAAAATTCAAAGAGGAGATTAGGAAGGAAATTAGAGTGAACAGTGTCCATGTGGCACCAGTGCGAACCAGAGCCCCCGAGGTCCGAGCCAGATGGCCCCCAGCCAGAGAGCAGATACGCCCCATGGACTGATTTTGGCACTTCCTACTCAACCATGGAGAAGACATGAGATGGTGGGACAGGAAACCTACCAGTGTCCTAGCAGCCCAAGTACAAGAACTGAAGGAGAAAGAAAAAGAGAAGTCAGTGAGAGTGAGTGCAGTGCCAGTTTCCCGTGGGCAAGGATCTGACCAACTGGAAGGTACCTCCCGTATGCATTCACAAGACCAGTGTTAGAGGGGCCCTGCCTCTAGCCAGGTAGAGGCACCAGGGGATGATCATGTCTACTGGACTGTGTGGATCCGATGGCCTGGCACATCAGATCCACAACGGTACACAGCCTTAGTTGACACTGGCGCTCAATGCATGTTAATGCCATCAGGATATGTGGGGTCAGAAACAGTCTCCATTTCTGGGGTGACAGGGGGTTCTCAAGAGCTGACAGTGTTGGAAGCTAAAGTGAGCTTGACTGGGAAGGACTGGCGGAAACATCCCATTGTAATTGGCCCAGATGCCTCATGTATCCTGGGCATTGACTACCTCAGGAACGGATACTTTAAAGACCTAAAGGGACATCAAAGGGCTTTTGGAATTGCTGCTGTGGAGACAGAAGGAATTAAGCAACTAAACACCTTGCCTGGACTGTCAGAAAATCCTTCTGCGGTAAAACTTTTGAAGGTAGAAGAACAGCAAGTACCGATGGCCACCTTGACAGTGCATCGCTGGCAGTACTGAACTAATCAAGATGCCGTGATTCCCATCCATAAGATGATCCGTGAACTGGAGAGCCAGGGAGTAGGCACTAAGATGGACTCATCCTTTACCAGTCCCATATGGCCTGTGCATAAGTCTGATGGGGAATGGAGACTGACAGTGTGTCACAGTTGGGGTGGCCACGACACACACACACGGACAGTGCCTCGGACAAAGGGCAAAAAGCGTTTATTAAACAAAGCAGCTTCTCTTTATACACTTTTGTATGTTATCATTCATGTTACATAGTCATTGGCTGCTAAATTACTACAATAGATTCATTGGCTATTAACTACAATATACTACCATTGGACACCTATAGCATAAGCATTCAAGCATTCAGAAAAATAACAGGTGCAGATATGTTGCTGTTTTTCTCCTATTGTTTAGATTTCTTGCTTCTGTTGATACTACATTTTCATGGGTAAAAACTATTTGTTTTTCTTCTCACAGGCTTTTCTCACGAATAGAAGCTAACCATCTCCGAATTAAGATCTGTGAAGCCTTCAGACTAGCTGTCGGCCTCAACAACAGTGGACTATTGTGGCCTAAATGAAGTTACACCATCACTGAGTGCTGCTGTGCCGAACATGCTTGAACTTCAGTATGAGCTGGAGTCCAAGGCAGCAAAGTGGTATGCCACCAGTGACATTGCTAATGTGTTTTTCTCCATTCCTCTGGCAGCAGAGTGCAGGCCACAGTTTGCTTTCACCTGGAGGGATGTGCAGTATACTTGGAATCGACTGCCCCAGGGGTGGAAGCACAGTCCCACCATTTGCCATGGACTGATCCAGACTGCACTGGAAAGGGGTGAAAATTCAAAACATGTACAGAACATTGATGACATCACCATATGGGGGAACATGGCAGAGGTTTTTGAGAAAGGAGAGAAAATAATCCAGATTCTTCTGAAAGCTGGTTTTGCCATCAAACAAAGTCAAGAGACCTGCCCGGGAGATCCAGTTCGTGGGAGTGAAGTGGCAAGACAGATGGCTTCAGATACCCACTGAGGTTATCAACAAGATGACAGCGATGTCTCCACCGACCAAAAAGAAGGAAATGCAAGCTTTCCTAGGTGCCATAGGTTTCTGGAGAATGCACATCCCAGAGTACAGTCAGATTGTAAGCCCTCTTTATCTGGTAACCCACAAGAAGGATTTCCACTGGGGCCCTGAACAGCAACAGGCCTTTGCCCAGATCAAGCAGGAGATTCCTCACACAGTAGCCCTTGGCCCAGTCAGGACAGGACCAGAGGTGAAGAACGTGCTCTACTCTGCAGTCAGGAACAATGGTCTTTCCTGGAGCCTCTGGCAGAAGGTGCCTGGTGAGACTTGAGGCCAACCACTTGGATTCTGGAGATGAAGCTATAGAGGGTCTGAAGCAAACTACACCCCGACAGAGGAGATCCTGGCAGCCTACGAAGGAGTTCAAGCTGTCTCAGAAGTGATTGGCACTGAAGCACAGCTCTTTCTGGCCCCCTGACTACTGGTGCTGGGCTGGATGTTTAAAGGAAAGGTTCCTGAAACACATCATGCCACAGGTGCTACCTGGAGTAAATGGATTGCCCTCATCACACAGCAAGCCTGGATAGGAAATCCTAATCGCTCTGGGATCTTGGAAGTCATCACAAACTGACCCGAGGGTGAGAGTTTTGGATTATCATCAGAAGAGAAAGAAGAACAGGTGACACATGCTGAGGAAGCTCCACCGTACAACCAACTGCCAAAAGAAGAAACACACTACGCTCTTTTCACTGACAGTTCCTGTCACATTGTAGGGACAAACTGAAAATGGAAAGCAGCCATATGGAGCCCCACATGACAACTTCCAGAAGCTACCAAAGGAGAAGGTGGATCGAGTCAGTTTGCAGAGCTCAAAGCTGTTCAGTTGGCCTTGGACATTGCTGAAAAAGAGAAGTGGCCAAAGATCTATCTCTACAATGACTCATGGATGGTAGTCAATGCTCTGTGGGGATGGCTAGATAGATGGACAAAGGCCAACTGGCAGCGCAGAGGGAAACCCATCTGGGCTGCTGAAGAATGGCAAGACATTGCCACTCAGGTAGAGAAGCTGACTGTGAATGTCTGTCATGTGGGTGCCCATGTGCCTAAGAGCTGGGATAATGAGGAGCACCACAAAAATGAACAGATGGATCAGGCTCCAAAAATCGAGGTGTCACAGATAGATTTGGATTGGCAACACAAGGCAGAGTTATTCCTAGCTCGATGGGCCCATGATGCCTCAGGTCATCAGGGAAGAGATGCCACCTATAAGTGGGCACGAGACCGAGGGGTGGATCTGACCATGGACAGCATCTCTGAGGTTATCCACAATTGTGAGACGTGCGCTGCGATCAAGCAGGCCAAGTGGGTGAAGGCCCTGTGGTATGGTGGGTGGTGGTCCAAATATAAGTATGGGGAGACCTGGCAGATTGATTATATCACACTGCTTCAAACCCACCTAGGCAAGCATTACGTGCTCACAATGGTAGAAGCAACCACTGGATGGTTGGAGACGTACCCCTTGCCTCACGCTATTGCCTAGAACACCATCCTGGACCTTGAAAACAAAGTCCTTTGGAGGCATGGTACCCCTGAGAGAACTGAGTCAGACAACAGGACTCATTTAAAGAATAGCCTTATAAACACCTGGGCTAGAGAAAATGGCATTGAGTGGGTGTACCACATTCCTTATCATGAACCAGCTGCTGGGAAAGTCGAGCGGTGCATTGGACTATTAAAAACAACATTAAAAGCAAGGGGGGATGAGACCTTCAAGCGGTGGGATCTGCATTTAGCAAAGGCTACATGGTTAGTTAACACCAGAGGTTCCACTAAATGAGCTGGCCCTGCCCAATCCGAACCCCTGCATACAGAAGATGGAGATAAAGTCCCCGTGGTGCATATGAGAGGTATGTTAGGGAAAACTGTTTGGATTAATTCTGCCTCAAGCAAATAAAAACCCATCCATGGGATTGTTTTTGCTCAGGGACCTGGTTGTACCTGGTGGGTAATGCAGATGGATGGGGAAACATGTTTTGTACCTCAGGGGGATTTGATTTCGGGTGAGAACAGCCTGTAATGTTGGAATGCCTATATATCACTAGTTGGTGAAAGTCACTGTGATGCCAAAGGGATTTTTGCTTTTGTACTTTTTGTATATTAGTGGCCCTGTGGCCCTGTAGCCCTGTAGCCTTTTATTCTATAACCTTGTAGATTCTTAGCTAGCAGTTTCCCTACCCTTTAGACAAAACAAGATTCCTGAATCACCTTATCACCGCTAGTGTTCTGGGACCAGGGACGTTCCTCTGTCCCATGTCTCCTAAAAGCATAAACAACAGTAGAACTAGAAGTTTAAGGGGGGCTTCAGTAGGAGGTTGAACCAAGGGGGAATTACCTCATTAACCGTATTTCTAATTGGGAGATTTTGGTCAATTATGTTAATTTGCTAAACTTATAAAAGTGTCAGAGTCCATTGGGGGGAGATAGGGGTATGGTATGGGACAGGGACTACAGTGGTCATCATGTGGCATGCATTTTGTACCCTTGGAGGACCTCCAAATAAAGGTGACCGCTTTCCTTATCCTCAACATCGTCCAGCTTCTGATTTTAGGTAGAAAAGGCAACAACTGCCACTGCAAGTTTTAACTACCATGGACTGCTCCAGTCATACCAGTCATGGACCCAATGAACTCTGTCCATAGCCTAGGGGATTGTCAATGACCACTGAAACAATTGTATTTGTATATAGTTATACGTATATATGTATAGATATGTGCATTTACAGTTGCAGTGTATTAATTTGGGCATTAATCAGATGATATGGAATAAGGGGTGGAATGTCTTGGAGTGAGTTAGCATGATAGTGCATTCCATGTTCCTCTGCTTTCTGCCCAAAAATGGTTGCTGTATCTTTAAGGCCTGGGACTGGATGTGTGTGGGGCTGGTGGGGGGAGACAGTCTCTGTTGCTGCTTGGGCGTTTTTAAACTCTCGCTGCCCAGGTTTTCCGCATCTCTCTGCAGTGTGATTTTTGCGTGGCTAGCTTGGTTTTTTTGGCCCAGGCAAAAAAACTTTCCTCTCCTTGTCCTTGGAGAAGCTGCAGTAGCAGTCTTTGGGCTGTTTGGAGGCGAAGTGAGCAGCTGCTTGTCAGAGATGGGGAACATTGCGTCAGCAGAAGCGGAGCAGCCCTGCTCCCAGACCAAGCCTCTGCAAGCCGAGCCGTGCCGAGTGAGGGTCTGGAGCGGCTCCCCACCATCCTGCTAAGTTGTGCCGGGTAAGGGTCCAGAGTGGCTTCTGCATGTCCTATTGGGGAGAAGACACACTGAGTGACTCCAGCCCAGCTATTTCACCTGTCCCAACTGTTCCATGGAGGTCTTCCGTTGGAAGGAGTTCGACGCTGGATGAGCCACTGGGCCTTCATCTTGCTGGAAATGATCTGTGATAGCTCCTGTTTTGCCTGAGAGGGAAGCTGGCACCATTTTGTACCACATGTCGTGAGCGGATATTCCTCCAGCATTTTGGGTCTTTGTTCTGGTGTGGGGGGCTGAGGTCTGACAGTTGACTATATAGCAGTTATTTACTTTTTTTTCCCTTGCCTTGTGGGCATTCTGTTCATTTATAAACCGTTATCTTTTTTTTCCCCCTTTCACCTATTAGTATTCACTTCCTATTGGTGGAAAGGGATTGTTGGAACCCTTTTAGAGAAGATGACTTATTCCAGAGTGTCCTCTTTCAAACTGTCTCCAAATTGAGACAGCTTCAAAAATTAGGAGTTGTAGGGCCTCATAGTGGAGAGGGGTCCAATCCCACTTTGCCTTTTTCTGCAGCAAATCATACAAGGGCCTTGCAATTATTGAAAAAACTGGAATGTGTTTCCTCAAAAAAATCAGCAG
>JACAXG010000419.1:131268-188943 GCA_018881555.1 Amblyornis subalaris
GTTCTGGTCCCTTTTTTGTGTGAAGTGTTATAGCTACTAATTGGGTGCTTTTCCACGCCCGGGACGGTCCTCCCACGCCATTCACTGGGGGGACTTCTTTAAATTGCCAGTGCTGTGGCCAATGTGCTTGGGGAATAATTGTACAGTCTGAACCCGTGTCTGCCCAAAACTGAAGCCCTATGACGTGGGGATCCTGACTGTCATAGAGGCGGCATGTCCCCCACACTATCAGGGGCTCCTTTCCTATTTTCATGGCCAGGGCCACCCAGGGGTTCTGCTCTGGGGTGCCCCCTGCTGGCCCTGTGGCATAAGCGCGGCTTGTTGCTGTAGTGGGTGCAAGGGTGCTGCTGGCGGTGCTGTGAAACTCTGCAATTGCACCGTTTGTGTGGGTGCAAGACTGGCTGTYTCCTGCGGGGGCATGGGGAATAAAGGCCCCCCACCCCACTGGGGGTTGGCATAGATGGGCCGCCTTGCATTCRCAGCGGGAGGAGGCTGGGTGCGGCCCGCATGCCCCCTCCCTCTTCCGTTTCCCCGGGATCGGGACCTGCATTYTTTAGTGAAGTGTCCCTTCTTCCCGCAGCCCCAACAGGGCCCTTTCGCGCGCGCTTGAGATGGAGGCACCGCCGGGGGAGGCTGTGATTGCTGGGGACAGCCCGATGCAACGTGGCCTGCCTGACCACATTTAAAGCATGCCATTGCACTGGTTAGATCACGTACGGCTGCCTGAATGGGTGTCAGTTGTTCTTCTCGAACTACATGTTTGATCATATCGGCCAGGCTGGCTCCAACTGGAACGGAGCGCAAGATTTCCTTGGTAATAGTATTGCTCTGTTGGCGCAAACAATCCGCTACTACGGGTCCTTTTGCCGCCGCAGGCAGGGTAGAGGCGTCTACTGCCGCCTGTAGGCGGTCYACAAACTGCGTGAAGCTTTCACTCTCTGCTTTATGGTGGACCACGGTGAAGGCTTAGCTACCACACAGGATGCGGCGCGAATGGCTTCCCTGGCAGCTCGGGTTGTGGCCCTGACTTCCTCAGCTCTTAATTGTGCGGCTTGCTGCTGAGGTGTAATCATCTCATCATGTTTTCCTGTCAGCCTGGTCAAGCTCGAGCCGTGCAGTGGTTGCCCCGCCCCAGAAGACTGGGCCAATAGGTTTGTGCAGCGGTCTCTCCATTCCTGTTTAAAAACAATCATTCCTGCTCCATCAAAGATTATGCGACCTATTTGTATAATGTCAAARGGGAGCAGGTTATCATTGCAAAAAAGACCGTCTATGAGAGTGGAGACAATGGCAGAATTCATGCCTTTTTCTGAGATTGCTTTGACAATCGCTTGTATATCTTTGGGGTTTATCGGGTTGTAAACTTGTTGCTGGTTTCCGTCTTGCCCAGTGACTCTCACTGGGAAGGCATGAACTGCAGCTGAGGGTACCCATTCTGCGCAAGCTATTTTTATCTTTCCCCAGTCAGTGAATTTGTATTGTGGTTGCTTTCCGGTGTAATTTAAAGCTTTATTCGTTTTCGTTTTAAATTGCGTCAGCTCTGCTTCTTCTGATTCCGTGTCCCCATCAGTTTCCGATAACTCAGTAGAGCTAGCGGAGCTGCTGTTGGACTCAGAGCCGGAAGTCGACTGCCAGAGCACTTCCGGGGTTCCGTGCCTTTTCTTACGGCTTTGGCCCCGCTCCTCCCCTTGGGGGTGGTGCCGATCCCGCCCCCTGGGCTTGCCCTGCCTCCCGCAGGGGGAGGTCTCTCCCTTAAATGGTAGCAGCATTGAGCACAGCTCTTGACTGGGCATGCGCTCTCTGCCGCTCTCCTGCGCACGCGCGTTTGAAGCTCTCTCTTCCCGCACATGTGCAGCAGCGAACACTCGCAGCCTTTGTTCGTTCCCGCCGCTGAAACCCTGGCCCTGCCCATCTCCTTGGTCACCGGCACCATTTTTCGCATAGGGCGGGGGGGGGACATCCTCGCTTCCTCTCTAGCTGTCCTCTCGGTTTCCCTGGCTTCGTTTGTTAATTCTTCCCAAAAAGATCGCACGTATTGCTGCGCTTCCAGCGTCGGATCGCTAACTGGCGGCGGAGAGACAGATGGAGAAACCGCGGACGTTTGGGAAGTTTCTGCGGGGGGGGGTGGACCCGGCGGGCTCGGCGGGAGGGTCGGGAAGTTTTCTGGGGGCCCCGGGGCGTTTGGATTCGGGTTCGGGGAGGAGGGAAGTGCGCCCGGTCCCCGCAAACCCCCGCTCTCAGATAGACCACTCTCGGGGTCGGTCTGTGTTATTGCCCCTACTCCTAGCTTAGGGGTAGCTAATAAACACGCACGCGCGGCATTCCAAGTCTCCTGCTGTTCCAGCGCTTGGCGTAAAGCCGTTTCTACTTTCCCCCACGCTTTGAGACTTTTGCCACTGCCTGAGGACTTAGTATCCTCTGCTAAAACGTTGGTGCATTTCTCCCACACCTCGGGATGTAATATTTCTACGGGGCGTTCAATTGCCCTGAGCTCTAAGAGTTTCGCAATAGCAAGATAAAAATCCTTGAGCTTACACTTAATTCCCCATTGTTTATAGAGTGAACTCACGACCTTTGCGACCGCTTCCATGGTGATTGTGGATCCTCTTGGGAACGTCTTCCCCGCCTGAAGTCAGCTTTGCTGCTTCGGCCGCTATCTCTTGTCCAGGTGAACCCCGTTACCCGAGATTTTTCTTCTTTTTCTTCTTCTTCCTCTTCTTCCCGGGTTTCGGCACCAGTATGTTGCCTTCTGCTAGGAAGACAAGGCGACCTGGTTCAAGAGGCTAGCACGGCAGCCCGGCCTACCCCATGGCCACTCGGGCCATGGACACACAGACACCAATGTGGTGGATGGTCAAATGGCGTTTATTATCTTATCTCATGAGGTTAAATAGTCGAGGGGCTTCACTACGTCAGGAAAGGGGGACTGTGGGATAGCTAGAGTTAGTAAGGAGTGGAAAACTACTGGAGTTAGGGGGGTTTGCATGCTCTTATCACAAAGGAATGAAGGGAGGAAGATTCCATGCTGCTCCTGCTTTCCGTCACATCGCGTGATCTTCCGTCCGCCTGTCCCTCTCTACCACACTGCAGGTCTTTCTTAGTCTCTGGGCTTTTTATTTGGTCTAGGTGGGTGAAGGGTGTCTGGGGAAATACAGATCATTCCTCCTTTCCACCAGATTCCCAGGAATTTTACTTCTTGTGAAGAGGGTTATACTTTTTCAGGAGGAATATGTAAGTCCAGGGACTCTAGATGCTTGATAATGTCTGTTTGGGTTAATTTCACAGGTTCAATTTCATCTCCTGTTACCAAAATATCATCAGTGTACTGGTATACTTTTACTCCTGGTGCAGGAGGAATGAGTGACAATTCTTGTGCCAGTGCATGATGTGCTAGAGTGGGTGAGTGTTTAAATCCTTGTGGGAGGTGGGTGAAAATGTATTGCTGGCCCTCTGACATGAAAGCAAAACGCTCCTGATCCTGTTCCTGCAGGGGAACCATAAAAAACATGTCCTTGACATCAATAGTGGCCATAATTTGATGAGCTTGTTCTTGTATAGTAGCTATCAGCTCCGCCATATTTGGGACTGCTGCGGTGAGAGGTCCCATATTTAAGACATCAATAGTCTACTGTCAGTCTCCAGTTGCCATTAGGCTTGTGGACTGGCCACACAGGAGCATTGTAAGGGGAATGTGTTGCAATCGCTATTCCTCTTTCTTTCAAATCTCCAATAACTGGGGTGATTCCTTCCCTGGCTCCCAAGGGTAAGGTTTGACATTGGTTACTAGGGACAGGGGAAGAGCAGGGGCAGAATTTAATAAACACATTTTGGGTTTCCTTCTCAAAAGCCCATATTTTTCCTTCTTCATCAGTCCAAGACCTTCCCTTTAGGAGGTCCAGCCCCAATAAATTTGTAGGAAACTTACCCAAAACCATTAGCGTTTCAACTGCTTGCTCCTCTCCCAGAAACCAGAATCTTACCTTTTCTGTCTTCTGGGGTTTTGTGTTTCCAGAAGCATCCCCAACAAATATACCTTTATGTGAGTGTCCCGGTTTGAAAGACAGGTGTCTGTCAAGGAAGGCAGGAACCTTCCTGGGATAGAAAGGATGACCCCCCCCTCCAAATCATTATACCCTTGAAATTATGGGGCTTTCAGGCAAAGATGTGGGAAAAAAGAATAACAGTTCTTTACTAAGATTATATATATCTATATGTAACAAGGCAGACAAACTGCAACAATAAGAGAACAGACAAACCCAGTAACAGTCTTTTCTCACTCATTGGGCAATTTTCTGTTGAGGCAGAAAGGATGAGGTGACTTCCCCGCGGCTGCAGGGGGCGCTGTGGTGCAAGTGCAGCGACCTCTCCATGTGGCAATGGCGGCTTGGGTGAGAGAGAGAGGGGAGATCGCTCCCTTTGCAAACTCACAGGACAGCAGCCCGTCTCAGCACCAACCTCGGCAGCAGGCAGCAAGCAGCGCAAGCAGGCAGGTCCGACTGGGGAGCAATGGACCTCGGTATCACCCACTGAGCAGCCAGCAGAAGGCAGGAACAGCAGAGATGAGCAGACCCGTGCAGTGACCCACGTGGAGCAGAAAATCCGGGCTGGTGACAGGGACTGCAGAGCCGAGCAGACCCAGGGGTGGTGGTTAAAGTGTAGCCACAATTCAAAGTTACAACGCAGCACTGTACCCTGTCCCGCGGCAGGACCCCCACAGAGACAGCCGATTCGATCGGCTACGTGTTACAGCGTAGCAGTGTTCTCGGGATAAAACCGACACTCGCTCCATGCAGTGCACATGACCATCCTCACCGAACGCTGAGCTGAAAAGAGCCGAGCCCAGCCCCCGCCCCCTCCAGCCAAGTCTCGAAGTCTCTCCCCTCTTGCGATGTCAGGTTGCAGCTCCTGGGAACAACCCTCGGCCAAAACTTCCAGGTCTTGTTTCTCTAGCTGGGTGATTATTGTGGCATGTGGGTGTGCGGGCAACCTTCTTTGTCTCTTAAGTACTGCCTATTAGTTCCCGGGCAGTCCCTCCCCACCCCCACAGGTCTCCCTGCTAGATGGGAGAAAAATTCATTGACAACTTCAAACCCACAACAGTGAGGGTGATGCCTTGGGATTTTAGCTTTTATATTTTTCATATATTTGTAAGCCTGCAATTCTTTAGTGTATAACTCTAAACTCCATATAGAGTGTTAGCTACTGCTTTCAGACAAAACAATTTCTCTCCAGGCCTGAAACTCAAGGACACCTTACTGCCTCAGGCCCCAAGAAATGTAAACAACTTGGGGTGAATTACTTCATTACCTGAAGCTGTAATTGAAAGAACTAACCCTGATATGCTAATGGACCAAACTTATAAAAGTATGAAAACCCGTGACCCATTGTCCATCTTGGGGAGTTCATCTTAGGGGGTCCATCTTAGGGTGTAAGCCCCCTGAGTGAGCTCTGACTGCCCTGGATGCACCTAAAGGCCTTCAAATAAATAAAACCACTTTTTACTGTTTTAATTTTGTCAAGCCTCTCTTTTTAGGTAGTCCCGGATAAGGCATCAAGGGAGTAATTCCACATGAAGAGGCATCTTCAGTTTTAAGGGCGGACACTTGAGCACCAGTATCTACTAAAAAAGTTAAAGGGATTTTGTGGGGACCAATAGGACAGGTTATTAATAAGTGTCCTCTGGAGTTTTTGGTTCGCCATATGATATAAATCCACCCTTCGTCCCCCGGTTTACCTACTGGGGATGAAGATAAGAGGTTCCCATCACCTCCCCCTTCTGTGCTCCCTCTAGGGGAGGGGCTGTAGCTGGGACAGTTTTTAATGATCCCTCCTTTGCTGGCCATTCTCAAATTAATATCTCTAATTTATTAGTGGGTTGGCCATCCATTAGGGTTTTTGGGATCCCTTTTTGTATGGCCACAATCTACAGGGTATTTCTTTTTTCCTTGTATTCTTCTCCTGTGTTAGCTCGTCCTCCTTTCCCACGGGAGAACATTACCTTTCAGAGTCTTACTGGAGGAACAGTTATTTTGCACTCTGTGCGCCGAATTGATTTAAAATCAGTTGTGTTTGAAGGTATTGGACCATATTTTCTTCCATAGTTAATTAATTCTTGTGCCACTTTCCCCCAGGTCCAAACTTTACTTTTTTTTTTGTTATGATTGGGGGTAATAGAGGCCTCCAAGGTGGCTGCAGCTCTATTTTTTTTCATGAGGCTTGTTATTTGTCCTTTTAGCTGGATGCCAATGGGTTTCATAGCTTCAGGGAGGCCTCTGATAAGAGGTATCTGTGGCAAGGCAGCTCACCCCCTCTTTCCCCCTTCCTTCCCAGGTGAAGAAGGTTATCTGCTGTTTGCATAAATTAGGGAATCTCTCCTTTTTCCATAGCCTTGTGAGACACTCAGGTGCCCAAGGCTGACATAATTAGCTGACAATAAACAGCTACTGTGACGGGAGATTATGCTGGAATTTGTGACTGACAGACATTAAACTTTACAACTATAAAAGATCTACCGTAACTCTCACAAATTGGAAAACCTACTACACAGCTCTAAGGTGTGTAAGAGGGGGGATATTTAAGTTCCAGGATGCTGGGGTCAAGTAAACCTTTTCTTCCAGAAGTTGGATGCAAGAAGCCTTGGCATACCATAATTTGGTCCGGGAAGTCACATTGGGCTTCTAATCTACACTATTTCTTTGCTAGTGGAAATATTGGTACCTGTATCGTGCACTGTATATTGTAACCTACTAGCAGAAATTCTTTTGTTTATCCTGTGTAGTAAGTAATCTGTTAAAGTCCTATGTCTGTTTTTCTTTTGTCTATTCAATAAATAATTAATGTTGCAATAGACCTAATCGGTCATGATTAAAGAACTTGCTAGCAAGAGTGGGTTTTGAGGTCCAGGCCATCTCAAAAGAGCTACTGCCTACTGCCAGAAATCTGAGCACAGGCAGAGCCGTGAAAAGCTCTCTTTCCCATTTGTAACATTATCATTCTTTCAGGGTCTAGAGGCATCATCATAGGGGATTTGCATCGTGATGTTAACTCCCTATCATGCATCATTTGTAAACAAGCAGCTTTTTGCATGCTTTCTACAATATGATTAATGTTTCCCACTATAGACAGGGGATCTCCTCTCTCCAGGGGGTTACGTTCACCAGGCCAAAAAGCTGCTCTTTGGGTAAGAGACCAGGGAGCACAGTTATCTCCTGTGGTCAGGAAGACCCCTGCCCCCAAGAACCCTTCTGCCTCTTTCTCTGATAACAGAATTTGGTCACCCCCAGTAAGAGACACTTCAAACATACTCAGTCTCCGATTCTTTAGGTGTTCGGCTATGTTCCTTTTTTGATTTAACCAATTCAGTAGCCGTATACAGGATTTCTTTCATGGTTATGAAAGGTGTGTCGCTGTCCGAGCCCTCATATATGTATTCTGTTTTAATTAAGGGGCGAAGAGAGACTGACAGCTTCTCTGATTGATTACACAAAAATTCTAAGTCAGAGAGGGGGTATGTTTCTTTAGATAGCTCCAGCTCTGACTCCTTTTTCCCTTCGTTCTCTAATCTTGCATACAGCTCCTCTCAGAGCACATGAGCGGTAGCCCTCTGATTTCTTATCTCTTCTTGGAGGAGGTGAGCATTAGCCCTCTCCTCCTCTAGCTGCAGTTGCAATGCTTTAACCAAATCCTGTAACAAAGCAATAATTTCCATATCAGCTTTTTGTTGGTATTCTTTGTGTTCAACTGCAGCTAACACAACAGCACCTAAGACAGAACAAATTATAGGTTTTCCTTTACCTTTTTTGAGTCTCGCTCCTGCCCACAGGGTAGAGACTCGATCAACAATCACTTGGATGTTATACCAGTTATTTCTTGCCCATTCCATTCCTGGTGTAGATGGCTTGGCATCAAATACATCCAACAAATTGACCAGAGCTTGTGCATTATGTTTCATGTTACCACAAAAAACAGGGTAGATTTTTCTGGAGGGTACCTTGTGTAAGTTAATTTCTAAATTCACCCCTTCTCTCCAGAAAAATATTTTACAAAGTTACATCACAAGGGCAGAGTGATTGTTTCCAGGGGGGTCCTTGTATAAATTACAGCTAATTTTCAAATTTCACTTCTTCACCCTGGAAAGGCACCTTGTATAAATTTCATAAAACACACATGCACAGGAGTGGTCTTTCCCGAGGGGCACTTGGTTTAAATTATTTTCCAATGTCCCACTCCTTACACCTCGGGAGCGCCTTATTTTAAACACTTAACCATGGTAATATACCTCATTTTTGAGGAGTATCTTGCATTAATTTCATCAAAAAGCAAACAGTTACAATGTGCACTTTACTTAAAAAAAAAAGTCATAAGGGTACCTTACTTTGTTTCTCTAACACAAAATGATAGATCATAAAAATTAGCAATTTATCTATTTTTTTTTTTTAAATCAGCACTCTTGTTTTAAGGGAATCATGTCCCATGATGCCAAAATAAATGTTACAATCTGCTTAATTATGGAGGAGCAAAGAGAACTCTGTGAATTGCGGATAGAACTTCAGGTTCAAATATTCCCCGAAACGAGATTAAAACGCAAACAAAGTTATATGTTGATACCAAAAAAAGCCCCGATATTTTACTTTATTAACTGTAAAAGAGGCAAAGAGAGAGAAAGGGAAAAGGAGAGAAAAGTTGGAAAAAGCTAAGATTACTTTAAAAGCATAGGGTAGTTTACCAACCACACTTGCTGCCTTCTCGCTGAAGGGATGGGGGTGGGCAAAGCAGTTTTTGCCTTTTATTTCTCTGCTGCTTGGAGAAGCTTATCTGCTTTTCCAGTCTTGAGGGTTAGCAGCTTAGCTGGAATGCAGTCGCTTGCCTTTCTGAAATGCAAATGCAGCATGTAGTCCCTGCAGGCGTCTATCACGGGGTTTCTGCTTTCCCCAGGCTGGTGGTGTCCAAGGCTGGCAGCATCTCAGATTCTGGAGGCTTTAGATTGTTTTCACAGCTGTAAAAAAGCTTTAGTAGGCAGTGGTGATGGGGGGGAAGGCGAAGGCCAGAGTTCCCTCTTTTCCTGCTCCCTAATTTTGCAAGTTTTGCCTTCCATTTTATGCACTTGTCTTGGGGCGACTTTATGATGCTATATATCCCAATCGCCTGCTTAATGCAAAAATATTAACTCTGTGTCTTTAAGCTGGCTCGAGAAGCCAGGCGCTGTGTTTTGGTTTTTCTTCGAAGGTGTTTACATTCCTGGTTTTATCAGCTAGCTGTTGTTGTGGTTCTCAGGAGAGAACTCTCACCAGTCGTTCTCTATAGCTGAAGGTGAAGGGACACTTTTTTTCCTTTTTTACCTTTTTTTTCCTGTGAGTTTTCGCCCTGCTTTTACTCAGCTGAGGGATAATCGGAGAGAGTTAAAACTTACTTTTGGCTTTTTCCCTCCTCTGCCTGAGGCAAGGAAAGAAGACAGCTTTTTCCTGGGATCGTGTTTTCTCCTTCTTCCTTTGGAACTTTACAACAGACCACTGAACTGTGGGGCCTACCCCCCTGGGCCCGGAGAGAGGCCTGCACCATCCTAGGCCTGGAGGGAGACAGAGCAGAAAACTACACCCAGGAAACAAAGGACTCTGAATTCATCCAGGTTGTCTTCATCACGAGAGGTTTATTATCTAACATTATTCATTTTTTATATTCCTTTCCCTTCCCCTGGTGCCTGCACGCACCCTCCCAGCAGCTGGTCTTGTTAAATAAGCAGTTTTTTTCACTTTCCTCCGAGAAATTCTTAAGGTGGGGGGGGAAGGGAGTTTTAGGGCCCTATCTTTTGCAGAGGAGGCTCTTCGAGTCTTCCTCCTAGGTTTGTTCAAACTGTGACAGGACCTCAAGGCGGGCTGCTCATGGTCCATCCCGCACGTAGTCTTCAGGTGTTCAAAGAGATTATGATAAGCAGACACAATGATGAAGCAATTTTTGAGGCATTTTTCTTATTATCAGGCCTTTACACTTTTACAGACTCCTTTAAGTCTATGCAAATGTGAAAATGCTATAGCAAATGTACTATGAATGTTGCTGTCCTAGATTCTTAAGTACTTTAGATTTGTAAGTTAAGCCTGTGAGTTACTGTTGTACTTATAGTAAATTCTATAGAATCTTTTGCTAAATTGTTTGACTTAAGCTATCAATTAAGTGCTGTTAAGTTTAAGTGCTGTTAAACCTTTACCTTACCCTTTCCTACTCTTACCCTTTTCTTCCCCCCACCCCTGCCAGCCTCCACATAGGTAATTTTTGGGTTGATATTGGTTGTAGATTGATTGATTTTAGATTTTTGTTTTCTTTTCCTCTGTGTGCTTTAACCATCTAGTAAGTAGTAAAGTGAACCTTGACAACTAACTTTGTCACTTGTTTGCTTTTATATTAAACCTGCTTTTGCCAATACCTTTGCAGGTTATTCTTTAAGTGACATTAAAACACTCATTCACGACAGGCATGGGGCACAGGATATGTTTCCAGCCATCTGGTGGTTTCTTCCACCATTGTAAGCACATGGCGCTTGCCATAACGGGTTTGAGGGAGTGTGATATAGTCAATCTGCCATGCCTACCCATATTTATATTTCAGCCATCAACCTTCATACCAAAGAGGTTTTAATCACTTGGTGCATTTCAAATTCATGGATAACCTGTGCAATAGTGTCCATGTTTAAGTTCACCCCTCAGTCATGAGCCCACCTATATGTTGCATTTCTTCCTTGATGGCCCAAAGTGTCATGGGTCCACTGAGTTAGAAATAATTCACTGTTATGTTGCCAATCCAAATCCACCTGAGCCACTTCAGTCTGAGCACTCTGATCCACCTGCTGGTTGTTCTGATGTTATTCAGTGGCCCAACTCTTGGGTACATGAGCATCTACATGATGTACCTTCACAACCAGGTTCTCCACCTGGGCATCAATATCTTGCAACAGTGCAGCAGCCCAGAGGGGTTTCCCCCTATGCTGCCAGTTATTCTGCTTGTATTGTTGCAACCACCCCCACAGAGCATTTGCTACCGTCCATGAATCTGTATAAAGTATTGGCCATCTTTCTCGTTCAGCAATGTCTAGGCCAACAGGATAGCTTGCACCTCTGAAAAATGACTCGATTCACCTTCTCCTTCACCAGTGTGCTGGTTTAAAACACAGTGGGAAAATTAACCCCATTCAAGCTGCCCCTCCTCCCCCACCCCCTTGTGACAGCAGAGGAAATAATAGGAGAGACCATAAGTGGGAATCACAGTTTTACTGAAAAACTCTCAATAAACAACAATATTGATAAAAGAGGACACAAAGGGAGAGTGCTCTACCCACAAGAAGGGTATTCACCAGAAAACAAAAAAAAAGTTCCCTGAAGAGTGCCCGGCATGGTTTTCCTAGACAAAGGCAAGATGGTGCCTGGCACCTCCTGTGCTTGACCACATGGCTCGGGAAGACAAAAGCAATGTGGCAAACAAGTCTCCACATTTTAATGTCGTTTCTCCAGCCCAGAAACAACAGAAAACAGGGACAAAACAAAACTTGGAGAGCTAATTCGTCCAAATAAAGAGTCCTACTGTCGAAAATGCCAACCCAGACATTGGCAGTGGCAGCAGCAGCAGCAGCAGCAGTAGCTGTTTGATTTGTTCAAAGGCTTGTCATTGCTCAGGGCCCCATTTGAAATCATTTTTCTTCTGGGTCACTTGATAGAGAGGGCTGACAATCGGACTGTAATTTGGAATGTGCATTCTCCAAAATCCAACAACACCTAAATAACCTTGTCCTTCTTTCTTGTTAATTCGTGGAGACACTGCTGTTATCTTGTTAATCATATCCACTGTGATCTGATGATGTCTTTGTCATTTTACTCCTAAAAATTTAATTTCCTGGGCAGCTATTAGTCAGGTAAATGACTTCTGCTAAATTTGCATGCCAATGCTTCCATCCCCCATTACTTAATGCTCTTAACATGGTCTTTAGCAGTCCATTATATCTGTCTTTCCAGAGGCTTGTGGGTGATAAGGGATGTGATACATCCACTCAAGGCCATGTTTCTTTGCCCAAGAGTTTATGAGGTTATTTTGAAAAAGTGTCCCATTATCTGATTCAATTCTCTCTGGGGTACCATGTCACCACAAAATGTGCCTTTCAAGGCCTAAGATAGTGTTTCGAGCAGTGGCATGGTTTATGGGGTGTGTTTTCAGCCAACCAGTCGTTGCCTCCCACATGGTGAGTATGTAATGTTTGCCTTGGCATGTTTGTGGCAGTGGTCCAATGTAGTCAATTTGACAGGCCTCACCATATCGGAAACCCAGCCACTGCTCTCTATTCCAGGGAGATTTTACTCACGTGGCTCACTTGATGGCAGCAGGTTTCACATTTGTGAATAACCTGTGTGATAGCCTCCATGGTCAGGCCCACCCCTCAATCACGAGCCCATCTCTTCCTAGATGCCCTGATGTTTCATGGGCCCATCGAGATATAAATAGCTCACCCTTCCGCTCCCAGTCTAAGTCTACCTGAGCTATTCCAGTCTTGACAGCCTTATCTACCTGTTCATTGTTCTGATGTTCTTCAGTGGCATGACTTTTGGGCATGTGAGCATCTACATGACTGTCCTGGGTATAACCAAGTATATGTTCTATCATCATTCGCATCAATTGGTTGTTCACAGTAGCTGGGTACACACCTGATCTCTCAGGCTATGAGCTGAGGGGAGGCAGACCATGTGAGGTGGGGTATTGTTTCTTAACTGTGATAACTTCCCCGGGAAGCAGCAAGCACCACCCATCCTGAGTGGATTATCTCTGCTAATGGCCCATTACCAAACTGGATAAGCACCAACGAATAGAACTTCAGAAACATCCTATGACTCATAGGATTACATAATTTCCATTGTGGAAATCCCCGCCCCTGGGGGAGGTACCAGCTAAGAACCACCATATAAAAAGAGGCCCGCTGACTGAGAGAAACCACCACTGCACAGCCAGAGGACCATGGGGTAGCCAGCAGAGGAGGTGAACTTCCCACAGTTCCAGAACTTCTACAGGACCACTGCCTAATTATACTACAGCTACCACCCTGGTCACCGGAGTATCAGGTTGTACTCTGACCTTGTGGTTTTAAGCCAGTTTTGTCTCTGTATTCATTGCATTTATTTTAATCTTTCTGTTAAAATTGTAACTTTGACCCAATATCTTTCTCAAGGTATTTGTGTGGGGTTAATTTCCCCTGCTGGTTTACAGTCAAACCAGCACAATGACGTACCTTCAGAGTCATGTTTTCTACCTGTGCAGCAATGTCCTGCCACAATGCAACAGTCCAGATGGGTTTACACCTGCATTGCCAGTTGGTCTTCTTCCATTGCTGCAGCCACCCCCAGAGGGCACTAGCCACCATCCAGGAGTCGGTATACAGACAGAGTACAGGCCACTTTTCTTGTTCAGCAATTTCTAGGTCTAGTTGGATGGCTTTCACTTCTGCAAATTTGCTTGACTCGCCTTCCCTTTCAACAGCCTCAACAACTCGTCATGTGGGACTCCACACAGCAGCTTTCCACCTCCGATGGTTTCCTATCACACAGCAGGATCCATCAGTAAATAGAGCATAGCCTTTTTCATTTTCTGGTAACTCGTTATATGGTGGTGCTTCTTGGGCACGAGTTACCTTCTCAGGCAATGCTCCAAAATCTCTGCTTTCTGGCCAGTCCATAATCTCTTCTAGGATTCTGGGGCAATTGGGTTTCCCTAGACAAGCTCCTTGTGTAATCAGTGCTACCCACTTACTCCATGTAGCGCTGGTTATGTGATGTGTTGAAGGGATGTTTCCTTTAAACATCCAGTGTAGCACGAGCAATTGCGGTGCCAAGAGGGGACACGCTTCTGTCCCAAGAACTTCTGAGGCAACTCGAACCCCCTAATAGACTGCTAATATCTCTTTTTCAGTTGGAGCATAGTGGGCTTCTGATCCTTGATAACTCTGGCTCCAAAACCCTAATGGTTGACCTCAGGTTTCTCCTGATGTTCTTTACCAGAAGCTCCAGGTGAGACCACGTGTTGTGGTTTAGGAATGGTAGTTCCCAGTTTAGTGCTCCCACTGAGACTCCAAATCACACTGCTGCTTGCTTGCTCCCTCCCTCCCCCTGCTGCAGGCTGAAGAGGAGAATTGGAGGCAAAAAAGGTAAAGATCATGGATTGAGAAAAGACCAATTTACTGAAAACAGCAATGAAATAAGAAAATGAACAGCACATATTTTCCAAATATTTCACTTGTTTTTCTGGATACTTCACATGTTCCGGGGGTGAGGTTCAAACACACTGGATGTGCTCACTGCCCCAGGTACTTCCCATAAAATCCCACACACCCCGTCACTCCTAATTATCCAGCTTTGGGGCAGATCTCTGAGTGGTGTTTAAGGTTAGACATTTAATTAAGAACAAGACCTGAACCAATATGCAGCAACATGCTGGCTCTTAGCAAAAGGACCAGGTTAGTATCAAGGGTATTCAAAGGATATTCAAAATCTTTAAAATTCTCAAGTACTACTGTAATAATCTTGGGGAAGGAAGGAAGGAAGGAAGGAAGGAAGGAAGGAAGGAAGGAAGGAAGGAAGGAAGGAAGGAAGCTATCTCCCCCATAAGCTGTTTTTCTGAGGAGAAAAAAAACAAAGGTGTGATTATTAATTGTTCCTAGTAGATGACTCCCAAAGCTCAGAGGTGCCTGCAATACTGAATACATACACCAGATTGGTGTCCGGACCAGTGATGCTATCATATCATAAGCCAGTACTACAAAGTACCCCACAATGATAGTCTTAGCCCAGGCCCCAAGGACAGTAAACATCACCACAGGGAACACATACTGCAAGTAAGGTATTACCAGTATTACAGAACACGACCCTGAGAACAAGTGCAACAACTGTGAGAGCAAAGAAATCCACATTGTAACCAATGACTATCAAACAAACACAATGAATGCTTATAAAAAATTTGTTTTAACACACTGGTCAGATCTGTCATAATCCCAATGCTTCATGCCCCACAATGGGCACGAAAAAGGACTATTGTGGTTTAAGCTCAGCTGGCAACTAAACAACACAGCTCTCTCACTCCCAACTCCCCCCCTCCCCCTGCCCGGTGGAACAGTTTTGTGGGTTTGGTTTTTCCAAAGAATTTTACCCCAACTGTTAGCTGACAGGGAGAGCTGTGAGGAGGAGGGGTTGCCCAGGAGATAAATGGGCAATAATTAAGAAAAAAAAACATGGTCAAGCACTCCTACATGCCACAATGTTTGCCTAGCCCGAGAAAACAGAGCTGGGGAATTGCAGCATGATCTCGTGAGAGCTGAAGACACTTGGAGACTTGGGTGAAGGGGGCGGTGGCTGGGCTCTGCCCCTATTCGTCTCGACAGTCAGTGAGGACAGTCATGCGTGGTGCAGGGAGTGAGTGCCAGTTTGTTCTGAGAACACTGCTCTGTTGTGACATCCTGCCGATCGGATCAGCTGTCTGCCGCGGCTCAGGGTACAGTGTTATATTGTAACATGTTGCAGTCAGGGGATCACCTGTCTCCATTGTCCCTGCCACGGATGGGATTGCCGCTACCCTGTAGCTGCCACCCCCAGTCTGCTTGCCTCTGCTGTTCCTGCCTTCTGCTGGCTGCTTGGTGGGTGATACCGAGGTCCATTTCTCCCCAGTCAACCCTGCCTGCCTGCGCTGCTTGCTGCTCACTGCCAGGGTTACTGCTGAGACAGACTCCTGCCCTGTGAGTTTGCAAAGGGAGCGGTCTCTCCTCCCCTTCCTCTCGCCCGAGATGCCCCTGCCACGTGGAGAGGTTGCCTCACTCAAGCCACAGTGCCCCCTGCAGCCTCTCTGCCTCAATACGAGCCAACAGTGCCCCCTGCCGGTTGTGATCATAACTATACCAAAAAGGGAAATTGCTCAACAGGTGAGAAAAGGCTGTTATTGGGTTTTCTGTTTGCTTATTGTTGCTGTTTTTCTGTCTTGTTTTATATATATACACATCCTAGTAAAGGACTGTTATTCCTTTTCCCGTATCTTTGCCTGAAATTGCTGTACTTTCAAGGTTATAATTTGGAGGAAGGGGATTGTTTTTTCCATTCCAGGAAGGTTCCTGCCTTCCTTGGCAGACACCTGTCTTTTGAAACAGGACAAACAGGGAAAAGAATCAAAATTAAAACTTGTAGGTTGAGAAAAGAAAAGTTTAATAATTGAAACAAAGTAAAATATAAAAATATATAAAACCCAAGAAAAACAAGTGATGCACAATACAGTTGCTCAGCACCCACTATCTGGGAGTAAGAACAAAATACATAGAAAGGCATTTAATATTTCTGCTCTTCTATTTATCTTTTCAATAATGAAATTATTCATTATTTCAGTAATGAAATTAATAATCTGTGAAATGTTGAAACTCAAATATGTTCACTACCTCTTCTGAAATGCACAAGTATGTTTTCAATATTACATAAATCACTGTTGTTTCAGACAAGGCTGTTGAGATTTCAAAACAAAGCAAAAAAAAACAAAATAATGAAACCGTTCCACAGTGAAAAAAAATTAACAGCACTTGATGTAAGCCTGCTGTTTCTGTCCTATTCCCTTGTCAAAGTGTACTTAAGAAATAAATATTATTCAAAATAACATGCTAAAAAAAAGATCTGCCTTTCTGAGCCATCATAGTACAAAATGGATGGTGGTGCTGCTATAAAGGACATTATATTTTTCAGATAAAATGGTAAGACAGTAATCCTTATACATGACATCTCTAAGAAATTCATAGCACAAGATCTATATATCTTCTCATATTCCTCTTTTACATTGTATAATTTTGATGAGTAAATGATTTAACAACTGTAGATGCGACCACTGTTCCACCTTAACATCTACATGAGAAAGCGCATAACAAAGGATCACAAACCAGCCATAAATAGTTTGTGAGAATGTTTTAATTAGCATCTTTGAATGCAGAGCTGCAGTTCTGAGTGATGTGTGGGATAGTTCTGATAAGGGCAAAAAAACATTTTGCCTGCTTCTTGCTTGTGTGCTCGTTAGTGGATTAGTGCTTTTGCTTGGCTGCATAGTTTGGATCCTAGATTGTAAACAGCAAAGTATATAAAAGGCTCATGCGTGCTTAATAAAATGATTCTGTTACACCATAATGGGATTCATGCTTCGATCGCTAAAACTACCTTAATTCCTAGTGCCAATTTGCAAGTAAACCCCGTTGTCCTGAGTAGCCAAAAGTAGACTGAGTTGAGAGAGACAACTTCAGACAGACACGAGTTTTGAATTACTTTGCTGAATTAACTTGCTTCACTTCGCACTAAAATGGATTGGGAGTTTTCACGCATTTAGGCAGGAAGATCTTGCTACAGGAAAATGCCAAAGCACTGAATCAATTTAGGGAACTTGGGAGCTCAGATGCAAGGACAAAAATTATGCATAATCTCGGTGAACTCAAATTTGAACTGGTCTCCTGGCTTCAAAACTTGGTTTTACGTCTAACATGAGGTGAGGCGAGCTACTACCAAGGAACAGTAATGCCTTACATTGCACTGGTTTTGGCTGGGGTAGAGTTAATTGTCTTCAGAGTGGCTGGTATGGGGCTGTGTTTTGGATTTGTGCTGAACATGGAGTTGATAATATAGAGATTTTTTCATTGCTGAGCAGTGCTTACATAGAGCCAAGGCCTTTACTGCTTTTTGTATGGCTATGTTGGCAAGGGGGCGGGGGGGCATGGGAGGTTGGGAGGAAACACAGCCGGGACTGGTGACCCCAAAAGACCAAAGGGATATTCCAGATCATATGACAACATGCCCAGTATATAAAGTGGGGGGAAGAAGGAGGAAGAGGGAGGATGTTTGGAGTGATGGCATATGCCTTCCCAAGTAACTGTTATGCGTGATGGGGCCCTGCTCTCCTGGAGATGGCTGAACACCAGCCTGCCGATGAGAAGCAGTGAAATAATTCGTTTTTTTGCTTTGCTTGTGTGCACAGCTTTTGCTTTACTTGTTAAACTGTCTTTATCTCAACCCACCAGTTTTCTACCTTATACCCTTCCAGTTCTCTCCCTGATCCCACTGGTGGGGGAGTGAGAGAGCAGCTGCGTGGGGCTTGGTTTCTGGCTGGGTGTTAGGATCCGGTCTAATCACAGAGGAGCAAAGAGAACTCTGTGAATAAAGCCAAATATACTTAGGTTTGAATATTCCCAGAAAAGAGATTAAAACACAAAAGAGGTTAAAGTTTGATACCAAAAAATTGATATGTTTTATTTAACAGTAAAAGAGGCAAAGAGAAAGAAAGAGAAAGAAAGAAAGAGAAAGAAAGAGAAAGGAAGAAATATTTTTTAAAAAGGGGGGACAGGAAGAGTGACAGAGACAGATTAAGTAGAAACATATCAAACCTCCGTGGATCTTAACGACGTCTTGGTGATCCTCTCCATCTGGTCTTCTTGGTGGTGAGGGTCCCCCACCAAAAGGTGGAGAATTCAATAGCTTAATATATGCTTGGGCCAGGTGGGAACGACAAGGTACCTCCCCTGCAGGGGGCCAGTTTGACACTGTCCCTTGCAAGATTGTGGATCTGTTGCATCATTTTGCGTCATGTCCAGTGCTCTGGTGCAAGACCTCAGCAATGAGTCTGGGGGCACTTTGGAGGTCTTTGGTGGATTGTGACACTCCCTCAGCTGCCCCTCCCATAAATGTCCTGTGGATGCGGCTTTCTGGGGGGGGACATTATTCACAGCTGAGCCATTTTGTGTAACGGAGGATGGGTGTTAACTGCCTCTGACCAGATGTTGCACCACACACAAAAGACCCTCCTCCTCCTCCCCTTTTGGTGGTGGTGGGGAGAGTGTGCAAGCCTGGCAGCAGATAAGCCTGAGGGCTATGGCCTCCACCCTGAAGCTGCTGGGCTTGGCTCTCCCGTGAGTCCTCTCCCAGCATTAAGAAGTGTCACTTTTTCTTTTCTCGAATAGACTAGGGCAGTTTAACTCACAGTTCAGGACCTCAACCCAGGGTGCCCATTCAGGGTGCAGTGGTCTTCGGTGCAGCTTTGTCATTCAATTTTGCTATAATAAGCAAGAGTCTTTTATAAAAATGTTTAAGCCATAAACCATAACATTTCGGTCTCTGACACCTTCGTTAAACCATGAGAGAGTGCTTGAACTCAAATACTTTTTTAATGATATTTGGCTGTCAGCAGCAGTTGCAGTTACACAGACTGTGCAGAATCCAAGATTGTTTTGCAGGAAATCCCTTGGGTCCAGCAGCACATGACTGTTCTCTCCTGAAATAAGAGGCAGGGACTTGAAGTACTAAGGCCAGAACAACAGGCCCTGAGCCAAAGTTGACATCTAGATGAAACTTCCAACAAAATATTCTAGGTATCCACTCATTAACAAAGTATTATTAGCAATATGATATATGTATCTATTCATTGGTGAAACATGTATTTCCCTTTCTGTATTTAGAAACAGGACAAGGCCACATCTGGCCTTGTTTGGGTGTTAGGAACAAAGACAACTCCCTTGGTTCCTCCTTGAGCCCTGGCTAGGCTTTGGGAGTGTAATGGGTTTGCATGGCCTGGTTGTGGTAGCAGGGAGGCTACAGGGGTGGCTTCTGTGAGAAGCTGCTAGAAGCTTCCTCCATGTCGAGCAGAGCCCATCTCTGGCAGCTCAAAAGATGGATGTGCCGCTGGTCAATTCTGGGCCAATTGGAAATGGTGGTAATGCCTCAGTGATAACATATTTAAGAACCAAAAAAAAAGTTATTGCACAGAAGTAATTGCAGCCAGAGAAGAGCCGAGGGAGAACATGTGAGAACAACAAATCTGCAGACATCAAGGTCAGTGGAGAAGGAGGGGGAAGAGGTGCTCCAGGCACCAGAACTGAGACTCCTCTGCAGCCCGTGGTGAAGACCATGGTGAAGAAGGCTGTCCCCCTGCAGCCCCAGTCCAGCTGTGGAGGGGGGGAGAGCAGCTCTGGTGGGTGCCTGGTATCCAGCCAGCATCAACCCACTACAGGAAGAAACCCAAAAGGAGAATGAAACCATATGTTCCTGCATTAGAAGTAATGGTAGCTTGTTTATGCAACAGTATAAAAGCTGGGCTACTCTCACAGCAGTCGTAAATCTTTGCCTGTAGGTTGATGCAACTGTAGGATTTCCCAGTTGCCGGGAGTGGGTCTCTAGTCCTTTGCTGTGACAGTGGCTTCCCCCAGCTGACATGCTGATCTGGATGAAGGGGTAAAGTAACTGTTGATGTATCTTTCTTAATCGCTATAGGCAATCTTTTGTAGTAATGATTAGGTGCATTTCTTAGCTTATCCTTTTGTAATTCTTTGCAGTTTTGCATTACAGTAAATTACACTATTCTTTAGGTTGGTGTCTGTGTCTTTGGTGCTGACTCTGCCCACCAGCAGAACAAAATTGGCATAGTCGGCAGGATCAGAACAAAATGTCGTCTTTTAAATCTAAATGTAAAAAACCTAAATGTAAGGAATCAGTTCTCTCCGAAATTCCCAGGTGGCAAGATCTCTATAGTTCGCTGGCTCTTGAGTGGGCTAAAGTTGGAGGACAGTGTGAGCAATGGGGAAGTCAGTTAAAAGAAGCTGAACCATTGGATGTAATGAAATGCATCCAAAAATTACGTACTTAAAAAGGAAAAGAACTTGTGGGTTTGGGAAAATGAGAATGGCTTTTATTAACAGGATATCAAAAACAGCACCAGCAGAAGGAACAGTTCTTTTTGAAAAGCTCCCATGTGGAGCAACAGATGTGTGAGATGCAGAATCAAATTGTAATGTTACAATGCCAAAATAAGTTGCTTGCTGATAAATTGGACACTTACCAGTCTGTAGCCGAGAAGGCTGCAGTTCGAGTGGTTCAGTATAAGAAAAGAAGGGGGCGAGTGGATCACAAGAAAATGCATACAGTGCTTGCCAAGGGAGGTGTACAGTGGGATCCCAATAAACAGAATGGGGATATTTGGGATTCTATATATTTTGATGAGGCTAGTTCCAGAGATTAGTTCGTAGATGTGAGACTGGCATGGAGATGAAAAATGGAATTAGACGCTAATGGTCAGCAGGCTAGGAGGGATGTGATAGAGGATTATACTCGGCATGAATAAATTATATATTGTAATTGTTTAAGCAAAGACCAGGGGAACGCCTCATCTCTTGGATCGTGCATTTGCACGACCAGGGAGCATCAGGGGTAAACCTAGGCTCAGGAGACTCTAAGACGTTTCTAGTTTTGAACTTGTATTCTTTTGTGCAAGATGTGTTTTGGAATAACATTAGCTTTGGTTGCTCAAGGATGTAATACTAAATACCCTACAGAAAATGATTGGCAAGGAGCTGAATGTCAGTGGTATACTTTGCAAGATGGTATAAAACAAATAAATGAGGAGGACATGAAATTGACAATTTTTAACTCAGATGCCAATTTTGTGATGCAGAATGCTTTGTTTCTTTGAGAAATAAACCAATTAGGACGACTTCACGAGGATATAAATATGCAATTATGACTTGATAGAATCTGGTGTTGTTTCTCCCTTCATTATATCGAGAGTACTTAGCTCAGAGTTTGGAATGAAACACAGGAGGCATAGAGATGTTCTTCTAATCAGGTTGTTTATTAAGTTCTAATCTATAGCATAGTAGCACAGAGTGTTCTCTAAATTAGGAAGGTGGAAAATGGCTTCGAACTGTGTGTTCCAAGGTTATTTAAAGTCTAATTTATGCAATTATAGACTGCCAACTAACATGTTTTTACTTACAATCCAGTGATTGTTCATTTAGCATCCACATTGTTGGCTTTCTGTAACAATGATTAAAATACTCAGACGTGTGAAGAAGAAGAAAGAAAGAAGTAGTAAAAACCCACATCCAAAATCCTCCATCTTGCTACCAATACATTACAAATAACCCATAAATCTAATTTTCTACATCCCTACATATTTCACCTAGTGATAAAAAAGTTGCTTTTTAATTACAACAATGAAAGATTGAAATTTAGGATTCCAACATCTCCCCTCTGTTTGAACTATGTACACTGCTTTAACAGTTT
Source organism: Amblyornis subalaris (assembly GCA_018881555.1). Taxonomy (NCBI): domain Eukaryota; kingdom Metazoa; phylum Chordata; class Aves; order Passeriformes; family Ptilonorhynchidae; genus Amblyornis; species Amblyornis subalaris. The sequence continues at coordinate 153,348 of JACAXG010000419.1, forward strand.
TATTAAACCATTGTTGGATACACTGAAGTAGATAACGTAGAAGTATTCTGACGACTATAATGACAATCAAAACATATATTTTCAATTTTAAAAGTTGCTTCTACAATGGAGTTCACTGATCTTTTTTGCATACAAGATAAGATATATGAAATATAGACTACAATCAAAAAATCTATTAAAAATAACTGTGGTATTTACAGAGAAATTACAGTATAGGAAAATAAAACCGTGTTCAGTGTTATCAAAAAGGGAGTTGCTGCTTCTGAACTTGGAAGGCACTGGTTATGGTTTCAAAGCTTATGTGGTTGGAGTTCAGTGGTTGTGCTGTTTAGGCAGGAAGAAGTTCATTATTTGGAAATGTTGAATCTATGTTACTTAAATGCCCTTCTCGTCTACGAAGGCTGGATTGTGATTAGATTTTCTTTCTTCGTATGGGTCCTCGTTTTCTTAGAGGCAATCCATGTTCATCCAGTCGATTAGGCAACTACTTTAGACCTGTTGGCAATAAGACACATGCGTACCTTCTTCCTTTGGTTAGTAGATTAGGTATTAAGCAGAAGCAAGCAAGGTAATACATATAATTATCAGCACATAAAGAAAACACAGTGATTTACAATGATATACTATTTGTTGTCTACACACTGCAGTATCGCTCAGTGACTGCTTAGGTGGCACACCCCGTATCACAGGGAGGAGCTGGAAAGCCTTGCCGGGTAAGGTTCCCAAGAGTACCTCAAGAGGGGACTCGGCTTTTAGAAGGTCAGATCGAAAAGCCAAAGTGACTTGATTACATCTTCGAGCAGAAAAACCAGGGTCTGCTGGCGTAAGTCCAACCAGTGAAAGACAGGGCTTGGCCAGAGACTAGGCCTTAACTGGAAGGACCTCTCTAACTTATTCTACAAATAAATCTCTTGTTAAAGGTAGTTGAGAAAGGTTCTTGAAAATATATAAATTTTACAGATAATTATATTATGGTACATGAAGGCTATGAAGTAGCTGGCTTTGTCATAATCTCTAGTTAAGCAATTAATGGTACCTTGAACAAACTGCAAACAAACAAAAAAGATGCATATATGTAACATTAAATAACATCGTCGGGATAATGTCCGTTATAAAATGTCAGTGGATAAATGTCACAATATTAATAACTTAAGCAGAATCATCAATACAGCAAAAATAACTGCTTTCAAAAGGTGAAAGTGTGTTCTTTTAGACATCTATGTATATATAATTAAAAAGGCAAAAGAAAACAAAGAGAAAGCACTAATAATTTAGAGTTACCAATATCCAAAACACAGTTGTTACCTATTTACTCGTCATCAGGTTTTCATCACAATCGCTTCAGTGAGTTCTATCTTATCCCTATAAAAAAAGAACAATATCTTCAAATTAAATGGGCATATCTTCACAAACCTATACTTAACGTTATTCAAACTTAGACGCTTAAACGTAATAGAGAGTAAGCCAACAGAGTTTAAGCATAATTTCGCTAAGACTGAAGGAAAAGTAAGCTAAATAAAACTTAAAATGAACAGAACGTAAACAGAGTGTAAAACCAAATATCATTTAAATTTAGTAACACTTAAACTTGAAAAGAGTACTTAAAATTGAGAGAAATTAAACTTAACAGAAACTTAAAATAATAGAACTTTAAATGCAACACAATTTCAAATGAACAGAATTTAAACTTGACATGACTAAAATTTAACAACAATTAAAGTTAGCAGAACTTAGCTTTAACATTACTTAAACTTTATAAGACTGAAATTTAGTAGAACTTGAAATCAGCGTCTCTTAAATTTAAGAAACCAAAGTCAGAGGTGAGAAGGTTCCTTTAAAAAATAGAGATACAAGAGAATTCAACCCATCTTGACTGCATTGTTACAAAAACTACTAAAAACTTGTTATACAACAGTTAAACATCAATTAACAATATGCAAGTAAACAACTGATTTATAACTGAAATAGCAGAATGGATTTACTGGAGAGATTACAAAAAATGTGACAAGGAGTCTGTGATTTTACATGATTTGTTTGTGAGAGTAGTTCATGTTTACTATAAACATTACTGAAATATGTAATCACAGTCAGGACTTCCTTGATATAAGCAAAATTTTGCATGGTTTTCTAAATTTTAGCTGTACTCAGGGAAGTGACTACAGCGTGTATATTTGCAAATTTTACTTGAAACTTGTCTTTCATGATTGCTAGTACAATAGAATTGACCTTGGGATATTAAAGCTAATGATATATATTCATGACAAAATATTTGCAGTAAAATCAGTCTATTAAAACTGTGGGGTAAAAGGTAAGCAAAGTGTTAAAACTGGCACAATTTTGCCTACTTGTGAAAATTCATAAATATTTTTGGTGATAGTATTGAGGGAGTGAAGAAAGGAATATTCGATAAAACATTACGCTTCAGAGCTAATTGCTGCTGGTTCAAATTTTGTTCTCTTAACATTCACCTTAAACATTTTGAAGGAGAAATAATTTCTGAGGGGATTGAGTTTACAAGTATTCTGCAGGTAGACAGATATCAAAATCTTTAGAAGGGCAGTGCATATCCTACAAAACAAGTTGTAGTAACCATGTAAAATAAAATCATTTCATTGAAGAATTTTGAAAGTAAGGAACTACGTAATTCCATTGGTAAGTAGAGATAAGCTCTCCAATAAAAAATTCTGAGAGATAGTGCAGTTTACCAAAAATACAGATACTTTTAAGAAAAGCCAAAAATGTTCCTGTGATGCAGTAGAACACAAGCTAATTTAGCTCTTCATTTCAAAGATGAAAGATTTCTCAGCTGTCTCTGACTCAAAAGTTAAAAAGGCACTTCTGAAACAATATGCACGGATGGATATGCATAACCCTGAACAGGCCTCCCGGTCTCCCCCCGTGGTGTAGGTTTCCGAGTCGGGGGGGTGTTTAAGCTCAAACTCCCCCGTCTCTCTCTTCGACTTGGTGATACACAGCAACATGTTGAGAACGCAGCAACAGGGGGAAAAAGCAGGAAAGAAGTTGCTGCTGTTCCTGGGCAGTCTGCCAGGGCTGCGGAGGGAGCTGCTGCATCCGCTGCGGGGGGTTTTAATATCAGAGTTGCTCTTATAGCCTCATGGCCCTCCCATGACTGGGCCTTGCAAATGTATGAGTTGAGGGGGCTCCCCGGGCTCGCAACTTGTTACAAACTCTGTCTGTTCCCCCTGGGTTGTTTTAGTTCTAGTCTCTACCACGCGAGCTTCGGTGAGAGGCTGGGCCACATCCTGCTTTCTTGCCATCAGCCCAGGCAGTGGGCAAGCCATTTGTCACGATCCGCTCGCATGAGCGGGTGTCGTGATGGTTCTATCACCAATCTCAGAGTGCAAAAGACACAAAAGGGGATTTCAATTTGAATCAAAAATGCACCTTTATTGAGTGCCAAAAAAATGATTATGGGATAGAGGGGAGAGAGAAAGAGAGAAGAATAAAGTAGTGCGGGGAGAAAGGGAGAGAGAGAAAAAGGAGAGGGGAATAGCTACCAACGGATGATACAAAGGCCTCGTGGTCCAGCCAATAGGCTCGTCGACGTCCGTGAGGAGAGCTCAACTGGGTTAACTTAGAGTGTCTCTTTATAGTCTTTTTCGTGAGCGGGGGGGACAATTGGCCAGAAGGTGAGGAATTTTGCCACTATTGTTTGAGGCCTGTGTTTTTTGGGGTACAGAAGCAGGTGTTGTGGACCAAATATTTCTTCTCGGTCCAGTGCAAGGACGGCGTCACCACGGTCTGTCCTCCTCATTCCAGTGCAAGCACGGTACCACCACAACCTGTACCAATTTTCTCAGGAATGCATTGTGCATTTTAGTTCTCCACGGGTGCACCTAGAGGCAATACTTGGCAAAAATCTCACATCAGCCAGGCCAGGACTTGTGAGTAAAAGTCCTCTTTTGCTTCTSGGGTGTTTTAGGGTTTTCAGTCTCTGTCCTTGTCGATGATCATGAGACAGATGAGAGATTCTCGAACCGTCCCTTAGACCACCCCGTGACTCACCATCGTCATGAAGAACGCCCAGCAGTTTCTGTAGTGTTGTTGCGAAGTCTTCAGGACTCGTTGTTGGTAGCATATCCTGGAAAAAAAAGACAGGGAAAGAGGGAAAGAAAGGAAAAGAGGAAAGAGAAAAAACAACAATTTTTATTATAATTTTCTACTACAACTTGTCTCATTCTAAAATCGTGTTGTTCGCCTTTTATAAAACAAAACTAATCAAAACTAAGTCTAAAAGAACAACAATAGGATGACACAATTTGTTCAGGATACCTGTAGCAGTAGGCGACCACCTGAAAAGTGTCCCACAACCCGTGCTCAGCATCTTTCTTTACCTTTTCTAGAAGAGGATGTATCTCCTTCACATTGTGATGAAGCGTTACCAAGGTTTTCTGTCCGTTTTTCTTGATTGTGTCCAAAATTTCAATCAAATCTTGGTGGAGCAACAATTGCTTTATCAAAGTAATGTTCATCCCAATGGCGGTGGGTAAGAGTAGGTGGATCAGCTAATAACTGGACTGCAACAGGTGGTGAGAAGTAACTGGAGCTAAATAAGAAAAATCACATCCTACAATTTCAGTAAAGTTACAAACACAAAAATTAGAATGATTCTTTTATCTACTATTAAAGTTCCTACTAATACACTATCACAAGCATTTCTTCAGCATACGCATCCATTACATATGTAGACAAGCACTGTTTTAGGATTTTCGATAGGATGAATTTGAAAATGACAAATATTCTCTTCTGTGTCTAAACAAATGTCTTGAGATCTAATTGCATTACCGTCACAGTTGAACCATAGTTTTTCACATACTATACAAGTTTCTCTCCTTGCATTACTTTCTTAAAAGTGCTCCTATTTCATAGCCAGGTTGTCCATCCTTCAAACGAAGTCTGTAAAAAAAGAGAAGAGGCCGGCTGAAATTTTGAGACTTTTTTTGCATCTGTAATTTGACCTGTTGGGAGACCATGCCGGATTAAACAGTCTTTGTTTTTGTCCAATTTTCCTAATTATGTATGGTTCAATTCCAAAAATTTTTGGGCTTAGTATAACGGGTGTTGTGGTGGTAGGTGTTATAACATCGATTTCAAGTTCCCCCCAGTATTTTGAATTACCCCTACCACACATGACTTTATGGGGTAACTGTACAGCCGTTAAGTTTATCCAAAAATCTTGATTTTTAGTTTCACAAGATAAAACCAGCCCTTGAGGTCCAGTGCTATAACTGTACATAGATTCGGTAAAAGATCCAACAGTTATTTTACATCGTACTGTAACATTATCAACTCTCGTCACCATAAAGGGAAGAAAAACATTATTCTTGTCATCCAACATAAGGGGAATATTTATACCATGATACGTGACTACTACACTCAGTATGGTCTTTGCTATAGCATTTAAAATAAATTTATAAGTTAAACCTTTCAGGCCTGACAGATCTGCCCGGGTGTTTTGCCAATGTTATGTAACATATGTTGGTTTGGTTAAAGTAAAATTATACCAGCAGTCAGTTGATTCGTTTTTACAGAACTTCTTAATTTCAACGTTGTTGGTACTGGGTTCTAAGGTGTAGTTACCGACGTTCTTCTGACAACAACACAGTACCAAGGAGGTTTGTTTGTCACAAGTCCATTTTGTAGTAGGGCAGAGTTTGGCTGTAATGTTGGTGTGTAAATAACTTTTACCATCCAGTCCTAGAAAATTTCCGGCGATTGCAATGAAGGAAATTTTCTCCTAAAAACATCCTTCCACTTTTCTGCATCCCACCTTAATTTTCTCACCAATTGTTCCATTTGGGATTCTGGCCCAATCCTTCCTGTCCCATCCCCACTCACTTGGACAGTACACCTCAGAGTCATGGAGTCTACAGTCGCTTGGTTTGGGCGAAGATCTTTGGGATAGGGTCCCAGGGCACTAGTGTACCTGATGGTGGCTTCAGACCACGGCCACTCAGCTGGTTTTTGGCCATGGTGTTGTGGTAAGATGCAAAAAAGTATCACCAATCTTATCATGGTTTATCTAGTCTTCATGTCCCTAAGAGTTCTTCTGTGAAAAATAAAAGCAACGGAGTCTGCCTCCAAAAGGCAGAAAATTAAAATGATTGAATTATCCAGCGTGTATTTATCCGATGCTCTTTCCCTAGAGCATCAGAAGCTACACATGCATATTTATTCAGAGGAGTTTTTAGCACTAGTGTTACTTCCCCTACCGTAGGGAGGTCCACTATGACAGGTTGTCCAGGGTAGTGTGCTGGATTTTTAGAATCATCAGGTCCCTGCAATGAAGGGACTGTGCTTGGAGCTGTTGGACAAAATGCTGTGATTTTAGGGCAATCATTTTATCCCCATCTGTCCTTTACACCTTTCACACCTTTCCATAATCGAATATCCCAGTTTGCCTCTTGTGGTTTCAAAAGCCGTTTCAAGAGACCATTGATTCTTTCTACAATTCCGTTAGCTTTAGTGTAATAAGGGGTGTGAAAAGTCCATTTAATCCCTTCGTCTTTTGCCCACTCCTGTACAACTCTGGCAGTGAAGTGAGACCCATTTTCAGATTGAATTTCCTGTTGTTTTGGGAAAATCCCAAACCATCTCTGCAGTACTTTATTTTCTCCTGTACCTCCTTTAACAGCATCGGCCTGAACTAACCCAAATATGATCTCTACTACTACCAGCACAAAATGTTTACCTCATGACACTTTAAATGGACAAATGTAATCTACCTTCCACGCGTCCTATAGGCCTTCATAATCTCTTAAGTGTAGAGGGTCATCTTCTAAAGGGTGTCTTTCTAGCCGCCTGCGGCACGAGTCACAGGCTGATATATATGTTTTACACATTTCTCTGGTGACAGGACAACCGCGAGCAAGAGATTATTTATATAGATCCTTTGCACCTCTGTGTTGTCTTTTCACATGCAACCATTCTGATAAGTGCTCCCAGTCCTCTGTAATTTGATCCTATTTCACAGGGCTTAGTCTCACTAAATCATCAGCTTTATTGTTCCACTCTCCTGCTGGACTTCCATCTATCTGGTGAGCAGCCAACCACCCCACGGCAAAAGTCCCTTGGCTCGCAATATATAAAATGTCTCGCCACTTCTCCTTTTGCCACCCTGGATTCTGTTAACTCCCAAGTCATTTTTTTGCCAAAAAAGAAGCCAATCATTGCATCCCTTAAACACAGCATAGGAATCGGTGTAGATACAAACAAGAGAAGTATTCTGTGCCTCACGCTGGAAAACACTCCAAACAGCTATCAGCTCGCCAACTTGGGCTCTGCCTTCCCCATCTGTGATGATTCGTTCTCCTGAGGAAGTGTGCACGGTTAAAGACTTGTACTTCCACACCTTCCCCTCTCTCTTGGCAGAAGCATGTCTAAACCAAGAGTTGGCTGACCGTTCGGAGGAAAAAGGAGGGTCTACTTTAATGACTGAGGCAGGTTTTTCTTGGCTGCTACCCAAGCCTTCAGTTTCTTGTATTGCCAGATTTTTACAGCTCCTTCAGTTATTGAGAAGAAGTTAAGATAATGTTCAATCTGAGCATACCACTTTCTTATAGAGGCTCTCTGGGCCACCGCATCAGGCGGGGCAGTCCCGGTAGAAACAGCCTTGATAACCATAAAAAGGACTCTTAAAACAATTGGTTGTTGTGGCGCAATCTTATCCACTTCTATGAAAGCTAAACTAACCACAAAAAATCTTTTTTCCCAGGTAGTGTAACTTTTTTCACCATATTTGAAACCACGGGAATAGAAACCAACAGGCCTCGTAGGACCCTCCGGACCTTGCTGCTATATGTGTACTGAAAAACCCTGAGGTGGTAAATCCCCACTCTCCCTGGAAAGGATCCGTAGGATGAATAGGGGCCAGGGCTCGGTGAGCTGTAGCTTCAAAAATCAACAATTGCAATGCTGCTTCCTGAGAAGCAGTCCATTCCCATTTTACCCCTTTTCTCAGCAAGTTATAAAGAGGTCTGGCAATTATGGAAAAATCTGGGCTGTGTTTTCTCCAGAACACTAACAATCCTAAAATATGTTGGAGATCTTTCCTGGATTCAGGCATTTTAATCTGATCTAAAGAGGTTAGGGTGTCAGGTGGGTTGCATGTCATACCTCCCTTCCACTAAATTCAAAAAAATTTCAACTCTTGGGAAGTTTTCTGGACTTTCTCAGGGGGAATCTTCAAGTCAAGGCTTGCCAAGTGAGAGATTATTTTCTGTTGGGTATCCTCCACTAACTCTGTTTCATTTTCTCTCACAACCATGTAATCAATGTATTGATAAACTGCTACGCTGTCCGCTATGTGTATCTTTTCTATCTCTTGAGCTAAAGCGTGGTGAGCCATAGTGGGGGAATATCTGTACCCCTGGGGAAGCCTGGTAAGTGTTTTGTTGTCCTTCCCATGTGAAAGCGAAACGGTCCATATCCTCTGGCTGCAAAGGTATCATAAAAAACATGGATTTGACATCTATAGTTGCCATGATTGGGTGAGCCTTTTCTTGAATCAATGTTATTAATTCAGCTAAATTTGGTACTGCAGCTGTGAGAGGATCTGTGTTGGCATTTATCCTGCGAAAATCTATTGTCAGCCTCCACTTCCCGTTAGGCTTTCCCAGTGGCCACACCGGAGAATTGAAAGGGGAGTGAGTGTTAATTATTACCTTTTGTTCTCGCAGCTCCTGTATGAATGATTTGATACCCTCTTTGGCACCCAAGGGGAGAGAGTATTGATTTATATTAGTTAATTTGCTGAATGGTAGGGAGGGTGCCGTTTGAAGCAGTATGATGTTAAAGCACGGCGTGTCAAAAGACCAAAGAATACACTCTGAGTCCTTCCACTGCCTCCAGCAAGGGCATTCATCCGTAATATATAGCTTGGAATATCTCCACTCACCATATTAATAGAGAGTTGGTTTTCCTCTCCAGGTAAAGTGAGTTTAACTAAGGCCCTCTTCATAGATTCTGTTTTTCCCAAAGCATTTAAAACACAATATCGATTTTTTGTTGGAACAACACCTGCCCTCTGGGCATCTTTCTTTGTCAATGCTGAAATTTGTGCTCCAGTATAAATAAGGAAATTTACAAGAGCTCGCTTAGGACCTGTTATGGCTGTGATCATTTAATGTCCAGTTTTATTATTTTTGGTGAGCATTCTCAAATATATCCATGCCCTGTTCCTTCGCCCACCTGTGAGAAACGGAGTTTCTAGTTTAACTGCTTACGAGAAAGCAGCTGTCCTGATTCTTTACCTGGATTCTGAGGAAGAAGTTGGCTTGGCTTATTGCCCGCATTTTTGTGAGTGAATTGTTCTGGTTCGTTGCTCGAGTGTGGAGGGTGGTATTGGTTTGGCTCACTGCCCAGATTCTGAGGGAAAGGTGGTGCACTAGGTTGCATTGAAGTGGGTTTTGGACAGGGCCAGTTAGAAACTACTTTGCTCAGCTTATCAAACGGCAGACCATCCATCACATCTCTGGGGATCCCCTTCCTGGTACATAATAACCACCAATACTGACTGTCATTGGTCTGCTTCCCCTTCTCTGGGTTTACCTTGTAAGGAGTCTTAATGTGCCTGACACATTTTTTTCTGTGATATTTCCTCTACAGTTCTTATAGGTCCCTATTTCCTACTGTAATTAATTAGCTCCTCTGCAACCTCGCTCCATGTCCAAACTTTGCGGTCATCAGCAGGTGAATTAGATTGTGCACCTTGAATTTGCGGCAGGCCGGGAGTTGAGGTTAGAGTAAAACCTGGGTCAGTAGCACATGTTTGGTCACTTGGGTGTCCAAGGAATCTATCTAGTCTGTCAACAGGACCTACAGCTGCTATGGTTTTTTGGAGGAGATTTGCTGTAGGTTTAAGTGATTCAGGGAGGCCTCGATTTAAAGGGGTCATAAGTTCGGGCTTCACCGGTATCCTCATAGGGGAATCATATCCAGGAATTAAACTCCTTTCATATATCATTTGTAGACAAGTGACCTTTTGGACACTTTCCAAAAGTTTGTCAGGGGTGCTGACTATAGTTAAAGGGTCTCCCCTTTCTAGAGGATTCCGTCACCCGGCCCAATAAGCTGCATGCTGAGTTAGAGACCATGCATCACCTTTGTCTCCTGTCGTTAAGAAACCTCCATGTCCCCAATATCCAGTGGCCTCGGGTTCAGTAATCTTAATTTGCTCTCCTTCAGTGAGAGATACTCAGAAGGTGTATTCGGTCTCGGATTCGTGGGGGAGGCGCCCATACTCCTTTTTTAACTTAGCTAATTCAATAGCAGACTATGGTATTTGCTTGGTGGTGATATATGGATCAAAATCTTCATTATCAATGTAACTGTATTCCGTTTTAACCAAGGGTCTCTTGCGAGGGCAACAATAGTCCCCATAATTTTTCACTGGCACTAATTCTTTCTGAGGGTATATTTGGTTAATATGAGAGGTTTCTTTTTTCTCTGTCTCCTTTGATGGGTCTGCAGTGTTTAAACATCGATGATATTCTACTCTCAAGGCTCTCTGCAACAAGCGAATTTCTTGCCTGTCCTCCTGTACCTTTTTCTGCAAGATTTCTACTAAATCCTGAAGGGAAAGTACTACTGTGTTTTCTTCATTGCACCGCTTGGAGCGGTTATCAATAGCTGCTGTAAGGCAGGCTCCTAGGACAGAGAAAATTATGGACTTGTTTCGGCCAAGTTTGAAGTCCGAGTCATGTTGCAAAACGCATAATCACTCAATTAAACTCTCTAAATTGTACCAGTTTCTTCGTGCTCATTCTTCCCCTCCGGTAGAGGGTTTGGCATTGTGTTTTGCTAGCAGTGCGTAAAATGCAGTCTTACCTTTCTCACTGGTGTTTTTGTCATTTTTATGAAGGGACAAAAACCACTACAGGGAGGTAAAAAGTATTCTGCATGTTCCTTCCCTTCCCTGTGTGGCTGAAGAGACCAAAATCTGCCTGGGAGGTACTGCTTAAGTTACGTATGGTTGTCTCTTCTCTACACCAAGCAGACCAAATGCGCACAGTCAAACAAAAAAAACAGCAGTTCCCCCTTTTGCAGCAAAAGAAGCGTGAAAATCTGAAGACACATGAGTGCTTTTCGCCTAGGCGTGTGCAGTTTTCTGTAAATTCGAGTCGCCGCCTTGTTTCTAGACACCGCTTACCCTTTCATGGTGTCGGGCTAGGTGCGGCTGGAGCGAAAGGTCCTTCCCCCATTACAAACTACACACAACCTTGCAACCCCTTCAGTCTATCAGATCCTGCCGACTACGCCTATTTAAATGTCACGATCCGCTCGCACGAGCGGGGGTCGTGATGGTTCTATCACCGATCTCAGAGTGCAAAAGACACAAAAGGGGATTTTAATTTGAATCAACAATGCACCTTTATTGCGTGCCAACAACACCATTATATGAGAGAGGGGAGAGAGAAAGAGAGAGGAATAAAGCATTGCGGGGAGAAAGGGAGAGAGAGAAAGAAGGAGAGGGGAATAGCTACCAACGGATTGTACAAGGTCCTCGTGGTCCAGCCAATATACGCGTCGATGTCCGTTGGGAGCGCTAAACTGGGTTAACTTAGAGTGTCTCTTTATAGAGTTTTTCGTGAGCGGTGCGACAATTGGCCAGAAGGTGAGGAATTTTGCACAATTTTTGAGGCCTGTGTTTTTTGGGGTACAGAAGCAGGTGTTCCGGACCAATTATTTCTTCTCGGTCAAGTGCAAGCACGGCGTCACCACGGTCTGTCCTCCTCGCTCCAGTGCAAGCACGGTACCACCACAACCTGTACCAATTTTCTCAGGAATGCATTGTCCATTGTAGTTCTCCATGGGTGCACCTACAGGCAATACTTGGCAAACATCTCACCTCAGCCAGGCCAGGAGTGGTGAGCAAAATCCTATTTTGCTTCTCGGGTGTTTTAGGTTTTTCAGTCTCTGTCCTTGTCGACGATCGTGAGGCAGAGGAGAGATTCTCGAAAAGTCTCTTACACCATGCTGCTGTGCGAAGCTGCCGAATATTAAATCTCTTAATTATTCTTTTGGTACAGCTACAGGATTGTCCTTGATCATAGATTTTTACTCGGTAAGCGCATCTCTGCGGTTTAGACATATGTTTCCCCATTTTTAACTAAGATCTCCCCCCAGAAGCCAAAAGTTCCTACCTGACTTTTGTCGTCAGAAAATCTTCAATCCTGCTTCTTTTCAGCAGATTCAATAATCCTGCTTCTTTTCAGCAGATTCGGTTTCCTTTCAGCCACCAAGCCGTCCAATACTGTCTAGCAGCATGGAGTTTGTCTCTTCCCCGGGGAATATTCCTTTTCATTTATCCATGTTTCTTCAGGGTGTCCTAGTAGTCAAGTGTGCCAGCCTGGCACAGGAGAGTGCCAGTTATCAAGTCCTGTCCGTCTCCAATCTCTAAGTCCTCACACAGTGGTACCAGACGATAGAATCTGGTTTTGTTTCTACATTTATTATTTTGAGAGCGCTTTGCTCAGATTTTGGAATGAAACGCAGGAGGCATTGAGATATCCTTCTAAACAGGTTGTTTATTATGTTCTTCTCTATAGCATAGCAGCACAGAGCGTCCTCTAAGGAAGGTGTAAAATGGCCTCGAACCGTGAGGTCCAAGGTTATTTAAAGTCTAATTTATCCAAATATACACTGCCAACTAGCATATTTTTACGTATAATCCTGTGACTAGTCATTTAGCATCCGCATTGTGGGCTTCCTCTTCCAATGATTAAACTACTCAGACTTGTGAGGAAGAAGGAAGAAAGAAGTAGTAAAAACCCACAACCAAAATCCCTCATCTTGCTGCCAATATATTACTAATAACTCATAAATCTAATTTTCTACATCCTTACATATTTCACCTAGTGATATAAGAAGTTGCTTTTTAATTACAACAATGAAAGATTGAAATTTATTTTTCCAACAATGACTCTCGATTAATGAGACAGGTGTGTTCGTTTTGCAGAGCCTGGTTTTTGGTAGCAGGTGGGACACAGAGGTGGCTTCTGTGAGAAGCTGCTAGAAGCTTCCACCATGYCCGGCAGAGCCAATCCCTAATGGCTCTGATGATGGACGTGCCACTGGCCTAGACTGGGCCAATTAGAGTTTGTGGGAATGCCTCTGTGGAAATATATTTAAGAAGAAACAGAATTTGTGGTGCAGTTGCAATTCCAGCCAGAGAAGACGAGAAGGTAAGAACGTGAGAGAAACAACAATGGAGACACCAAAGTCAGTGAAGAAGGAGGGGGAGGAGGTGCTCCATGCTTTGGATCTGAGATGTCCCTGCAGCTAGTGGTGAGGACCATGGTGAAGCATGTTGTCCCCCTGCAGCTCATGGAGGTGCACGGTGGATTAAGAGATCCCCCCACAGCCCATGGGGGAGGTGCCCATGCCGGAGCAGGTGGATGCATAGAGGAGGCTGTGGTACAGCGGGGGTCCCATGGAGCGAGAAACCTTTCTTCCAGGCTGGAGCAGCCTGTCCTTCTCTTGCCTTATATTTTTGAAAAGCAGAGGCTGAGGCCGGACAAGACTGTAAGAAAATGTAAAAATATATTTTTTGAGGTACAGGGAAAGCAAAACCTGTCCGGGGGTACCCCCGGGATCAGCCACGCATGCGGGAGGGGCCAAAATCAAAGGGAGATTGCAACTTACTTGTGTAGGTTGTAAAAAATGTAAAAAGGGCAAAAGAAAAAGTGTGTGTCCACGCGCTCAAGCTTCTACTCTTATAGGGTTTTCGCAAATTAGCATTGTTGACAAATATTTCCCAATTAGAAATACGGATAATGAGGTAATTACCCCTTTGTATCAGCCTCCCTCTGAACCCCACAACACTGTGTCACGATCCGCTTGTACGACCGGGGGTCGTGATATTTCGAATCACCAATTTCAGCGTGCGAAAGACACAAATGGGGATTTCAATTTGAATCAAAATTGTACTTTTATTGAGTGCCAACAACAAAATTATGTGATAGAGGGGAGAGAGGGAGAGAGAAACCAAGTAGTGAGGAGAGAAGGGGGGGGGGGGAACAGCTACCAACGGATGATACGAAGTCCTCGCGGCCCAGCCAATAGACTCGTCGACGTCCATGGGGAGATCTCAGCTGGGTTAATTTAGAGCGTCCCTTCATGGTATTTTTCATAAGCGGGGGGGACAACTGGCCAGGAGGTGAGGAATTTTGCCTCTGTTGTTGTGAGGTCTGTGGTTTTTGGGGTACAGAAGCAGGTGTTCCAGACAAATTATTTCATCTCACTCCAGTGCATGGACGGCGCCTCCACAGTCTGTCCTCTTCTCTCCAGTGCAAGCACGGTACCACTGCAACCTCTATTAATTTTCTCAGGAATGCATTTTTTTTCTCCATGGGTGCACCTAGAGGCAATACTTGGCAAGCGTCCCACCTCAGTCAGGCCAGGACTCATGAGCAAATGTCCTCTATTGCTTCTGGGGTGTTTTAGGGTTTTCAATCTCTGTCCTTGTCGATGATCGTGCGGCACATGAGAGATTCTCGAACCATCTCTTACACCACCCCCTGTCTCACGATCGTCATCAAGAGTGCTCAGCAGGTTCCGTAGTGTTGTTGCGAAGTCTTCAGGACTAGTTGATGTTGGTAGCATATCCCGGAAAACAAAGACAGGGAAGGAGGGAAGAAAAGAAAAAGAGGAAAGAGAAAAAATCAACAATTTTAACTATGATATACGATTAAATTTCTATCACAATTTATCTTATTCTAAAATCGTGTTGTTCTCCTTGTGTCAAAAACTTTAGGAGTATCTATAGTAGATTGGATATTGACTAAATTATACACATTTAATAGAGATGTCAATTGTGTTAATCGTTTCATCATTCTCCAATTCATGAAACACAAAATTGGTGATAAAACAAAACCAATCAAAACTAAAATCAAAAGAACAATGATGGGATGACACAATTTGTTCAGGATACCTGTAGCAGTAGGCGACCACCCAAAAAGAGTGTCCCAGCACCCATGTTCGACATCTTTCTTTACCCTTTCTAGAACGTGATGTATCTTTCACATTGTGATGAAGATTTACCAAGGTTTTCTGCCCGTTTTTCTTGATCTTTTCCAAAATTTCGATTAAAGCATGGTGAAGCAACAATTGCTTTACCAAAGTGAGTTTCATCCCAATAGGAGTAGGCAATAGTTGGTGGATCAGTGTGTAATTGGACTGCAAAAGTTGATAAGAAGTAACTGGGGCTAAATAAGAAATATCACATCCTACAATTTCAATAAAGTTACAAACACAAAAGTTAGAATTGTTCTTTTTATCTACTACTAAACTTTCTATTAATACACTGTCACAAGCTGTTCTTAAACATAAGCATCCATTACCTACATAGACAAGAACTGTTTTAGGATTTTCGTTAGGATGAATTTCAAAATGACAGATATTTTGTTCTGTGTCTAGTCAAATGTCTTGAGCTCTAATTGCATTACCTTCACAGATGAAACCTTGTTGTTCACAGAAAATACCAGTTTCCAATTTAACAGTTTGCCATTTCTCACCAATTTGACGGGCCCATTCCCTATGCTCGAAAGGATAGAGAACAGCTCCATCATGATTCAGCCCTAATGCAATGATAGGGAATATCGAACGCACTGATGCATTAGGTATAGTTAATACAAAAGCCATGGACCTTTTCCCAATTTGGTAATATGTTTGGACTGCAGTGGTTGTTGCAATTTGGATAACAGCAATTGGTGAGTTCAAATCTCTAGTTTTGGCAGCCAATTTATTCATTGTTACTTCTGAATAAATGCTGTTCAAAATTCCCAATCCTGTTCCACAACACAGGTTATGTCTCTGCATTTTTTCTTAAAAGGGTTCTGCTTTCGTAACAAGTTTGTCCACCCTTCTCAGACCATGAACATTCAGCTCTTTTTTGGCCATGGTGCTGTGGTAGGATTCAAAAAAGTATCACTAGTTTTATCATAGTTTATGTGATCTTCATGTCCCTCGAAGTTCTTCTGTGAAAAGTAAACACAACAGAGTCTGCCGCCAAGAGGGAAAAAGTTAAAATGATGGAATTATCCAGCTACAGCCTTGTATTTCCGCACCTTTCCTTCTTGCTTGGCAGAAGAATCCGTAAACCAAGAATTTGCTGATTGTTCAGGGGAAATAGGAGGAGCTACGTTCATGACTGAGGCAGGTTTGTCTTGGCTCTTACACAAGCCTTCAGTTTCTTTTATAGCCAAATTTTTTACATCTCCTTCAGTTATTGTGAAAACGTTACAATAATGTTCAATCTGAGCATACTACTTTCTTACTGAGGCCCTCTGGGCCACCCTGTCATGTGGGGGGTCCTGGTAGAAACAGCCTTGATAACACTAAAAGGGCCTCCAAAACAATTGGTTGTTGTGGTGCAATCTTATCCACTTCTATGAGAGCTAAGCTAACCACAAAAAATCCCTTTTCCCAGGTACTGTGTCTTTTTTTAACATCTTTGAAACCACGGGAATAAAAAACAACAGGTCTCGTAGGAGCCTTAGGACCCCTCTGCCGTATGTGTACTCACAACCCTGATGAGGAAAATCCCCATTCCACCTGGAAAGGATCTGTAGGATGAATAGGGCCCAGGGCTTGGTGAGCTGTTGCTTCGAAAGTCAACAATTGCAATGCTTCTTCTTGAGAAGCAGTCCATTTCCATTTTACCCCTTTTCTCAGCAAGTTATAAAGAGGTCTGGCAATTATGGAAAAATCTGGGATGTGTTTTCTCCAAAACACTTGCAATCCTAAAACATGTTGGAGATCTTTCTTGGGTTCAGGCATTTTAATCTGATCTAAAGAGATTAGGGTTTCAGGTGGGATGCATGTCATACCTCCCTTCCACCAAATTCCCAAAAATTTCACCTCTAGGTAAGGTTTTTTAATTTTTTCAGAGGAAATTTGCAAATCAAGTCGTTCTAAGTGGGAGATTATTTTCTGTTGGGAATCCTCCACTACTTCTATTTCATTTCCTCCAACAAGGATATCATCAATGTATTGATAAACAGCTACGTACCGCTGTGGGTATATCTCTTGGGCTACAGCGTGGTGAGCCAGAGTGGGGGAATGTTTGTACCCCTGGGGAAGCCTAGAAAAGGTGTACTGCTGTCGTTCCCATGTAAAAGCAAAACAGTCCATGTCCTCTGGCTGTAAATGTAGCATGAAAAACATGATTGACATCTATAGTTGCCATGATTTGGTGAGCCTTTTCTTGAATCAATGATATCAATTCAGCTATATTTGGGACTGCAGCTGTGAGAGGGTTTGTGTTGGCATTTAGCCTGCGAAAATCTATTGTCAGCCTCCAGTTCACTTTAGGCTTTCCCACTAGCCACTCCGGAATATTGAAATGGGAATGAGTATTAATTATTACCTTTTGTTCTCGCAGCTCTTTTATGACTGGTTTGATACCCTCTTTGGCACACAAGGGGAGGGTATTTTTTCACATTAGTTACTTTGCTGAATGGTAGGGAGGGTGCGGTTTGAAGAAGCCTGATGTTAAAACGAGGCGTGCCAAAAGACCAAAGAAGACCATCTGTGTCCTCTCACTGCCTCCCAGCAAGGGTATTCTTCCCTAATATATTGCTTGGAATATCTCCAATAACCATATTAATAGAGAGGTTGTTTTCCTCTCCAAGCAAAGTGAGCTTATCTGAGGCCACCTTCATAGATTCTGTTTTAATCAGGGGTCTCATATGAGGGCAACAGTTGTCCCCATAATTTTTCACTAACACTAGGTCTTTTTGGGATATATTTGTTTAGTGTGACTTGCTTCTTTTTCCTGTATCTCTTTTGGTGAGTCACTATTCTTTGAATATTCAAGATGTTCTTGTCTCAAGGCAGCCCGCAAAAAATGATTTTCATGCCTTTTCTCATCTAATTGTTTCTGCAATATCTCCACTAGATTTTGAGGAGAATCTATTATTGCTTTCTCTTCATTACACCGCTTGAAGCAGTTATCTATAGCTGCTGTAAGGCATGCTCCTAAAACAGAGCAGATTATGTATTTACTTCAGCCAAATTTAAATTTTGTCTAACGTTGTAAAGAACATAGTCTATCAGTTACAGTCTTCAAATTAAACCAGTTATTTTGTGCCCACTGTTCCCCTCCCGGAGAGGGTCTGGCATTGTGTTTTGCTAACAAAGCATAAAACACAGTTTTGTCCTTTGCACATGGTTTTTCAATCATTTTATGAAGGGACAAAAAACACTACAGGGAGGTAAAATAAATTACACACTACAAGACACCCCAAAACTCGGCTGTGTTTTCCCTTCGCTTCCCCGTGTCGGTGAAGAGACCAAAATCTGCCTGGGAGGTACTCTTTAAGTTACTTATGATTGTCTCTTCGCTACACCAAGCAGACCAAAAGCACACACACAAACACCAAAAACAGTTCCCCTTTTGCACAACGAGATCCTTTTGTGAAAATCTGAAGACAGAAGGGTGCTTTTCACTTAGGCATATGCAGTTTCCGGGAAATTCGAATCGCCCACCCTTGCTTTCTAGACATTGCTCACCCTTTCAGTGTGCCGGCTTAGGTGCGGCTGGAGCAAAATGTCCTTCGCCTATTAGAGACTACACACAACCTTGCAACCCCTTCAGTCTATCAGATCCCGCCGACTACGCCAATTTAATGTCACGATCTGCTAATACGAGCGGGTGTCATGATGGTTCGTTAAACTGATCTCAGAATGCAAGAGACACAAAGGGGATTTTAATTTTAATCAACAGTGCACTTTTATGGAGTGCGAACAACACGATTATGCAATGGGGGGAGAGAGAAAGACATATTAAGAGACAAATTATAGAGAGGGAAATATGGGGGTAATAGCTACCAACGGATGAGGCGAAGTCCTCGTGGTCCTGCCAATAGACTCGCTGGCGTCCGTGGGGAGATCTCGTCGTGGTAATTTTAGAGAACCTTTATAGTCTTTTTCGAAAACGGAGGGGGGAAGGGGGGCAACTGGCCACAAGGTGAGGAAATCCTCAGGAATGCCTTCAGCAGGCGCACCCACAGGAGGAAGGGGGCAACTGGCCAGGAGGTGAGGAAATCCCTAGCGGGTGTACAGGACAGGTTAACACGATCTGTACTAGATTCCTCAAGAATGCATACCAGTCCTCAGGGGCTGCACCCACAGGGGGAAGGGGGAACCAGTCCTCAGCGGGCACCCCTACAGGCAACAATTGGCAAACATCCAACCTCGGCCAGGCCCGGTCGTCCCCTCCTTTTTTAGGGTTTTCAGTCTCTGTCCTTGTCGATGATCGTGAGGCAGATGAGGGATTTTCGGACCATCTATTACACCACCCTGTGGCTCAGCACGATTCCGCAGTGTCCTTGCGAATTCTTCAGGGCTCGTCAATGTTGGTAGCATATCCCAGAAAACAGAGACAGAAAAGAGAAAAGAAGAAAAAGAAAAGAGAAAAGGAAGAGAGAGAAAAAGAATAAGTATTTTCAATTAAAATACACACTTAATTTCTTATCACATCTTATCTTATTTTAGCACTCGTGTAGTTCATTTTTTATCAATAACTCTAGAAGAGTCTACAGTGGATGGGATATTGGTTAGATAGTGAATATCCATTATAGATGTCAATTGTGTTGTTTCATCATTCTCCAATTTATAATGTACAAAATTGTTGATAAAACCAATCAAAACTAAAATCAAAAGAACAATGATGGGATGACGCAATTTGTTCAGGATACCTGTAGCAGTAGGTGACCACCTGAAAAGAGTGTCCTACTACCCAAGTTCGGCATCTTTCTTAACCCTTTCTAGTACATGATGTATTTCTTTCACAGTGTGATGAAGAGTTACCAAGGTTTTCTGCCCGTTCTTCTTGGTCTTTTCCAAAATTTCAATTAAATCCTTGTGAGGCATCAATTGCTTTAACAAAGTGAGGATCATCCCAACGGGGATAGGCAATAGTCAGTGGATGAGTGTGTAATTGGACTGCAAAAGGTGATAAGAAATAACTGGGGCTAAATAAGGAAAAGCACATCCTCTAATTTTAGTAAAATTACAAACTCATTGTGAGACATGAGACAATGAATTGTCCTTCGTTCCCAAAGAAGCAAGATTAGAAGAGGGTCTTAGGAATTTGTTTTGTCTTTCTGTCAAACAGGGTAGGAAAAATACTAGCTATGAATCTATATAGTTGTTGGTACTCTAAATTTCAATTTTTCAATATTGTAGTACTAGCAATCATGAAAGATATATTTTAAGTACAATTTGCAAATATAAACGATGTTATCATTTCTCTGAGTACAGCTACAATTTATAAAACCATGCAAAATTGTGCTTATATCAAGAGAGCCATTACTGTGATTTCAAATTTGTATAATGTTTATAGTAAACATGAACTACCCTCACAAACAAATCATGTAAAATCACAGACTCCTTGTCACATTTTTGTAATCTCTCCAGTAAATCCATTCGACTGCTATTTCAGTTAAAAATCAGTTGTTTACTTGCATATTTTTCATTGATGTTTAGCTGTTGTATAACAAGTTTTTGGTAGTTTTTGTAACAATGAAGTCAAGATGAGTTGAATTCTCTTGTATCTGAATTTTTAAAGGAACATTCTCAACTCTGGCTTTAGTTTCTTAAATTTACGTGATGCTGATTTAAAATTCTACTAAATTTCTCTTTTAAAAAGTTTAAGTAATGTTAAAGCTAAGTTCTGCTAAGTTTAATTGTTGTTAAATTTAAATCACGTCAAGTTTAAATTCTGTTCATTTGAGATTGTGTTGCATTTAATGTTCTATCAGTTTAAGGTTCTGTTAAGTTTAATTTGTCAATTTTAAGTACTCTTAAGTTTCAACTTTAAGTGTTACGAAATTTAAATGATGTTTTCTTTTAAAATCTCTTAGTTTACATTCTGTTCGTTTTAAGTTTTATTAAGATTACTTTTCCTTCAGTCTTAGCAAAATTATGCTTAAAATCTGTTGGGTTACTCTCTATTACGTTTAAGCGACAAAGTTTGAATAACGTTAAGTTTAAGTTTGTTAAGATATGCCCATTTAATTTGAAGATATTGTTTCAATCTTCTAATTAAAAAGCAATTTGTTATGTCACTGGGTGAAATATATAGAAATGTAGAAAATTAGGTTTATGAGTTTTTAGAAATGTATTGGTAACAAGATGGAGGATTTTGGGTGTGGGTTTTTTCTACTTCTTTCTTCCTTCTTCTTCACAAGTCTGAGTAGTTTAATCATTGGTACAGAAAGCCTACAATGCAGACGCTAAATTAACCATCACTGGATTATAAGTAAAAACATATTAGTTGGCAGTCTATAATTGGATAATTAGACTTTAAATAACCTTGGAACTCACGGTTCGAGGTCATTTTCCAACTTCCTAACTTAGAGAATGCTCTGTGCTGCAATGCTATAGATAAGAACTTAATAAACAACCTGATTAGAAGAACATCTCAGCGCCTCCTGCTTTTCATTCCAAACTCTGAGCAAAGAACTCTCGAAATAGTAAAAGTAGAAACAGAAATGGGATTCTACAAGAATAGGCTATAGAGCTATGAATATATGGAAAATATAAAAGCAAAAATCTCTTTGGCATCAGTGGGCACTGGGAAATATTACCCAAAGCTCGACAGAAAATTTTGGATTTTGCAACATTTTGTAATAAGAATGAGGCACAAATATTTATTGGACAGTTTGGTTTTTGGAGGCAACAGATTCCGCATCTAGGAGAAATCTTAACCCCATTATATAAAGTGAGAGGGAAAAAATATGAGTTTGAATGGGGAAATGAAGAGCAAGCTTCCTTTGGACTAGCAAAAGAGGCTATGCAAAGGACTTTAGGTTTATGGCCCATACAGAAAGGAGAAGTGGAATTGAATTTATCCATAAATGTTTCACATGCCAATTGGAGCATATGGCAAAAAAAAGGAAAGAAAAATATTCCCTTGGGCTTTTAAGGAAGAATGCTGCCAGAAGGCAGGAAACAATTATACCCGTTTTGAGAAGCAATTAATAGTATGCTATTGGGCATTGGTGGAAACAGAACAACTTACAATAGGACATGAAATGACCCTTCACCCTGCAATTCCCTTCATGCAATGGGTTAAAATTCTCCAAAAACCCATCAAATTTGGCATGCTCAGGAGTCAAGTATCATAAAGTGGAAAGGGTATATTCAGGATAGAGTCCAGGTGGGCATTAGCAGAGTAGCTGCTCTCCATGAGCAAGGGGCTACTGCCCCATGTGGGATCAGGAAATAATTCCCAATTTTACAGTTGAACAGGAATCCCCAGTATGATGGGGAAAACCTTTAGATCAATTAATGCCCTTTGAAAAAGTACATGCTTGGTTCACTGATGGATCAGCTAAATATGTAGGAGGAAAGAAGTTTTGGAAATTGATAACTTACCATCTCCATTCAGAGACTTTTTTGGAAAAAATGGGAGAAGGGAAAAGCAGCAAATATGCTGAATTATATGCTTCTTATATGACTTTAAAACAGGAAGATGTAGGAGAATGTCATTTGTATACAGGGTTTTTGGGCTAATGGTTAGCTACTTGGCTACCAACTTGGGCAGCCAAAGACAGGAAAATACATTCTAAGGAAGTCTGTGGAAAGGAACTGTGAAAGGGTATTTGGGAAATAGTGCAAAGGACCAAGGTGGCTGTGTTTCATATTGATGCTTATAGTAAAGCAGACACTTTAGTATGACTTTATAAGTCTGTTGCAGACAACAGGGCAAAGATTTCCCAAGCTGGATAGGAATTCCCTCAGAAGAAGGATCATGAAGGCATGGCAAACGGGCACGACAAAAGTGTGGGCATCTTGGAGAAAAAGCCACTTACAGGTGGGTTCAATGTCACTTGAAACGATCAAAACCATAATTGCCCAGTGCCCCGTGTGCCAACACACTCACAAATGCCTGGTGCCAAATATTGTGAAAGGAAAATTGGGGAGAGGAAAATTGCAAGGACAAATTTGGCAAATTGATTATATCGGATATTTACCCCAGGACCGAAGGAGTAAATATGTCTGTACCACTGTAGATACATATTCTGGATATTTGATTGCCCATCATTTTAAGAAGGCTACACACCATATTACCATCTGTACTATAGACCTAATAATTTTGTACTATGGAATTCCATTACAGATACAAACCAGCAATGGATATCATTTTTGAAACAAATTTGTTCAACAATATGCTGAGCAGCAAAATATTCAGTGTGTTTTCATATACCCTGCTATCCACAACCTGCAGGATTTATTGAATGGATGAAGAGGTTGTTAAAGGAGCAGTTGAAAAAATTAGGAGAGGGGAATCTGTCCCAATGGAGAACCCATCTCACAGATGCACCACATATCCTTAACAATAGGCCCATTGGGGAAATGGAAACCCCCTTGATGTACATGACTACACCGAATTTGCAAATACAAGCGTTAACAGTAAGTGAGATTTTGACTTACTGGGAAATCGTTCCAGGTGTGATGGCCCCTTACAGGGCCACTCCAGAGGCTGCAGGTCTGGACCTTTATGCATTAGAATTAATTAGGATAAATCAGAAGAAAATGAGAGTTATTAATACCAGAAAAGGAAATCAGATTCCTTCAGGACACTTTGGTTTGAAAACTGCTCTCTCGAGCTTGGCCTTGAAATGTGTTCATGACATGGGAGGAGTAATTGGTGCAGATTATCAAGGAGAAATTAATTTTGTTAAACAACAATGAACAAGATTTGATTATTCAACCCCATGACAGGGTAGCACAATTATTGATATTGCCAGTTTTAAAAACAGTTGTGAAAAAAGGAGATCCACCTCAAATCACTACTGTTTGTGGATATAAATATTTGGATCCACCAGTCAATAACGGAGCCAAAATACGGGTCCAAAGGCCAAATGGCTCTCCCCAACCAGCTGAAGTAATAGCTACAGGGAAAGACAATACTGTTTTAATCATGAAACATGGACAAGAAAGATGGGAATATGTCCCTGCAATCGAGTGTTCTATGCAAGAATAACTAGATGCTAGAGAATATTGTTTTACTGATCCAGCGTGACTAAATCTACCTCTTAACCGCAATGGTCCTTTTGGAAAATGCTGTTACCCACGTGGCTTGATGTGAAGACTGACGCAGTCAGTGAGCGATTTCCACGGATGGAAGAGGAAAACTTTACAGTGAAACTATTGTTAATATTGCTGATTTTATGTTGTCATTGTAATCAGAACCTTCATTGGGAAAATACATTTACAACACTAGGAGCAGAGATAGTGAACTCATTTAACTTCAGTAACTGTTGGGCGTATGGCAGTCCAGGAGGATTCAAAGACTGGCCTTGGCTGGCCCAACTGGTGCAACCCAAATCGTGGGTTAGCAACTTGAGCACTGTTCCTGATAAAACAGAATCCTGGACCAAGGATGGCCATCCCTAATGACTACATTTTCCTGGAAAACATGTTTATTTGCCTAAGTAGGACAAAGAGGGGTATATATAGGAAAAAGTGTCTGTGAATAGACGTTGTCTCCTGGAACAGGTAGTATACACCCACATTGTAAACCGATCATTTGTCTTTATCTTGTCAATGAAGTAATTCTAATACCTAAATCTAAGATTGTATTATCAAAAGAATTGATATGAAGGTTGTAGTTCATCTATAGGTCAAAGGACCGATTGAAATACTAAGGCCTGAACAACAGGCCCTGAGCCAAAGTTGACCCCTAGATGAACCTTCCAACCAAATGTTATATGTATCCACTCATTAACGAAGCATTATTAGCAAAATGATATATGTATCCATTCATTGGTGATACATGTATTTGCTTTTCTGTATTTAGAAACCGGACAAAGCCACATCTGGCCTTGTTTGGGGGAGTAGGAACAAAGACAAGTCCCTTGGTTCCTCCTTGAGCCCTGGCCAGGCTTTGGGAGAAACCCAAAAGGAGAAGGAAACCAAATGTTCCTGCATTAGAAGTAATGGTATCTTGTTTATGCAACAGTATAAAAGCTGGGCTACTCTCACAGAGAAGTCAGAAGCCTCTTTGCCTGTAGGTGGATGCAACTGTAGGATTTCCCAGTTTCCGGGAGTGGGTCTCTAGTCCTTTGCTGTGACAGTGGCTTCCCCCAGCTGACGTGTGTATCTGGATGAAGGGGTAAAGTAACTGGTGATATATCTTTCTTAATCGCTATAGGCAATCATTTGTAGTAATGATTACGTGCATTGCTTAGCTTATCCTTTTGTAATTCTTTGCTGTTTTGCATTATAGTAAATTACACTATGCCTTAAACTGGTGTGTGTGTCTTTGGTGCTGACTGCCCACCAGCAAAACAGGGCACATACCCCCTCCACTCTGCTGGGAAGGGAATGTTTGCTCTCAGTTGTGAATAGTCACTGAAACTGTCTTTTCTTTCTTCAGTTTTCCTGATTTTTATAGATTAGAAACTCTTCATGTTGTCAGCATTTCTGTTTTTTTCTTCAATTATCACTCTGTCTTTTCTTATTATTCCAAATACTGCACCATTCCTCTGCCTACATCCTTTTTTTTTGGATTAGTTAATTAGAAATACATTTACGCTAACCCCAAAGAAGCCATAATTAAACTGAAATAGCCTTGTTTACAGAGATTTGCACAAGTTATCCTTATTGACTTAATTCAACAAGTGTAATTTTTGAGTAGTCCTAGGCATTTTTCTTTTTTCTGAATAAACAGTAGGCCTTGGTCCAGGAAGGATTTGTATATGTGTTTAAATCTATGCAGTGAATAAGCCAGTGGGATTAGTCATAGGAACAAAATTCAGCAAAAGTTT
The DNA here is from genome assembly GCA_018881555.1 of Amblyornis subalaris. Classification (NCBI taxonomy): domain Eukaryota; kingdom Metazoa; phylum Chordata; class Aves; order Passeriformes; family Ptilonorhynchidae; genus Amblyornis; species Amblyornis subalaris. The sequence goes on from JACAXG010000419.1 coordinate 179,150, forward strand.
GCAAACCTTGTTATGATTAATTTTTCTATCATCCTTATTTAATTTTTCTGTTTGCTTTTTCCAGCAAATATTAATAAAAAATAGTTTGTGCCTCCATAGGAAAGATCAAAACAAACCATTTTTTTCTGTGAACCATTATTGCAATACAGTCTGTTTCTGGTTTACACTGTAAGATGTACTATGCTAATTAAGCGTATGTTTATATAGGTTAATCTCAATGAGATTTACCCCAGTTTTCTACACCATCTGTGAAAGATTGGCAACCAAGTTGGAAGTGATGTCTGTATATTTTGTTTATATATCTTGGCGGGGGTGGCTCATGGTGATGGGGTTATCCCATAGTCATTTTGTGCCCAGAAATGTCATTTTTTCTCTCCCCCCCCCTGCATCTTGGGGGGTATCACAATAGGTGTAGGCTCAGCCCAGGAGCCTGCAGGGGATGGGGCCAGGGCTGGGTCTTCCTTCCTGTTGGGGACCAAGGCAGTGTTTTTATAAATAAAAAAAAAAACATGGATGGGTTTTGGGGTCCCTTGCAGTCTTCCTGAAAGCGTGGCATTTGTCCGGTGGTGCCGTGATGCATTCAGCGGTGCACACACACACACGTACTTAGTTGAGGCAAAGAGTCGGAGGGGTTCTCCTCATGTGTTCCACGAAATAGTTTTATTCCATGAATCGTCAGGGAAGGAGAGAACCCAGAACAATGGATGGCTTAGGGTTTTATCCCAGGGGTAGTGGGGGCGGAGAGACAACAGGGACCAATGGGTTGAGGGTCAGGGGCGGAGAGAAGGCAGGGTAATACAACTTTAACCAATAGGGGTAAATGAGGGGAGGAGCAGGGTACAGGAATAAATGGGAAGCCGAGTAAGGGAGAACACTCTAGAACAGAACCTTATAAGGGAACAAGGAGTAACAGGCTGCTCGGTCACTCCTGTGCCTGGCTCCAAAACTGCAGCATTTTCGGCTGCAGGCTCAGCCATATCCACAAGGCAGGAGCCACCTGGTTTGGCAAGCTGAGCGCATCTGACCTGAGATCCTGTTGCCCTGTTGTTTTTTCCTTTCGGCACTGCGACCAGGGCCTGCCTGCTTGCTTCCCTTCTCCCCGTCACTTGGAGCTCAGAGCCAGCGCATGTGGTGCTGAAACCCAGGACCAGAACTGCGTCCCGCCGGGCCCCTGCCCGTAGCATGTTGCCACAGCTACTCCTGTATGTTAGGCTCCAAGACTCCGATCTGTGGTGTTTTCTACACTGCAAGCATGCTCATCTTTTCCCTATTTCATAGTCATGTGGGGGTCCAAAGCCAATGTGTGGGGTGCTGCTGGGACTGGGGCTCTCCCCGTACGGGCCACCTCTCTGCGCAGTAGCCTGACATCATGACCAGTTGCTGCCTGTGTGTTTACAAAAGGAGTGGTCTCCCCTCTTCCCCTCTCCCGAGCCGCCATTGCCACATGGAGAGTTTGCTGAGCTCACGCCGGAGCGCCTCCTGCAGCTGCAGGGGAAACATCGCACCTGCCCTGCCTCACCAGAGCCAGCCAGCGTCCTCTGCTGGCTGCAAGGGAGTCATTACAGCTGTCGCCTCACCAGGGCCCGCCAGCACCCCCTGCTGGTTGTGGTCATAACTGCCAGAAAAGGCTGTTATAGGGTTTTGGTTTTTTGTTGATGTTTGTCTGTCTTGTTATACATATATCTCCTAGTAAAGAACTGTTATTCCTTTTCCCATATTTTTGCCTGAAAGCCCCATAATTTCGAGGTTATAATAATTTGGAGGGAGGGGGTCATCTTTTCCATTCCAGGAAGGTTCCCACCTTCCTTGGCAGACACTTGCCTTTTAAACTAGAATATTATATTAGTTAAAGAATTGTTTAGAATCCTTTGAGGTAAAAGTTTTCTTTATGTTATTACTGGTCTTGCAAAGCTTTAGTTAAAGATTTTGAACATTCTCTTCATGCTTTAAAAGCTAGTGATTTATGACAATATCAATTTAAAAGTTATGATTAAAAGTAATAATTTTAAATTATTTATTCTGCTAGACGGAATAAATCAAGCAAAGTGTTCAAAGAACCTGACTAATCCTTTCTAGCTTAGTGTTTTTTAGAGATATAAGACATATTACTGTTATGCAGGTGAGAATCACCAAATAAGTGTTGCCATAATAAAAAATTAGGCCCAAAAATATACTGTGAGTTTATCACTAAAAAATTGTCATGTTGTTTATTTCAGCTCTTGGCATTTATCATGCTGATTAACTAATGCAAAAAAATCTCTATCCTTCTAACAATGCTTGAAGCCAATTGATAGCTTTTTCTGTGTAATCCCCACGCCAAGTTTTTTGACTGAGGTGACAGAAAAATGAGCTCTTTGCTCTGGACAGCCCTGGCGTGTTGCTCTGACAGCCATCATATTTATAGAGGATGTCGAGGAGAATGCAAGGAGTTATCCCTGCCTCTGCTGTTTGGTCTAACAGTCAGCTGGTTTTGTCCTCTCCCACTTTAGGATCAAGCTGGCACAAGAAGCTGATGCTGGGCATGTCCTCTCCCAGCACAGCCAAATCTACTCTGCAAAAGTAAATTTAGCCCTGTTTTACACTTAGCAAGCACCTTTCTGGTAACACAGACCAGCTTCTCATCAATGTGTGTCTTGGGGTGACTTTATGATGCTACACATCCCAATCGCCTGCTTAATGCAAAAATATTAACTGTGTCTTTAAGCTGGCTCTAGAAGCCAGGCGCTGTGTTTTGGTTTTTCTTCGAAGGTGTTTACATTCCTGGTTCTTATCACTAGCTTTGTTGTGGTTCTCAGGAGAGAACTCTCACCAGTTTTTCTCTGCAGCTGAAGGCCTTTTTTACTTTTTTTTCTGTGAGTTTTCGCCCTGCTTTTACTCAGCTGAGGAATAATCGGAGGGAGTTAAAACTTACTTTTGGCTTTTTCCCTCCTCTGCCTGAGGCAAGGAAAGAAGACAGCTTTTTCCTGGGATCATGTTTTTTCCTTCTTCCTTTGCAAATTTACAACAGACCACTGAACTGTGGGGCCTACCCCCCTGGGCCCGGAGAGAGGCCTGCACCATCCTAGGCCTGGAGGGAGACAGAGCAGAAAATTACACCCAGGAAACAAAGGACTCTGAATTCATCCAGGTTGTCTTCATCACGAGAGGTTTATTATCTAACATTATTCATTTTTTATTTTCCTTTCCCTTCCCCTGGTGCCTGCACACACCCTCCCAGCAGCTGGTCTTGTTAAATAAGCAGTATTTTCTCTTTCCTCCAAGAAATTCTTAAGGTATGGGGGGAAGGGAGGTTTAGGGCCCTATCTTTTGCAGAGGAGGCTCTTCGAGTCTTCCTAAGTTTGTCTAAACCGTGAAAATGTGGAAGGACATTGTCCTGATGCCACATCCAGGCTGCAGTATTAAAGGCACTGAGAGGTTAAACCCAATATTTTATCAGAATCTTTGAATTTATGACTAAGATGGACAATTATAATCATCTACTCCATGTTATTCATTTCAAAGGCCAAATAATTTCCCCCACAGAATCTTTTTTATGAGCCTGTAACACTTTTGCAGCTCTGACCTGTTGCAGATCAGCCATGGAAAAGGCAGCTCAACACCAATTACAAACATGCAGTGGGAGGGATCTGCCAACTGCCTGGTAAGTTGGTGTGGTGAAAATGAGAGACTTTTGCTTTTATCTGTAAGAGATCTGTTTAGATTCAACTTCATGCCATTAGATCTCATTATACCTTTTTGTTGGTTTTGTTTTGGTAGACTGATATGCAATAAAGATTTCTATGTGAAGACATAAGTATTTTGCAGCTGTGAGCAAGTTGCATCTGTGTTTTTCTTAAATAAACAAACTAAACTGAATTTCTTTGATCTTTCCCTGCAAGGAGGGTTTCTAAATTTCCACATTTATCCCACATCCTCTTTACCTTTAAAATTTCCTTTCTGAAGTATGGACACTGAAACCGTGAACAGTCCTTCAATGCATTTACAGTGTTTTAAAACTTTTCTGGCTTTATACAGTTGTCCTCTCTTTATGCATTTTAAGGCCCCATTTACCTTCTTGGCTACTATGTAAAACTGTAGATACTCAATGACCTCTAAATCCTTTTTAAAGCCACTGCTTTGCAAAATCCAGTCCCCACTCTTCAAGTTGAGATGTGCAGCCTTGATTCCTTGAGACAGCTGTCTTAAAACCACCAATCTGACTGACTACATTTACAGCATTATGCAGATCAGTCTATAAAAGTAATTTGTCAATATTTATGAAACATGCCAGTAGGAAAAGACTCCCAGCCACAGGCAATGACAGCTTCTGATTTTTCAGACCTCAGTATTTACAGGTGAAGAAAGGTCAGACAATGAGATCATAAATGCTTTAGGGGAATAATGTTAATGAAAATGGAAATGGAGAGGTATGTTTTCTGATATATATGGTGAAATATTTGGGGGTCAAAATCTTGAAACATACAGTTCAACACCAAGAGGTGCAATTTGTGCATTCGGTGAAAACACTGAATGATGCCCAGAAATTGGTGGGTGTCGTTGCTTGGTTACGTCCGTATCTGGGACTGACCACGGCACAGTTGTCTCCTTTGTTTGATTTGTTAAAGGGAGTCTCTGACTTGAAGTCACCTCGCACATTGACCCCCGAGGCACGTCAGGTGCTGGAGGAGGTTCAGCGAGCTGTTTCTGCTCGACAGGTTCATCGCATTGATCTCTCTGTTGATGTCACTGTTTTCATCATCGCTCCAGATTTACATCCCACAGGTATCATTGGCCAATGGAGTGACCAATGGTCCGATACCTTGCACGTCCTGGAATGGGTCTTCTTGCCCCATCAGCCGCAGAAGACGGCAACCGCATTGTTTGAGCTGATTGCTCGCTTGATAGTCAAATGCCGACAACGGTGTTTGCAGTTGATGGGGGAAGATCCCGCAAAGATTGTACTACCGGTACAGCGGGAAGACTTTGACTGGAGCTTTGCAAACAGTGTTTCTCTGCAAAGTGCTCTGGAAAATTTCTCAGGGCAGATCACATATCATCTGCCGAGCCACAAGTTGCTGCAAGTGGCAAAACTTACAGAGATTTCTCTGAGGCCCAAACATAGTCAGGAGCCGGTGCAGGGACCCACTGTCTTTACTGACGGTTCGGGAAGAACAGGAAAGGCCATTGTTACTTGGAGGGATGGATCTGATTGGCATATTCTGGAAGGTCATGAGAATGGCTCAGCCCAATTGGTTGAATTGAGGGCTTCTCTTATGGCATTTCAGAGATTTTCCCAGGAAACTTTCAATTTGGTCACGGATTCCGCCTATGTGGCTGACAATGCACAGTGGTTGGGTTATTCAGTTTTGAAGGAGGTCAGCAAAGCTGATCTGTTTCATTTACTGAAGACCCTGTGGTGTGTCATTCAGGACCGATTTCATCCGTATTACGTTCTGCACGTGAGGAGTCATACCAATTTGCCAGGATCCATAGCGGAAGGTAACGCGAGGGCTGACAAGTTGGCTAACCCGGCCTGAGTAGCCCCTCAGCCAGATACACTCGCGCAGGCCAAGGCATCGCATGGGTTTTTCCATCAAAACGCACATACACTGCAGAAGCAGTTTCAGTTGATGCCAACTGAGGCATGTGACATTGTCGAGTCGTGCGATGATTGTCACGCGCTTGCTGCGCCTTTGCCGGCGGGGGTAAACCCCAGAGGCCTTAGGGCCTTGGAGATTTGGCAGACTGACATCACCCAAGTTGCCAAATTTGGCCGACTTAAGTATGTGCATGTCACGGTGGACACCTGCTCCTCTGCCATGTGGGCCTCTGCTCACACTGGAGAAAAGAGCCGCGATGTCATTGCCCACTGGARGCAGGCCTTTGCAGTTCTAGGCATACCNTCTGCTGTGAAGACCGACAAYGGTCCYGCTTAYGCCTCGAAAGASGTGAGGCAGTTCCTGCAGTTGTGGGGTGTGTCACACAAGTTCGGTATTCCTCATTCCCCGACTGGCCAAGCTATTGTAGAACGTGCTCATGGTACTCTGAAGCGGGTTCTTCAAAAGCAAAAACGGGGAATGCAGGGTGAAACCCCGCACAGTCGGTTGGCAAAAGCTTTGTACACCATCAATCACCTTACGGTACTGCAGAATTCTAATAATCCTGTCATTTTGAACAATCACCTCTCGTTACAGGCTTCGGACGAGGCACAGCAACCTCGAGCGAAGGTTCGTGTGCGGAATTTAGTCACCAAGCAGTGGGAAGGCCCCTATGACCTCATCGCTTTGGGGTGCAGGTATGCCTGTGTATCCACAGATGCTGGGGTGCGCTGGGTACCTGCGAAGTGTGTTCGTCCTGACCTGCGACCGCAGAGGCAAAATCCAGCCGACAGGCAAGGTGGAGACCATGACCAAACTGAAAGTCATCAAGAGGATGGAACATCGAGTGATGACTCAGATGCAGATGATGTGGGTGATCACCTTGATGGTCCTTCCACAAGCAGAGACTGAGAGACAAAACATTGTTCATTTTTCTTTTTTCTTTTTCTTTTTTAATGGAAAAAGGGTGAGATGTGGCCCTGCATTTTGCAGTTCTTCAGTTGTGCAGTGTTTTTAGTTCAGCAAATAGTTTCTCACACACATTTGTATAAACATAGCTATTGTTATTACTAACCAGCCAATGTTTATGAATTCCTAACATATATGATAGACAATTCTGTTGACCAGTGGACAGCAGGAGGTGGTATTCCCATCCTCCAATCCACGGTGGTTTCTGAAAACATATAAATAAAGACCGAGGGCAGAGGCCGGCTCTCTTTTTTTTTTCCCTTGGTTTCTGCCCTGTTGGTGGACCCTGACAGCTGCCTCCGTGTGTTTATTTGTGTCCAAGAGCGACACACAGGTGTAAAAATTGTTTCACCCGAGCATAGGCGAAGGCAGGGCCATGATCAGTTTTGATAACTGCTGGTACTCCCAGCGCAGCAAAAGCCAGTCGCCAGTGTGCCATGGCGTCATGGTTTTTTTCACTAGCATGAACGGATGCCCATATAACAGAAGAAAAGGTATCAATTGAGACATGCACAAACTTGAAACGGCCGAATTCTGATATATGTGTGACATCTGTCTGCCCGAGCTGCAGTGCCCGCAAACCCCTGGGATTAACACCCATGGGCAAAGGCACGGCAAAGCCCTGGCAGTCAGGACAGGCACTGACAATGTTGTGGGCCTGAGTTGACGTGAGTGAAAATTGTTTTTGCAAAGTGCGTGCACACTGGTGGTAAAAGTCATGTGATGCCTTGGCTTGTGCTGTCCGGTCAGGCTGGGGTGTGTCGCACTTGGACACGAAAAAACCACATGGACTCAGCTCTGTCAAGACAGGAAGCAAGAAGGGGCCGGACGACCCCGAGCTTGTTTATTTATATGTTCTTAGAAACCACTGTGGATTGGAGGGTGAGGTTACCACCTCTCAATCACACTGGTCAAAGGAAAAATCCATCAAACGTCTCCGCCTAGGAGAATGGAATGCAAACAATAAAAGACGGTTAGAAAAACATGGCTATGTTTATAGAAAGAGCATGAGAACTGTGACAGAAATGAAAAAACATTGAAGAACTGCAAAACTCAGGGTGACATCTCACCCTTTTTCTATTAAAAAAGAAAAAGAAAAAAGAAAAATGAACAATGTTCAGTCTCTGCTTGTGGAAGGACCATCGGAGCGATCACCCACATCGTCTGCATCTGTCATCACTCGATGCTCCATCCACTTGATGACTTTCAGTTTGGTCACGGTCTCCACCTTGCCTGTCAGCCGGATTTTGCCTCTGCGGTCGCAGGTCAGGACAAACACACTTCGCAGGTACCCAGCGCACCCCAGCATCTGTGGATACACAAGCATACCCGCGCCCCGAAGCGATGAGGTCATAGGGGCCTTCCCACTGCTTGGTGACTAAATTCCGCACCCGAACCTTCGCCCGAGGCTGCTGTGCCTCGTCCGAAGCCTGTAACGAGAGGTGATGGTTCAAAATGACAGGATTATTAGAATTCTGCAGTACCGTAAGGTGATTGATGGTGTACAAAGCTTTTGCCAACCGACTGTGTGGGGTTTCACCCTGCGTTCCCCGTTTTTATTTTTGAAGAACCCGCTTCAGAGTACCATGAGCACGTTCTACAATAGCTTGGCCAGTCGGAGAATGAGGAATACCGAACTTGTGTGACACACCCCACAACTGCAGGAACTGCCTCACCTCTTTCGAGGCGTAGGCGGGACCGTTGTCGGTCTTCACAGCAGAGGGTATGCCTAGAACTGCAAAGGCCTGCTTCCAGTGGGCAATGACATCGCGGCTCTTTTCTCCAGTGTGAGCAGAAGCCCATATGGCAGAGGAGCAGGTGTCCACCGTGACATGCACATACTTAAGTCGGCCAAATTTGGCAACTTGGGTGATGTCAGTCTGCCAAATCTCCAAGGCCCTAAAGCCTCTGGGGTTAACCCCCGCCGGCAAAGGCGCAGCAAGCGCGTGACAATCGTCGCACGACTCGACAATGTCACATGCCTCAGTTGGCGTCAACTGAAACTGCTTCTGCAGGGTATGTGCATTTTTAATGGAGATACCCATGCGATGCCTTGGCCTGCGCTAGTGTATCAGGCTGAGGTGCTACCCACGCCGGGTTAGCCAGCTTGTCAGCCCTCACGTTGCCTTCCGCTATGAACCCTGGCAAATTGATATGACTCCTCACATGCAGAACATAATACGGATGAACCCGGTCCTGAATGACACACCACAAGGTCCTCAGCAAATGAAAAAATCAGCATTGCCGATCTTCTTCAAAACTGAATAACCCAACCGCTGTGCTATGTCAGCCACATAGGCGGAATCCGTGACCAAATTGAAAGTTTCCTGGGAAAATCTCTGAAGTGCCATAAGAGCAGCCCTCAGTTCAACAAATTGGGCTGAGCCACCCTCATGACCTTCCAGAACCTGCCACTCAGATCCATCCCTCCAAGTAACAATGGCCTTTCCTGTTCTTCCCGAACCGTCAGTAAAGACAGTGGGTCCCTGCACCGGCTCCTGACTATGTTTGGGCCTCAGAGAAATCTTTGTGAGTTTTGCCACTTGCAGCAACTTGTGGCTCGGCAGATGATATATAATCTGCCCTGAAAAATTTTCTGGAGCACTTTGCAGAGAAACACTGTTTGCAAAGCCCCAGTCAAAGTCTTCCCGCTGTACCGGTAGTACAATCTTTGCAGGATCTTCCCCCATCAATCGCAAACACCGTTGTCGGCATTTGACTATCAAGCGAGCAATCAGCTCAAACAATGCGGTTGCCGTCTTCTGCGGCTGATGGGGCAAGAAGACCCATTCCAGGACGTGCAAGGGATTGGACCATTTGTCACTCCATTGGCCAATGATACCTGTGGGATGCAAATCTGGAGTGGTAATGAAAACAGTGACCTCAACAGAGGGATCAATGCGATAGATTTGTCGAGCAGAAACAGCTCGCTGCACCTCCTCCAGCACCTGACGTGCCTCAGGGGTCAATGTGCGAGGCAACTTCAAATCAGTCTCCCTTCAACAAATCAAATAAGGGAGACAACTGTGCCGTGGTCAGTCCCAAATATGGACGTAACCAAGCAACGACACCTACCAATTTCTGGGCATCATTCAGTGTCTTCACCGAATGCACAAATTGTACCTCTTGGTGTTGAACCATACGTTCCAAAATTTTGACCCCCAAATATTTCCAAGGAGGTTGCTGCTGAACCTTCTCTGGAGCCACCTGCAGCCCGTAAGAATGCAAGGCATCGAGCAACTGAGGCTG
>JACAXG010000420.1:5067-56148 GCA_018881555.1 Amblyornis subalaris
CTGTATTTTATTTGTAACTGTAAGAATTTCAAGCATTTCTTTTGAAATTGCTTTGGCCATTGCAATTTCTGGAGATGTTGATTTTGCACAGGCTTCTATCATTTGATCAATAGTGGGGTTAGGGTCAGGTGGAAGTGATTGGAGGATTTTTTTACAGTTTGTATTTGCATTTGCCATAGCCAAAAGACATAGCAATTGTTTTTCAGCTTCCTGATTTTCAACTTGTTTTTCTACTGATTCTTTAAGTCTGTTTATAAAATTGATAAATGATTCATTCACTTCCTGTTTTAAAAGTGTTAGCTTTTTTCCCACTTCATCCCAGAATTCAAGAGATTGAACAGACTTTGAAGAAATATCCGGGAAAAATATAAATAACCAATGAACAAAGGACCGAATATTTCTGTTAGGAAAGGGTAATTTTCCAGCAATGGGTTCTTATGCTGGAGTAAACTTCCTTTTGGTTACGGGTAATTTTCCCACCCATATCCAGTCCTCACCCCACACCAAGAAAAAAAAATTTTAATAAAAAGCGCAAAAAGGACACAACATGGATATATACTCACACGACTCGGAGAGCTCCGCGGGTGAAATAAAAAGTTCTCGGTAGGGTTTTCTGGTTTTTGCCAAGTCTCCGATCAGCGGAGGTGTTTGGCTCCCAGTAAAACAGAATATGAAAATATAATCCGTTTTTCCAGGCAGTAGCAAACTCGAAGCACGACTCCCGATTTCTCGTTGATTCCAGGGACGTTTTCGGGGGTTTCTCAGCAAGAACCCACGTTCAAGCGCCACTTAATGGCTTTAGGTGCTGTTTCTCCTGAGGCAAATTCCCTTCGGGGTTTTTTCCCAAAACCTCCTTTGAGAAGAAGCTGTTCTGGGGGTGCAAATTCACCAAACCAACGAGAGATATCGCCCATGCAGTTATTAGCACTGAGAAATACTCACACCCGGCATAGCCAGCCACAAGACCAGAAATAAAGAGGCAGGGAGGCTCTTAACACACTACGTTCCACAGTCCGGGGAGTTTATTCCCATCCAGATGTGAAGGGAGTAGGAGGCGAAGAGAGAGCTAAATAATCATGATACCTGGTTTTTAAACCCGTGCACTCAGGGGGCCCGCAACCAATCACCACAGCTTAGGGGAGGGAAGAAGGCGGGGAGAAACTACTACAACCAATTACTAAGGAGGGAAGGCGGAGAGAACCATGGACCAATCAGACAAGCCAACTTCTCAGAAAGCAGGCAGGAAGGATTTTGTTTCACCATATTTTTTCCCACCAGTATATTTTTCCTCTATCGGGGTCTTTCAACTCCTCAATCCTCCCAGCTTTTATTTCAGGGGACCCGACAGGTTGGGTCAGCAGTCATTCCATTGTCCGAGGATGCCTGTGGGATGCAAATCTGGTATGGTAACAAAAACAATGGTATTAGTCGAGGGATCTATTCTATAAACTTGTCGTGTGGAAATAGCTTGCTGGACTTCCTCCAGCGCTTGTTGGGCCTCGGGAGTCAGGGTTTGAGGTGAATTTAAATCTGGGTCTCCTTTTAATGTATCAAACAAAGGAGAACTGTGCTGTGGTCAGTCTTAGGTAAGGATGCAGCCAATTGATGATACCTAGCAATATTTGAGCATCATTTAAGGTTCTAATAGAAGCTTGAAATTGTATGTTCTGATGCTGTATCGTTTGTTCCAGAATTTTGACTTCCAAATATTTCCAAGGGGGGAACTTTTGGACTTTTTCTGGAGCCACTTGCAATCCATAAGAATGTAAGGCAGCAAACAATTGAGGTTTTATCCTTAATAATTCTTCTTGGGTAGGTGTTGTTACCAGTATATCATCCGTATAATGATAGCGATAAGAGTCAGGAAATTGTTCACGAATTCCAGATAAAGCTTGTGGACCGTACCACTGATAAATACTAGGGCTATTTTTCATACCTTGAGGTAAGACCTTCCACTGATACCGCTTTACAGGTTCAGCATTGTTAATCAAGAGTACAGTAAAAGTAAACTTCGGTACGTCCTGAGGATGCAAAGGAATTGTGAAAAAACAATCTTTTARATCAATGATTAAAATGTCCTTCCCCACAGGTTGTCCTGGTTTGAAGGACAGGTGTCTGTCAAGGAAGGTGGGAAACCTCCCTTGAGCACAGGAATGACCCCCTCCCTCCTCCAAATTACTGTACCTTTGAAATTACGGGGCTCTCAGGCAAAGATGTGGTAAAAAGAATAACAGTTCTTTACTAGGGTTATATAAATTATATATATATATATAAAACAAGACGGTTAAACGGCAACCATAAGAGAAGAGACAAACCCCTTATCAGTTCCTTGTGTGTTGTTGGGAAAAATCCTCCGTTGGGGTAGAGAGGCTGCGGTGACTCCCCCGCGGCTGCAGGGGGCGCTGTGGCGTGAGCGCGACGACACTCACGCGGCAATGGCGGCTCCAGCGAATGGGAAAGGGGGGGAAGGTCGCCCCCGGCACGAATCCACGGGGCAGCAGCCTGGCTCCACCAACCTCGGCAGCGGGCAACGAGCAGTGCAGGCAGGCAGGGTTGACTGGGGAGCGATGGATTTCGGTATCACTCACTGACAGACCAGCAGAAGGCAGGAAACAGCAGAGACGAGCAGCTCCGGCTGGAGGTTGGTTACAGCATAACTCTGGACCCTGTGCTGCCGCGGGACCCTCGGAGATGTCACAGTGTATCCGTGCTCTGGAGCCAGCCGGCGGAGGCGTCGCAGTGTAGCAGTGTTCCCGGAGCGAAACCGGCACTCGCTGCAGACACGACCGCCCTCACCGAACCCAGAGTCGGGAGTGAGGCAAGCCCCGGTCTCCACCCACCTCTCGCCTAAGTCTCTGGCAGTCCTCTCGAGATGTTCCAGCCTCTGGAGAAACATCCCCCTTCAGTATTTCCAAGTCTTTGTTTTCTTTAATTGAGGGAATTGTCCTGGCTTCTGGGCTGGGCAAGTGGTCCCTTTTGTCCTTAAGTATCGTCCATTCTGGGTGATCAGCGCGGAATGCAGCTGAACAGATAACTCCCTTTTGTTCTTAAGTATCGCCCATCAATTCCCGGCCAGCCCCTCCCCAACTACACAGCCTCCCTGGTACCCCAGGGGAAAGGAAACAAATTTTAATTTTTTTTTTTTTTCTTACCCATAACACAGGTAAAATCGTAGGTGATGGCATCCCAGTTTGAAATGTCCCCTTGCTTTTTATCACTGCGTTGACCCTCCTGAGGTTGTGTACTAGCCTCCATTTCCCTGATTTTTTCTTTATGACGAAGACAGGTGTGCTCTAGGGACTGGTGGAGGGTTTGATATGTCCTTGCTTTAATTGTTCTGCCACCAAGTCCTGCAGGGCAGCTAGTTTTTCTTTATTCAGGGGCCACTGGTCAACCCACACTGGTCGTTCTGTGAGTCATCGCAGTGGCAACGTTGCAGTGCTGCCTATCTGTGCAATGACTCTTATTAAAGGTCTGTGCCAATCCTGACACCCCAAGCTGCAAGTCCATCCCACCCCCATAGGTTCAGTGGTGCCATTGCAACATACGGCCGAATGGTGGCCGTCTGACCCTCCTCGTTTTTCACCAACACAGGGTGTGTGCTGAGGTGGCTCTGTGTTGTGCCTCCTAGGCCCGTGATGGTTGATTCTACTGCAGTCAAAGGCTATGAAGGAGGCCATGCAGATGAAGAAACAATAGAAATGTCAGCACCTGTGGCAATCAAACTTCGAAGTCGTATCTGTGATGGGCTGGCACCGGGTAGGATGAGAGTACGTCATGTGTGGTTGCTGATCGAAGAGATTCCTGGCCCAAAAAACTTGAGGGGCCCCAGTAGATYCAAAGGCTCCAGTTCCTCGAGGCTGTTGCTCCGTCCTAAGGACACAGGACTTAAAAAGCACAAGTTGAGCGATGCGGGTTTTTTCAGGGATGGTGACTGGGGGTGTAGGAGTAGAAACCATGGCATAAATTTGTCCCATAAAGTCCGCATCAACAACTCCCAGATGTACAAAAATACTCTGTAATGTAGCACTTGATCTTCCCACTAACAATGCACTTAAGCCATGACCTAAGGGTCCATGTACATTCAAGGGGACTTTGTGCACCCGGTTAGAATTTAACGTTACTGATTCTGAGGTGCACACATCCAGACCGGCAGACCCCTTTGTGCTTCCACTGAGTTGGTTGAGCAAGCCTGTGTTTGTGGCATATTCTGGGGAGGTACTTGTGTCTGAGCGCTGTTCCCCATCGCACTCCTCTGCCCGTTTCCCGAGTTTCCCAAAGGCTGGCCATTTGCATGAAATTTGGACTTACATTGTTTTGCATAATGGCCTGGCTTACCACAGCGATTGCATAAGAAACTATTAGAATTGTTATTCCCCTTTTAATTTTGTCCTGACTGTCGCTGTTTGCAGTCTGCCTTTAGGTGTCCCTGCTGCTCACATGCAAAGCATTTTTGTGGTGGTCACAGGACAGCTGCCAGAGCTGACATCTTATGTTCTACTGACCTAATTTTTGAACAGGCAGTGACCATATCATTTAGGGAGGGGTCTCCTTCTCAATTACCTTGCGACAGTCTTCATTAGCATTATCTCGAGCTAACTTTACACAACAACTGTCTCAAATTATCATCATCAACTTGTTTTTCCAAAGCAGCAGCAATCTTTTCAACAAACTGGAGGAACGGCTCTTTCACTCCTTGTACGATTTTTACATATCGAGGTTTGGGAGAAGCCATTTCTATGGTTTTTATCAAAGCCTCTATTCCCAGTTTTTGACACATCTCAAGAACCAGGGGATCCCATCGCGCCTGCAGGTCTGGGTTTGCAAACATGCCAGTTCCCATCAGTTTCAACCCCAACCCCCAAGCGTGGGTCTCCTTGGGCTCATCTCATATTTTCCATAGCTGCCTTTTCAGCCATTTGTCTCCAATTGCTCTCAAAAACTCCAAACTGCACTGGCTGGAATAAAATCTGTGCTAGGCGTTTAATATCAAAAGGAGCCAGCAAATCTGTGTTAATAACACGAATGATTTGCATAACTTCTGAGGATCCTAGACCATATTGTGCAACTCTCGTCTGCAAATCTTGAACCACACGCCATGCTATCACACTGTGGCTATCTGCTTGATTTGTGCCAGGGGCTGCTTTGAAAACCAGAAAAACCTCACAGCTGGGGGTATTCATACATGCGTCCCTTCCCCCAGTGTCTCCAGTGCTATTCATTGTTCCCTCAGGTATCCCCAAACGCTCCAACAATTCTCATTCTCCACATTCCAATGTTTTTTTCTCACTTCATCCTAGAACTGCCCTGGCTGTCTCGGTTGGACGGTCACTCTACAGGGAGGTAGCATCCAGGGGCCCGTTGGTACCCGTCGCACACGACCACGACTGCCCACTCCCTCTCTCCATTCATGAGTCTGCATGATTAATTGTTCGTCTTCGTTGTCAGATTCTGGTGGTAAAGGGGGGTAGTCTAACTTGCTGTGGTTTTTAGAATCATGGGTTTCTTTGTCCAAAAGTGTCAGTTCCTCAATCTGCTCCACCGGGGATGGGTACTTGGGCTTAACGAAATCTGATGGCGCAGGGTATTTTGGTTTTATATAATCTACAGGGGACAGATATTTCTTTGATGAATCTGTCCCCTGTTTCTCTGCTGAAGTCAGGGAGTTCTGTTGTTCACTTTCTTGCAATTGCTCCTCCTTGTCAGATTTTTCATCCCTTTTATCTTGTTCAGCTTTCCATTCCTTTAATACCTCATAGAGCAACCTCCACGTAGTAGCTAAACTGGAAGCAGTCTTATCACCGTTCGAGATGACGTCCTACATCTTCATTCTCATGGCCTGCCAGGAAGATATACTGAAGGCCGTTCCCGCGTCTGGGGAAAATCCCTGTTCCCTTGCCCAGAAAAGAGTGGCGCTTAAGGCTTCCTCCGTGGTTTTAATGCCTTTTCGTGCTAGCAACGCTTTCCAAGTGGATACTACAGTCTTTTCCTCAGCAGTCAACTGGTTCCCCATGACTGCAGTTAATGTCAATGTCACCGGCAGTTCACCTTAATCCAAGGTGTCGACACAGGTCCGGACCGTGGACGGACTCCTCCGCCTCTTCTGCTATGTTGGTCTCTGTTCTTACAGCGCTTCGCCCCGCTGTCTCCCCACGATGTCTGCGGCTGTTTCACCAATCACGTCGGGGTCACCATATCGATAATCCGATTGTTGGAACAGACAAACACACACACCGAGTGCTTTTCAAAAAAGGCTTCTTTTTCTTTATTCTAACAAGCTTTTTATACCTTGCTTAAAGCAGACGCTGTTGCAACAGCGTCTTGATTGGTTAATACAAAATTCTGCTGAGGGTTAGGACAAAGACACATTTTTAGCACTGTCTCCAGCCGAACATCTTGTGGTTTTCCTGAGACTGCATTTGTTCGTCTGGTTTTTAGTTCCTCAATCTTTAAAATAGCTGAAAAGCCTTGCGTTTGCATTATTCTCACATCTCTCTGTGATTTTTAAGGATACACTGTAATTGTTTCATCAACAGGCCATCCTTCTTCAGGTATGAATTCTCCCATACAAGTTTTCTTAGGTATGGCCGGATGGTGTCGGTTATGGATTGCCAGTTATGGGGTACTGGCAAAACCCTTGTATGGTCCTCCACCAAAAATACTTGGTATGGACTCCTGAGAGTCAGAGGGCCTGAAAAGCCCTGAAATAACCTTAATGACAACCCCTGCATTGGGACTCCCACACTTAAACCAAACCACTTATTTGTGCATGAAAGGATGCACCTGGCATGAGGGGTACTGGCACAGCATTTGGGGTCATGGAAGCAGCCTGTCCAAACAATTGGACAATGCGAGTGAAGGATGACCTGGATACCTGAGAGCAGTGGTAGCTGCAGAGAAGCACAAAAGCTGATATGTGCCTCACATGGTAATAGATGGTTTGGAAAAAAAAAGAGGACATTGGATATTGTCAGCAGGATGCTGAAATACCAGGTTGCTCAATTGAAGCAGAACAATGTTGAACTTAAGGTAACCACTACTTTGAACCCGGCCATGTTTCTCCAGGCTTCAGAAGAAGCCCAGAGACCTTTGTACCATGACTGCCTGGTAACCATTGAACAAGTGTTTTCTGGCAGACTGGATCTCAAGAGCAATCCCATCCAGCACCCGGAACTGGACCTGCACACCGGTGGGAGCAGCATGGTATGAAACAGAAGACAGGCAGCTGGGTATGCAGTGGGAACATCGGCCCAGGTAATAGAAGCCCAGGCTTTACCTTTTAACACATCGCAAAAAGCAGAATTCATGACCTTACCTAGAAGTCACTGAAGGAAAAAAGGTAAACATATGGACTGATTTAAAATATAATACACACCCATAGAGCCATATGAAAGAAAAAAGCGACTGTTATCAGCACAGAGGTCTCCTATTAAGTACGAAGAAGAAATAGGTCACCTACTACAGAGTGTGTAAAAGCCAAAAGAAGTGGCCGTGATGCCCTTGTAAAGCCCATCAGTTTGGAGACTCCCCAGTTAATACAGGGAATCAATTAGCTGACAAAACAGCTAAAGAGGTTACTGAAAAAGGTATCCATGCATTAATACCTAACAAAAAGTTCAATGTCCTGGAACAAAAACCAAATTATAGCAATCAGGACAGGCAGTTAGCCCCATCATTGGAAGCTACAGAAGATCCCAGCAGGCGATTGGTTAACTCATGTGGGTGGGTAATTGTACCTCCAAATTAATGTATAAGATAATAGAACTAAACCATCAGGAAACACATTAGAAAATAGAGAACTAGTTTACAAAGGAATATAGTGAGCACAAAGATGACAGAAATTAATAGATCAGTTGTTGAAAAATATGCAATTTGTTTTGCAAAACAATCCCAAGGTAGAAGGCTGCCTCCAGGGTTGGTAAAACAAGGGAATTCACCAGCTGATTATTGGTAAATTGATTTTGCAAAACTGCCCAGGTAGAATGGGGACTGGTACATTTTGGTATTTTGGTACTTTTTCTAGATGGCCAGAAACTTTCTCATGTTGCACCAACAAGGCAAGGGAAGCCTCAAAATTTTGCTGAAATTAATGTAATAGTACTAAAATTAACTCTTTTAAGTTTTAAAAGGTACATTGTTATCAACAAATCATTGGGACTAGACTTGCATGTACATCCATTTCAACCAGAAGATACGGTGTGCATCAGAACCTGGAATTTTGGACCAATCAAGGAGAAGTGGAAGGGAACATATCAAGTCCCCCTGGT
The DNA here is from genome assembly GCA_018881555.1 of Amblyornis subalaris. Classification (NCBI taxonomy): domain Eukaryota; kingdom Metazoa; phylum Chordata; class Aves; order Passeriformes; family Ptilonorhynchidae; genus Amblyornis; species Amblyornis subalaris. The sequence goes on from JACAXG010000420.1 coordinate 13,335, forward strand.
AACCTACACTGCACTCAAGGCGGAAGGACTTGAACCCTGAGTTCTTAACACACAGGTAAAACCAGGAAGCGCACATTAAACACAGCAGAAACAACACTGACTAACACCATAGAGTTTTTATGTATATATATATATATAAATCCTATTGTTTTAGGTATAGGATATGATTTTCCAGGGGAATATTATTTATTGGATCTAGATGAAAATGATAAATAGTTGCATATTTATAATAATAATAGAAACTATATTCTTAATCTCTGGGAGGGGGAATGCAATCTTAAAGCTAGTGCAAGATTTTGGCAGATTACAGAATGTAACCTCTATAACAGCTTGTTTGCCAACTGCAGAAAATCCAGTTCTGTGGGGAGCTTTAGTCAACAATTTGACAAAATTTAGGAACACGTGGGACCTTACAAAACAGATTGGCTTTAGACCTATTACTTTTACATGAACATGGAGTATGTTGTTACTTGAATTTAAACAACAATACTTGTATGAACATTCCAAATGTGACTACTAAATTGGATGATCAGATAGAGAGGATAAAATCGGTTGCTGCATCAAGCAGAGAACTAATGGCAGGATTAGAAAGTAACTGGTTAAACAAAATATTTAAAGGATTTGGATTTTCTCTCACTGGTTGGTTGGCCTCACTTTTACAAAAAATAATTATAGTATGTTAGCAAAAAAAAAAAAGGCAAAGTGAAGCTTATGAAGGCTTGAAGAGAAGCTTCACAAGCCTCCAAGAGGGGGATGTTACCAGATGATAAATTGTCTACACCTGGTGAGCTAACACAATGCTTGTTCTACCAAAACCACTGGCCTATGGAATTGCACAATGCCCGTTGTGTAAGAAGGAGAACTGGAAGTTCACCAGCCCCAGTGCCCTGCCAACTCAGCCAGGTCGACTGGAACATTGGGGTCTACGACCACCAGGCACCACCAGAGAGACCCCCAGGACAGAACACATGCATGAAGGGGAGGGAAAATATGGTAATGATTTCAGGGAAATGATTATCATATGTTTATTCTGAGACAATCAATGAATATGTATGTAAAATACAATATATAAACAGGAACTTTCCTGCACCCAGCATGCATGGACTTGGGAGGAGCTATTCTCCCATGTATCCAGCCAAATAAAGAATGCCTGCTTCTTAATGCTATATTGGTGTTAAGGAGTTTTTTTATTTTATGCAATTTTTGGTAACATTACTGTCTGGAGTGCCTGGAATTCTTTGGTACTGTCCTTCAGGTGCTTTCCTGCTGACCTGTGATCCCTCTCCAGGCTCTGGGCATCTCTTGCTGGCACTGGCATCAAACTGGCAGGAGTGAGATGGATTGAGGTCCCCCTCTCCCAGCAACTTTAGTGTAAAGCCCTCTTCACCAGCTTGGCAAGCCTATGACAGGAGATGCTCTTCCCCTTGTCTGACAGATGGACCCCAAAATTTCAAAACTGCAAAAAGATTTCAAAATTGCAAAATCTTAATTCAGACATTTAGTTCCTGAGCTGCAAAAATCCATCATGTTTCTTTCAAAAAAGCACATGTTAAATTACTGCACATATATTAAACGTATTTCTACTCTTCAAGTTTGTAAGTTGAAGCTATTTCTAGTAATTCATTAAAGATGCTAAGGTTTTTTTTGTTTAAATGGTGGTTATAGACTCTTACTTGCTTCAGGCCCTGCTGGTGCCATTATGTTGTATTTGTGAGATCTGCTCAGCGTCTATGAGGTGCAGAAGACCTTCAGTCTGCTCTCTTTGCCTGCAGCTGCAGGCACACTGTACCCTCACGGCCCACACGCCTCACTCAAGGGGGCAGCAGTGCTCTCCTTGCCACCGACCAGGTTCCTCTCGAGGCAGGTGGGACCAGGGTTGCATTCATCGTCCGTTCCATGCCCGCAGTCGCAGGCCCGCAGGGGGGCCGGCACCTGGCCGTATGCCACGCATGGACCTTCCAGCGGTCCCAGGCTGGTTTGTATGACCCGCATCTCGGTTTCGACATTACAGTGCTCAATCCAGGCCGCAGCGGCGCGAAACGCCAGCCAGGGCCGTCGTTGCTTCCCTAGTGCCCGTCTTCTCCTCAGGCCACTCTCCTGACCATCTGCTGGTGTCAGTAAGAGTGACACTGTAGAGCTATGCCACCGCACAGTTAATTACGGCGGCGGCGCCGGGGATTTCCCCACCGCCCCGCGCGGAACGTTCGGGATTGTTCCCGTGAAGTTACGGCAGGGGGGCTCCCGCCAGCAGGGCGGGGCCCCGCCCTTGGTGGCGGCCGGGAAGCTCCTCCCCAGACACTCACGGGGTCGTGCGGCCAATCTTGCGAGGATTGGGACTCGGAGCGGCGCCATTTTGGGAGTGAGGCGAGCGGGGTGTGTGTGTGTGGGGAAGTTGTGCGCGCGCGCAAGTGCGCGCGACTCTTGCGTCCGGGGCTCCCACTGCTTTTGGGTGGTGGAAGGGGGCAGACTCCGTTAGGCGTGACCTGGCGGTGCTGGGCCTGGGGCGCTGGGATCGGAGGCGCGAGGGGGGTCACCTCATTCTTTTCCCCGTAGCGAGGCGGTCAAGGGGAGCTGCCTCCGGCGTGTCGGTAGTGGCTGTTGTTGTTTTTGCGTGGGAGTGGCGGGGCCGGTGAGTGCCTAAATGCGGGCCGCGGCCCCCCTGGAAGTGAGGGCGAGTGCCCAGCGCGGGTCGTCGGAGCCCTTTTCGGGGGCAGCCTCTGCTTCACACCAAAAGTCCCGATTGGGGCCTGGGAGCTGGGGGTCTGCCCGCGCACTTCACAGGCAGCCAGCCCCGAAGCGGTGAGGCTTCCCCAGGCGGCTCCCGCCGCTCTGGGCTTGTTTTGTGGTTAAGTTCGGTGTCCCTGGCCCAGATCAGCGCCTTTCTCCCCAGGTGCCTTCTGCAGATCTATTATTTTTTCCAATAAAATGAGAAATACTTCTTTACGGTTGTTTATTATCGGAAATTAGAGACAGGAAAACGTTTTTGCTGATACGCTGCATTCTCTTGTAAATATGCCTGCTGTTTTCTTCAGGATGTGAATGAATATTTGACTGAGGCTTCTGTGCTTATAAGACTCAGATATATATACTTGTCTAATACCAATTCAGATTTCCAGTGGGAAAGCTGATTGTTCTTGTTCTTTTCCCCCTAGGCAATTTGCATTACAGAGTTCTGGATATTTGGAGCCTTTTGCTGCAGCTGGTAGGGAGGAAAAAAGGGGGAAGCTGTCCTGCACCAGTTGTCTCTTGTGAAAGGGGAGAAATATCGGACACTGATCTGGGATTATTTGTCCAAGTGCCTCCTCTTGAAAAGGCTTCTGAAACAATCATTAGGCATCCGAGAAGTGAATTGCAAGTTGAAGTCATGACCTTTTTCTTTCTAGCAGTGCAGAGCACCTCACCCTTGGACACTTTTGTCCACGTGGCATGGATACACAGCTAAATTTATTAAGTTCTGAATACTTTGCCTGCCAAAATAAAGTGCTATTTTGCATTTAGTTACTCTTTTCTTCCATGCGCGTTCTGAGTCATAGCCATAACCCGTTCTGTTAATTGACTCCAGGTTGAATGCAGCCCAAGTCTCTGGGTAGATGTTGCTGAAAAGTTTAATGGAAGATATTTTTACACTTTTTTTTTAGATTTTTTGATATAGCCTACTGTCATTTTGCAATGAGACCTACTTTCTAAATCAAGTGGCTGATATACATTTCCTTATAATTTTTTCTTTTTTATTTAATATTTTTAGTGAAAAATGTTGGTTCCATTAAGCAATATGGTGGTATCCAGATAGCTGTTGTTTACAAATGCCTGTTACCTGAAGCTAGGAAATGTTCCTCAGTTCAGATGTGAAATTTGGATTTTTGGTTTCACAGGCTGTGGTGTAAAAAGTGTATTTGTTTCACCTGTAGCTGATGCTTCTTATAGTGAAATGTACATGGAATAGACAAACAAAGAAACTGTCAGAGAAAAAGAAAGCTTCTTAAGGCAGAGACTTGGAAAATTTTGGAAATAGTCTTGCAGAATCTGTAAGCAGGAAGGATGGGTAGCTGATTTCTATGAGGTCAAATCTATGTCACATAGCTATGAATGTAGTATTGATGAGAACTCTGGATATTATCTCGAGGAAAAACTGGAAAAATATAAGTCGCACAGTACTAATGCCTCGTGCAGCCCTCTTGGATTAGGTAAGTATTGTAGTGTTCATAAATCAATTTTCTATTGATGAAATGTTTATTCAAGGGTATAGTTAAACCAGTAATATTACTGCCTAGAAAATATTGGGGTTTTGGGTGTTTTTGGAGAACATTGAAATGAGCTTTCAGAATCTAACTTTTACTTGCCATTTTAACAATTAATGGAGTATTTTTAAGACTTTGCAGAATACATGTATTACTGCAAAAAGAAATTTGTAAGTATGAGTGTTTTTTCATGGAGATGAAAAATATGTACATCTAGACTGAATCAGTAGGTAACTTCATATTAATACTTTATTCACAACAATGAACTTTTATACTTATTGAACGTCTGCTGTACAACTTGTGTGTCTCAGTCTTTCCATTTGCATTAGATATTTTTTCAGCATGAAGGTACTGATAATGTAGCTCTTTTAAAAATTCATTTCCTTCCAATGTTCTTTGTCACTTATGGAAGCCAGATATTTATTACAAAAATTAATTTGCTGCCTATGCAAACTGTCTTTTACATGTGTTGATATTTTAAGGTTGGGTTCAGAGTAGTTTCCTATTCTGTGATGGAAATTAATTACTCTGATTGATTAGTTTGAAAGTATACCATAACAACCCCCCAAATCTTTTTGGAAGGATTCAAAACAAAATATAGTGGTGAACTAACCAATTTTACATGTAACTGTTAGATGTATTGCTGTCCCCTTCCCCCTGTAGTGGTTAAATGTTTCTGAATATAGATATAGTTTAGATATCGGAATGAATATATTTACAATCTGTTTTTTGTAGGTTTGCTTTCAGCTGAATTACTACTGCTTCGAAGAAAATTAAGATGGACAGAACAACTTAATTCAGAAGTCAGAGGTAATTTTACTAAGTTCTTTCCCCCTTACTCCACCTTGATTATTCATAAAGTTTTAAATAATTAAAGCATTATTGGGTAGACTGTAAACTGTGTCTGGTAAAGGTGACACATTTACCTTAGTTGTGACCTTTTCCAAAACTTTTCAGAGCTTCTGCAGCACTGAAATATTAATAATAGTGAGTTAATGAAAAAAATTGTTTTATCTAAGGGCACCGCAAAGATGTTTGAGAAGATGGCTTATGTTAAAACCTTGTAGAAAAGTAATTTTAAGCATGTGAAACTTTGTCTAAAAATTACTACAATGATGGTGTTTTTTTTCTTTTTCTTCCCTGTAACTTGTTATTTTGACCATAAATGAAAGACTTGCATCTAAATAAGTATTTTAAATTCTTAAGCTCACTGAAGTAGTTCTGTTCTGTGTGTTGTCTTGTTAATATCTAAAAGTTGACCTAGCTTCAGTATTTTGCTTTCTTTGAATATTTTTGCTGTTTTGTTAACTTACATTTCAGTTTTGCTGTTTTGAAAACATGAAAACTGTAGAGCATAAATAGGAGTGTTTCTATAATCTCTTGTGGCTGTGGCTTGGGGCTCTTCTAGATGGAGTCTTGGTATGGCTGGACTTGGCTGAATGAACTGAGCCACACATAAAGCAACCAAACTAACAGAATAGAATTACCTTCCTCATTCTCTTTTAGTTGCGTCAGTGTTTTGCTTGAAAACACTTGGTAAATGGGAAGAATTCAGGTGTGAGTGCCCATTTAATTAGATTTTGTCTATTATGTGGCCATAAACATAGTAATACAAGTACTTGCTTTTTAAATCATAGAAAAAGTGATGTCTGTCTTTTTCAAGCTATTAACTTCCAGTATTATGAGACACTTACCTCTTGACAAGAGGTTCTCACTGAAATCAAGGAATTGCATTCTCTCCACTTACTATTTTGGGTGACATTTTTATCTGGACTCCTTTCTCTTCTGGATGTTTTGAAAAGTTTGCTTTTTAGCTTTATTAAATTAACTTTCTTTACTTTTTTTTTGGTTGTGGGTAGGTTAGTTCTTTTTTTCTTTTCACTGTTTTGCATTTGGGAAGTGCAGTTGTTCTTATTTGTGTGTGTATGTATTTGACACACATTCAGGCGTGTGCCCTTGTACCCTAAGCAAAATTCATGCTTGGGTGAGGACCATTGAGGAGAAAATGCCTAGCATGCTGGTCCTTCTTTAGGACCGCTCACAGTCTGTTAAGTGGTTTGCAGACAACTATAAAGATAAGGTCCTTGCCCTGGAAAGCTTATACTTTAAGCCTTGATGTAAACAGCTTTTTTACTGGAATAACTCAGCAACTTGACTCTTTTACTGATGCATTTATTCTGGTAGAATTCTAAAGTCAGTACCTTTGTACTGAGAAATTATATTGAATGGTGTAGGCTGTTCTTCTGTGAAAAAACTGCTGGTGGAAGTTTTTGAGTTTAAACTTGCTTAATTGGAATAAAATCTGTAAAATTATATAAGGAAATTGTGTAGATATTTACTTTGTTAGTACTTCACAAGCTAATGTACTTCAACCTCTTTTTTCCCTCCATTCTAGTGAGATTTTTCTGTTTAAAATGTATAGGTAAAATGGTTTGATAGTGATAGTTCATCTGTAATTTCTGAGGAAGTTTCTCTTAGTTTTTTATTTTTTAGTACTAGGAGTAAATTCTGTCCTGCAAGGAGAATTATTTGTAGACTTCATAATAAATAAACTTGAATGAGACTTAGTATGCTTTTTGTTTGGGTTTTTTGTGGTGGTTTTTTTTTTTTTGTTACTGTGTGGTTTTGTGCAGTAGTATTACACAGTGGCTGATGGTAATGCCCTATGTGGTGCTATCAACTCTTCCACAATCGTCATCTTTCGTATTTTGGGTAAAAATAGTCTGGAAAACAGCTGAAATAATATAGAATTGTTTTTCTGCTTTATATTCTGAGGATATTTTAAAACTGCCACCTTTTTCAACTGCTTTTTCTTTAGATCCTTGTGAAGACTCCAAAGTGCAAAAACAGTCCTGGTGATTTTGTTACATAATGTATGCTAAACTGGGTGGTGATGTTAATGCACTAATGCTTCAGCTTTTGGACTTCAAACCTTGCAGAGGACAAGAGATTAGTGTTTATCTAGCTTTCTGCTAAATGGTAATGCAAGTATAGGATTTCAAGCAGAAGGAACCTGGTTGTAGTTTACCTTCAAATATGAAGTTATTCTGTGTTACAAAATAGTTAGCTTTTTTTTAATTTATATTTTTTGTACAGCGCAAGAAGCAAAAACTTCTTTGGATAGAAGTGATGGTCAAGGTATTCTAAGCTCTCTCATTAATTTTGGCTCTTTAAAACATTTCCTAAAAAATGTCTTGGTTTTTGTAACAATAATATTTGATTCACAGAAGTGTTGTAAACCCTGTTGCTTTTGAACCATATCTATATATGTAAAGGGTACCATATGATAAGGAGCAAGTGGTTGGGATTTTTAGAACACCAGTGTCCCACCAAGTCTGCCAACATTCTAGATCCTTATGTAAAACAGAGGTAGTAAGCGCACTTTAGTTGATTCATCCTCACTTAAGGAACTTGAGTCCTAAATAGAAATGAAGGTGGATTTTTCTTACATGTTTTTGTTTGTATTTGCTAAGTCACTGTAAAGCTAGGTTTTAGGGCTGTGTCTGTATTAGAGGATGTGTTGGCTTTTTATGGTTAAAAACTTGACTGTTAGAGTTTGATTCAATACACTTCTCTCACCCTGGCATGTCATAAGACTTTTGGAGGTGTTCAGATTTGACAGAGGGCTTTGTCCCATCCTCATTGTTCTGCAGGAAGCCTTAGTTATCATACTTTTTTTTTTTTAAAGATGAGACAAGAAGATAAACAAATGGATATTTTCTTCCTCATTGTCCACTGTTAGTATGCTCATCAGAACAGTTCTGTCTTGGATGGTGGGGACACTAAAACTGGAGATTTTACTTGCTCTGCAGAAGCACAGTTGAGAAAGAAGAGGCTTTAGCTGAGTTGTTCAGAACTTTTTAATGTCTGTTGAACCAGTGGGAGAGAAGACCTTTGAAGGTTCAACTCCCTTTCCTATTAATGGAGGTGTGAGTCTCTGAAAATAAATTTTAGAGAAGCAAAGAGCTTGAGAGAATTGCCATATCCAAACTTAACCTTGTTTGTAAATTATCATATGTCTGTAAATCCTCTTCTACACTGGCGGGGGAATGGGCGGCTGTTACGATCCGCTCTAATCACAGGAGAGAATTCTCTGTGAATAAAGTGGAAAGACTCCTAAAGGTTCGAATATTCCTTTAAACAGATTAAAGCCAAACGAGGCTAAATGTTGGTACCAAAAAAATTGATGTATTTTATTTAACAGTAAGTGAGAGAGAGAGAAAGAGAGAGAAAGAAAGAAAGAAAGAAATAGAGAAAGAGGTGTGGGGGGGGAGGGGACAAGAAGAGTGACAAGGGTTAGGTGGAAACATATCACGCCTTCATGGGTCCCAACGACGTCTCATTGCTCCCCTACATCTGGTCTTCTGGATGGTGATGGTCCCCGCTGCCACCAAAGCATAGAATCCATTGGATTAATATACGCTTTGGGCCAGGTGGGAATGCCCAGGTACCACCCCTGAGGGGGCCAGCTTGACATTGTCCCTTGCAAGACTGTGGGTCTATTGCATCATTTTACACCACGTGCAGTGCTCTGGTGCAGGGTCTGGCGACCCCTTCAGGGGGGCCACTGATGGGCCGTGACACCCCTTCTTCTGCCCCTTCACATGCGTGTCCAGTAGTTGTGGCTTTTCCTGGAGTGGGGGGCCTCCCGCAGCTGCACAGCGGAGGATGGGCGTTCCTTTGACCAGAGGCTTTTTTTTTGCCACGCACACCCAAAACCTTTCCTCTTCCCCCTTGGGTTGGGGGACTCTGTGCAAACCTGGCAGCAAATAAGCCTGGGGCTAAGGCCTCCACCCCGAAGCTGCTGGACTTGATGGTCCTGTGAAGGCATACTTCTCCCCCAGCCCAAACCTTAGAATGGTGTCATTTTTATCTTATCTCAAATCAACTTACTGTCCAGGACCTCAGCCTAAGGGGCCCATCCAGGGTGGCAGTGGTCTCCAGTGTAGTTTTTTCTTTTGGTGCAGCTTTGTTATAGCTTTGCTATAATAGGCAAAAGTTCTTCATAAAGAATGTTTAACCCATAAACCATAACACCTCAGTCTCTCACAGGGGCAGCGGCAGCAGCACACGCATTTTCCTTTCAATGTGTTAAAAAGTTGGTTGTAAAGATTGAAGCTTAGTCTTTTGTTGTGGCTGTGCATTTAAGTGGAGAGGAAGTAAGGGAAATAAATAATCTTTAGTTCAAGTAGGTGTCACGCTTTTGCATCAATCTGTGATCAGTAGAAATGTTTCCATTTTCAAAAACTTCGTAAAGCATGTGTTAGGATTCAGACAGTCTTTTCTCTTTTATTAACCTATAAATTTTGGATAGCAAAATAACAACTTGAAAATAGCTTGTTTTGCTTTGTTCAAACTAAATGAATGACAGAGTAAGGAAGATCTAATGTTTGTTTTTTAAGGGGAATAAAAATTGAGATGTATAGGATTTAAATAAAAGTATTGTTTAAAACTTACACTTACCAACTTCAAATTAGTGCTACTCTTGACTAGACATAACAGAGAAGGATATTTTTATCACAAGAAATTTTCAGTTTAAAAGAAAATATGTTTTTTTTGTGGCAGAAGGAAAAAAACCTTTGATGGAATAGGTTATTTTAATGGCCTGCTTGGTTGAGAAAAATCCTGAACATTTCTGTTTATGAAGAAGAGGCTGTGTAGTCTGATGGTTAGGATTTGAGCATAGTTTCTTTGCTTAATTCAGAGCAAAACTTTGTAGTTCTGTGGCTGATGGTAAGTAGATGAAGTAAATATTTGAAGCTGGCCCAAGATGGGAGAGCTGAAGGGTCAATTTATTCTGTAGCTCTGTTATTCCAGAGTTGCTCAGTTTTAGTGAGAACTTTGCCTGCTGATGATGCTTCTTCAGAAAAAAAAATGACCTTGGCAAGTAGTTTTCTCTTTTTGTTGTAGTGAAATAAATGAAGTACAATTGATATTTGGCATATCTGGTATACATTCAATTTTAATTCCCTCATAGAAAATTGTGTGTCTCCCTTCCCTTCTTGTAGATGGCTGCTCTTTTCTAAGATGTCATGCAGACTTTCTTAGTGGGCACCTCTGAAATTCATATACGCTTGGTTTGTTTTCCTGACTTAATAAGGATGTGATACACTTGCTGTAGCTCATTACCAAACAAGCAAAGCAGCAGTCGCAACAGACTTGAGACACTGAGTAATATATAATCTTTTATTTTTCCACTGTCATAAGAATACTCTATTTTAATTCTGATGCCTTACAACCTTCTTTTACCCCATTTATAAATTTTATAATAAAAATTATGATGGGAGGTGTTATCAAAGAACTGTGTAGTTGAGGGGTGGAGTTAAGGTTCCACATGCAGTTTATGGTATGCTGTTCTTATGCTAATAATAATCTGTGAGGCATTAGGTAAAAGATAATAGGGTATGTTCTGCTTAGATATGCATATGTGTTAATTTTAGATTTTCTGAAAACTGTGTATGTACATATATCCACATGCTTTTAACATTCTCTTCATGGATTTCTCTAAGCAAATCAGTAGACTGAAGTTCTAAATGATCTTCAGGGAGCATCAAGAAATTTGAATTTGTATTTCCTTTCTAACTTTGGGAATTCATGTCTTGAAACGCACTGCTCTCTGGAAGCAGGCCCAAGGATGATAAGCCTGAGTTAGGGGTCAAATCAGTAGCCCAGCTGAAGTGCATGTATACTAATGCACGCAGCATGGGTAACAAACAGGAAGAGCTGGAAGCCATGGTGCAGCAACAAAGCTATGACGTAGTCGCCATCACAGAAACGTGGTGGGACGACTTACACAGCTGGAGTGCTGCACTGGATGGCTACAAGCTCTTCAGAAGAGACAGAAGAGGGAGAAGAGGTGGAGGGGTGGCCCTTTATATTAGGGAGGCTTTTGATGTCATGGGTATTGAAACTAATGATGATGAAGTTGAATGCCTATGGGTAAGAATTAAGGGGAAGGCCAACAAGGCTGACATCCTACTGGGAGTCTGTTATCGTCCACCAAACCAGGATGAAGAGGTGGATAACTTATTCTATAAGCAGCTGGAGAATGTTTCAGGGTCACCAGCCCTTGTTCTTGTAGGTGACTTTAACCTACCAGACATCTGCTGGGAACTTAATACAGCAGAAAAAAGGCAGTCCAGGAAGTTCTTGGAGTGTGTGGAGGATAACTTTCTATCGCAGCTGGTGAGTGAGCCCACCAGGGGAGGGACTATGTTAGACCTGTTGTTTGCAAACAGAGATGGGTTGGTGGGGGATGTGGTGGTTGAAGGCTGCTTGGGGCATAGTGATCATAAAATTATAGAGTTCTCGATATTTGGTGAAATGAGGAAGAACATCAATAAGACTCTTACATTGGACTTCCGAAGGGCAGACTTTGGCCTCTTTAGGAGACTTATTCAAAGAGTTCCTTAGGAAGCAGCCCTTAAGAACAAAGGAGTCCAGGAAAGATGGGCGTGCTTCAAAAAAGAGATCTTGAGGGCACAGGAACAGACTGTCCCTGTGTGCCGAAAGATGAGTCGACGAGGCAAACGTCCAGCCTGGATGGGCAACGAGGTTTTGAAGGAACTTAGGAATAAAAAGAGGATGTATCATCTTTGGAAGAAGGGTCAGGTCTCTCAGGAAGTATTTAAGGGGGTTGCTAGGGCATGTAGGAAAAAAATTAGAGGCCAAAGCTCAGTTTGAACTTAGTTTAGCAACCCTTGTAAAGGATAATAAAAAATGTTTTTAGAAATATATTAATGGCAAAAGGAAGGGTAAGACCGACCTTTGTTCTCTACTGGATGTGGGAGGGAACTTAGTAACTGCAGATGAGGAGAAGGAGGAAGTGCTTAATGCCTTCTTTGCCTCGGTCTTTATTGGAAAGACGGTTTGTCCTCAGGACAACTGTCCTCCTGTATTGGTAGATGTTGTCAGGGAACAGAATGGTCCCCCTGTTATCCAGGAGGAAGCAGTCAGGGAACTGCTGAGCCGCTTGGATGTTCATAAATCTATGGGACCAGATGGGATCCATCCCAGGGTGATGAGGGAGCTGGCAGATGAGCTTGCGAAGCCGCTCTCCATCATTTACCAACAATCCTGGCTCACTGGTGCGGTTCCAGATGACTGGAAGCTGGCCAATGTGACGCCCATTCACAAAAAGGGTAGGAAGGAGGATCCCAGTAATTACAGGCCAGTTAGCCTGACCTCAGTACCTGGTAAGGTTATGGAACAGTTCATACTGAGTGTCATCACGCAGCACTTACAGGATGGCCGAGGGATCAGACCCAGTGTGCTGGTTTGGCTGTAAACCAGCAGGGAAAATTAACCCCACACCGAATACCTCGAGAGATGTTAGGTCAAAATTACAATTTTAATAAAAAAGGTTAAAATAAATGCAGTAATACAGAAACACAGGCTTAAACAAACCGACAGAGTCATGGTACAACCTGATACCCTGTTGACCTGGGTGGTAGCTGTGCAGTCCAGTTAGGCACTGGTCCTGCAGGAAGGCCTGGTAGTCCAGTCCTGGTAGTGGAGTGGAGTAGCTGAGTCCAATTCCGAGGAGTGGAGTGGAGTAGCTAGCTGAATCCAATTCCGAGGAGTGGAGTCCAGTCAGGTCGAGAGTCCTGTCGAGAGTGGAGTCCCGAGAGTGGAGTCCTGTCGAGTCGAGGGTATCTTCTCCCATCGAAAAGCCTTGTTTTATGCTGTGTTTCTTGGCTGGCACCTCCCCCAGGGGCGGGGACTCTCACAATGGAAGAGGATCTTCCCGGTGTTCTATTGGTTGCTTCGGTAATGAGCTTGGATGAGCCTTAGGGTCCTCCGAGATGCTCCCGAGGGTTCTCAGAGATGATCCGGGGTCTTCCGATGGGGTTGAGGCTAATTAGTCAGGCTGGATGGTGCTAATGGGCCATTAGCTGGGATCAGATAACCAGGGTGGGTGGTGCTTGCTGTCGGCAGGAGTGCTTATCTCAGTTGAGATAAGGAGTCCCAGGTGTGTAATTATGAGATTTATCCAGCTTTTGTGGGTGGTAATAGAATATATAACTAACCCAGGACACCCAGCCAGCATGGGTTTAGGAGAGGTAGGTCGTGTTTGACCAACCTGATCTCCTTTTATGACCAGGTGACCCGCCTGGTGGATGCAGAAAGGGCTGTGGATGTTGTCTATTTGGACTTCAGCAAGGCCTTTGACACCGTCTCCCACAGCATACTCCTGGAAAAGCTGGCAGCCCATGGCTTGGACAGGAGCACTCTCTGCTGGGTTAAGAACTGGCTAGATGACTGGGCCCAGAGAGTGGTGGTGAATGGTGCTGCATCCAGCTGGCGGCCAGTCACTAGTGGTGTTCCTCAGGGGTCTGTGCTGGGGCCAGTTTTGTTCAATATTTTTATTGATGACATGGACGAGAGTATTGAGTCTTTCATTAGTAAATTTGCAGACGACACTAAGCTGGGAGTGTGTGTCGATCTGTTGGAAGGTAGAAGGGCTCTGCAGAGAGACCTGGAACGATTGGATGGATGGGCAGAATCCAATAAGATGAAATTCAATAAGTCCACGTGCCGAGTCCTGCATTTTGGCCACAATAACCCCCTGCAACGCTACAAGCTGGGGACGGTGTGTCTGGACAGTGCCCAGGCAGAAACGGACCTGGGGGTACTGGTTGACACCCGACTGAACATGAGCCAGCAGTGTGCCCTGGTGGCCAAGAAGGCCAACGGTATCCTGGCCTGTATCAGGAACAGTGTGTCCAGCAGGACCAGGGAAGTAATTCTTCCCCTGTACTCAGCACTGGTGAGGCCGCACCTGGAGTACTGTGTCCAGTTCTGGGCCCCTCAGTTTAGGAAGGACGTTGAGATGCTTGAACGTGTCCAGAGGAGGGCAACAAGGCTGGTGAGGGGCTTGGAACACAAGCCCTATGAGGAACGACTGAGGGAGCTGGGGTTGTTTAGCCTGGAGAAGACTCAGAGGTGACCTTATCACTCTCTACAACTTCCTGAAAGGTGGCTGTAGTCAGGTGGGGGTTGGTCTCTTTCTCCAGGCAGCAACTGAGAGAACGAGAGGACACAGTATTAAGCTGTGCCAGGGGAAATATAGGCTGGATATTAGGAAAAATTTTTTCACGGAAAGAGTGGTAAAGTACTGGAATTGTCTGCCCGAGGAGGTGGTGGAGTCACCATCCCTGGATGTGTTTAAAATAAGATTGGATGTGGCACTCAGTGCCATGGTTTAGTCGAGGTGTTAGGGCATGGGTTGGACTCGATGATCTTGAAGGTCTCTTCCAACCTGGTGATTCTGTGATTTTTTTTCTGTTAACAACTTTACTACTCTGCTTACAAGCTTCAAGTATTCCTACCTGTAATAAACAAGCCAAGTCTCAAAGTAAGAAATGGCAAATGATTTATTAGGGACAAAGTCAATAAAGCAAAAGTGACAGCACTGGGTGCTTGACCTAGTCAGAGGCGCACCAGCTAGTACTGGTGACACCTCTTATATACTCCTCGAATCAGTTCGAATGTTCCAGAAACTTCTCTGGTTCGCCCCTTTGAGCATGCACAGTCCTGGGGGGCATTCTACAGGGTGCAGTCTTCCAGAACCATTCTTAACAAACATCAGCATTACAGTAACTTTTATCAAATACAGCAATTCCCAACCTTAGTATTACAACTCCCAGCAAACACAACAACTCTTAGCAAACACTTAGCAAACACAACAATTCTTAATAAACACAACAACTCTTGGCCCTAGCGAAAGCCAACATCTTGTTCCCATTTCTCACACTACCTATTTGAGTTTATATTACCTTTTATTTTAATCTTCTACCAATCTCTGAAATACCTAGTGTCATGGGAACTGCTTCCTGTAAAATAATTTAGGCTATCCATAGAGTGTGAGAAGTATAGAAGCTGAAAATGCAGAACTATTTTCCCTTGTGTCTAGTTTCTGGTGACATGGGTTCAGCTGACAGGGATTTTTTCTAATTTTTAGCACTATTTTAAAATGTATTAGACAAATTAGTGTAGGTAGTTCAGACAAATAGTGTTATCAAATGTATCTTACCAACAGTAATGAAATCTGTCTCAGATCATAGTGTTGCGGGCAGGAGGGGATGACAGGGTGGAGGGGATGTACCACCACAATATTGAAGACAGCTTTCTGGGCTAGGGAAATATTTTTATTTCATACACTGAAGAGACCTTCCTGAAGTTGGATCTGTTCAATACCAATGGGGCTGTCTTTGCCAGCTAAATACTGGTTAAACAAGTTAAAGAATGTGCCCTTAAAATTGGGTGGGGATGGTCTTTGATCTCATGTCCTTGTCATCTTAAAGTTCTGCTGTGCTTTTTTCTCCACCCTCAATGAAAGAGGATCAGATTAGGGAACACTTAGATATACATAAGTTCATGGGGCCTGACAGGATGCACCCATGTGTGCAGAGGGAGCTTGCTGATGTAATTGCAAGGCCATTCTTGAGTATCTTTGAGAGGTCATGGGGATTGGGAGAGGTTCTTGAGTACTAGAAGAGAGCAAATGTCAATCCTGTCATCAAGAAGTGTAAGAAGGAGGATCCAGGGAACTACATGTTGGTCAATCTCACTTTGGTCCACGGGAAGGTGATAGAGCAAGTAATCCTCAAAGCCATTTCCAAACACATGAAGGACAAGAAGGTGAGTGGGAGCAGTCAACATGGTTTTATGAAGGGGAAATCATTCTTAACCAAGCTAGTAGCTCTCTAAAGCAAGTTGACTAGCTTGGTAGATGAAGGAAGCAATGGATGTTAGTTATCTTGACTTCAGTAAGGCTTTTGACACTGTCTTCCCTGACACGCTCATAGAGAAGCTGACAAAGTATGTGTTAGAGAAGTGAACAATGAGGTGTATCAAAAACTGGCTGAATGGCCAGGCCCAGCCTGTCAGGGTTGTGATCAGTGGCACAAAAGCCATTTGAAGGAAGTCATTAGTGTTGTACCCCCAGGGTTCAATACTGGATCTAGTTTTATTTAACATCTTCATTAATGATCTGGACGTAGGGCAGAGTTTACCCTCAGCAAGTTTGCAGATAATGCAAAATGGGGAGGAGTGGCTGATATAGTAGATATTTGTGTTGCCATTCAGAGGAACCTGGACAGAGGATCCTCATGAAGTTCAGTAACAGGGAAAATGTGAAGTCCTACATCTGGGGGAGTAGTACTATGTATGCTGGTACAGGCTGGGACCTGACCAGCTGGTAAGCAGTTCAGCAGAGAAGGACTTGGGGGTCCTGTTGGGCAGCAAGCTGACCATGAGCCAGCAATGCATCCTCACAACAAAGAAGGCCAACAGCACCTTGAGCTATGTTAGGAAGAGTGTTGCCAGCAGGTTGAGGAGAGTTCATCCTTCTCTACTTAGCACTGGTGAGGCCACATGTTGAGTGCTGTGTCCAGTTATAGGCTCCCTGGCACAAGAAAGATATGGACTTAGTGGAGTGAGTCTAGCAGAGTCACATTCCTCCTATAATCTGTAATGGGTGTGGATGTGGGAAAATAAAAGGTAGGATTACATGTTTTTACACTTGATTATGATTCACGAAAATGTTATAGTATTTATAGTTAAATATATTAAAAATGTGATACTAAATGCATTTCCTCTAGTTGGAACTACTTAAACCACTGGAAAAATAAATGAAAATAGTCTCAAAAAATCACAGCAATTTAATGTGAGTGCATATTATCTTATATGCCACAGTCCTTTTAGAAATCTGTACTTTAATAATCAGGCTCATTTTTTCTTATTTGACCTGTTTATAGAAAACAAAACATGCTAGAAAGATCTGATAAATGGAAGTGAAGCTAGAAGAAATTCAGGATAAAGGATCATTATAATGGAGCAGGAGTGATTACTTAAATTAATTTTTGTGTAATCAGTTTATTCTAGACCTCTGTATCCTTTGTTTTCTTGATAATATGTTTAAAGCCAGGTTGGAGACATTTGTAAAGGAAATTACTATTGTTCCACTGTGTTAGCAGAAGCAGTGGAGGAGACATTATATGAAGTTCTAGTATATGAAGAAAGGTTGGATCATTACAGGACTGGGCAATCACCAACCATATGAAGTTTAACAGGGGCAAGTGCCAGATTCTGCAAGTGGGACAGGACAACCCTGGATGAATGGACAGACTGGGGAATGAGATGCGGGAAAGCAGCACCACGGAAAGGGACCTGGGGGTCCTGGTCGACGGCAAGTTGAATATGAGTCAGCAGTGCCCTGGCAGCCAGGAGGGCCAACTGTGTCCTGCGGTGCATCAGGCACAGCATCACCAGCCGGGCAAGGGAGGGGATTGTCCCATTCTGCTCTGCACTGGGGAGGCCTCACCTCAAGTCCTGGGGGCACCACAATATAAGAAAGATATTAAACTATTAGAGAGTGTCCAAAGGAGAGCAACAAAGATGGTGAAGGGCCTTGAGGGGAAGCTGTATGAGGAGCAGCTGAGGTCACTTGGCTTGTTCAGCCTGGAGGAGACTGAGGGGAGACCTCATCACAGTCTACAACTTCCTTGTGAGGGGAAGAGGAGGGGCAGACACTGATCTCTTTTCTGGTGACCAGTGACAGGACCCTTGGGAATGGCCTGAAGCTGTGTCATGGAAGGTTTAGGTTAGATATTAGGAAAAGGTTCTTCACCCAGATGGGTGGTTGGGCACTAGAACAGGCTCCCCAGGGAAGTGGTCACAGCACCAAGGCTGCCAGAGCTCAAGGAGCATTTGGAGAATGCTCTCAGTCACAAGGTGGGATTGTTGGCGTGTCCTGTGCAGGGCCAGGAGTTGAACTTGATGATCCTTGTGGGTCCCTTCCAACTCAGCATATTCTGTGATAAGGGTTCCAGTGTTTGAGTTGGAGACTTGGGCTTTTCTTGTTGTTTGTTTTGTTTTAAAGCTTTGTCAGTTCTAATTGTTTCCAGCATTTTATACGTCTGGCATGGAAACAAAAAAAGTCTAGGTCTGTCTATTTGCCTTTTCTTTTTAGTCCATGGCTTTTCTCACAACTGCTTCCTGGTTTAGCACTGTAGCTAAGCAAGTTCAGAAATGCACCTGATTCTGTCTAGTGGCTCTACAATTACCCTGTCTGCAATGAGTCTGGTATGTGCCTGCACTGTATCCCCATTTTTTTATGTGCTATGCAGAGTTATGAGCTGGACCAATGGATGCTTGCTAGGATTCTGCAGTATGCTTAGTCTATAATGCTCTCTCTCACATTTCACTAGTGGTTAGAAACTACTGCCACATATTGCCAGTCTGCCTATTTGGTGAAATTGTTCAGGAGTGAAGGAGGCTGAAATCTGTAACTGAGATAGTTGTGGTGGCAGGAGCCCCTAATTTAGGACAAAGGGCATGACAATGAGTAAGCAGCCTATGTTTTGGGGTTTTTTTTTCTCCTGGTAAATGTGAGGCAGCAGAGATTTTTAACAAAATATATTTTTACAGCAGGAAACTACACAAATTTTATTGAAATGTGAGAAATTGTGTTTGGTGAACCTGAGATATATTCCATAACACTGTTTTGGATAGTTTGTTCAACTGTATCTCCTTGATCTATGTATTTCATGCCCTTGTTTTATATGATAACTGCTTGGAGGTTTTTAGTTTTGTTGCAAATGGAGTGATGCACTTCACTCTTAAGAAAGAAGCAACAATATACTTTATAAACAGTGAGTTAACAGAGTTCAAAGGTAAATGCAACAGTGGTTTAACAGGATTTGATGGCAAGGTACACTTGCTTATTTACTGCATAGAGGACAGTCAGACAGAATTGTCAGGGAGACCTTTCTGTTGAGTCACGAGGTGCAGAAAGCACCCCCTTGCTTTCTAAACACCTTCTCAGAAAGGAGTCCAGGTGTGGCTGGATCCAATCCTAACTCCAGACTTGGTCAATGCTTTATATCTAAAGGATTATAAGTGCAATACCAATCCTTTATATCACTTAGCTAACATTTCAAAGTTTATCATGCTATTAATCACTTACCGAGGATCTGTTGTGGCAAGGAATCTCTCAACCTCGAGGAATAACCTTGAGAGGTGTCCCTGCTCAAGGGGAGAATCTGACGTGCAGCTTGCTGCCATGCAGGAGAGCTCAGTGGGTCCTGGGCTGTCTGCTATTTATAAAGTAAGATGATTGACTTATAGTCATGTTTGCATACCAGAAAAATGACTGGGTCACTATTTCAGGCATCCCTTGGCTACCATGTTGCCATTTGTCCCCCAGTGTCCACAGTAAGCTGGATGCAGCCATCACAACCCCCACTGGTGGTTATGGTTTAAGTGTTTGTGTGTGTGGGGATAGCATACCGTGACACTCCACCCTGTGACTATAGTCAATTCATCTTACTTTCACAGAGTGGTGGCATGATCATTTCTTGCCTCTGTGCCATAAATAGTATATTGATGGTTTGTGCACTTATAGAT
This sequence comes from Amblyornis subalaris, assembly GCA_018881555.1. Classification (NCBI taxonomy): domain Eukaryota; kingdom Metazoa; phylum Chordata; class Aves; order Passeriformes; family Ptilonorhynchidae; genus Amblyornis; species Amblyornis subalaris. Next base: position 32,984 of record JACAXG010000420.1, read on the forward strand.
CCATGGTAAGCACTGCTATTTGTTAATTTGTGTGTTTTGGGTATCATGATGAATATTGATTAGAATTTTGTGTCTATTGTTTTGCATCCATTCTAGCAGTTGACACAGGTCATCGTTTTGTAGTAGTTTATTCACCAATGCAAGATTCATTCTAATGGGCGTAGGCAATAAATCTTGACTCAATGTATAATTAGATTGTAACAACTGATAAGACATAACAGGAGCTGAATAATTCAAGTCACATCCCACAAGTTTTTTGATTAGTTAATTGATGGAGTACTTTGGGAAGTCTCATATTCCATTGAGCCTCGTGTGGTTTTAGATTCCTTTTCAATAAGCCATTAGTTTTTTCTGCCATCCGATTTGAATAGGGGAAGTATGGGGTGTGGAATACCCATTTAATTCCCTCTTGTTTTGCCCAGTCATGCACTTCCTTCCATGAAAAATGTGAGCCATTATCTCTTTGGATAACATCAGGAGTAGGTAAATTTGAGAACTAAAATGATAGCCCCTGCACTGTATTTCACCCATCGTCTTTCTGACACTTAATCACCATAAGCAAGCTGAGACTACCTTCCATTCCTGTGAGGATGTATCAGTATCCTGCAGAGGATTTGAATGGTCCGATATAATCAATTTGCCATGTAGATCATAAAGTTTTCCCTTCATTGATATGTAGAGGTGGTGCTTTAGCAGGATGATCTGCTTGTAATTTCAATCTACATTGGGGACATTCTATAAGAGTAGTTTCACAAGTTTTTCTGTTCATAGTCCATCCCTTACTCTCTACAGCAAAATATAATGCTTTTTTACCTGTGTGGCCTAAGTTTTGATGCAACCATTCCCCCAGGTGATGCCACTCAGGATTTAAGGTAATTGTCCTAATTTTAGTTAGCTCATTTGCCTTTTGATTCCACTTTGTGGCTGGTTGATTATCCTTAGCATGAGCTTTTATCCATCTCGAAAGGTGTTTTCCTGGCCATATCTAGTAATAATTGCCAGTCTTTGCTACTCCAAACTGAGGATCTATTTACTTTCCAATTCAAGGTTTCCCATTGACAGAGCCACTGTGTGACACCAGCCAACACAGTGTAAGAGTCTACATATATAATTTTTGCTCCCTTCTGTGCTGCCAAGACAACTGCTCTTATTTCTCCTACTTGTGCACTGCCTTCACCACCTTCTATTACTTGTGTGCCAGTGGTAATATCTAATGCAACGGCCTTATATTGCCATTTACCATTTACCCTTTTTGCTGAAGCATCCATAAACCAAATGTTTTCTGTTGGTGTACCGTCAGTGAGGGGCAGTGCATCCAGAATTGGTGAAGGTTTAAAAGTTTGTTGTAATGCTAAAGGGTCTGGTTTTATGGGCATCTGCAATTTGGAAACCTTAGTGTGTCTTTCAGTTAATTGCATATTTTCTGCAACTCCTGTTAGGTAGGCATACCATTTTCTGATAGTGGGTTTTTGTGCAACTTCTTCTGGGGGAGCAGTCCCCTTTAGGATTGCTTCTAGTAAATTAAATGGTTCTCTAATTTGCACAGGTTGTCCCTGATGTATTTTCTCAACTTGTTTCACTGCTCAGACTAAAGAGAAGTCCCTTTTCCCATTCAGAGTATCGTTGTTCTGTTTCTTTAAATGCAGTTGAGCTAAACAATAAAGGTTTTCTTGGCCCATGTTCCGTGAAACCCCATTCAGCTATAATAGGGTTGCAGGGGTGTACTGGTCCCAATGACCGATATATTTTTAATTCTTCACTTACAATTTTGACCACCTCTTTGTGTTCTAATTTCCACTCCCAGGGTTTGTGGTGGTTTTTTTGTAAGGAGATAATTTCAAATTGTCTCTTTCCATAAGAGTGAGTATAATGAATGGGAAATGATAAAAAAGCCTCCAATATAATAAAGTTCCCATTAATTGTTGTAACTCCTTTCTTCATCTGGGCATTTACGTCTCTTTTATTTTCCTAAGGTATCTGAAGTAATCACTGCAGTGCCTGCTGTCCACCAAGTACCTGAAAATTTTACTTGGTCTGTGACATTTTCTGTGTGGAATCTCAATTTCTGCTTTATTGAGCACTTGCCATACTACTCCTGCTGCTTTCCCCACCTTCTCAGGGGAAGTCCCTCCAATTAGAATGTCATCTATATATTGGTACAGTTTCACATCTGGGGGGAGTGAGACTGTCTGTAAAAATTCAGCAAGTGCAGCATGAGCAATCGTGGGTGAATGTTTATACCCCTGAGGGAGCCTGTTAAAGGTATATTCTCTCCCAAGTAAAAGCAAACTCCTCTTTATTCTCCTTTTGCAAGGGAACCATGAAGAGCATATATTTTACATCTAGCACCGCCATCCATGGGTGTGCAGCAGCTTACAAAGTAGCAGGTAAGTTTGAAATGTTTGGTACAGCAGCTGTTAGCAGGGCTGTATCGGCATTCAGGAGCTGATAATCAGTTGTTAAACGCCACCTCCTGTCTGGTTTCCGAACTGGCCAGACAGGTGAGTTATATGGGGAGTGGGTTCTGGAGATGATTTGTCATTTCTCCAAATCAGCTATGATTTCAGAAACTCCATTTCATGCCACAGCAGAAATCGGATGTTACGGTATGTCAGAAATTTTTGAGTGAGTGTCCTGGTTTTGAAGGACAGGTGTCTGTCAAGGAAGGTGGGAAACGTTCCTTGAATAGAGAATGACTCCCCTCCCTCCTCCAAATTACTGTACCTTTGAAATTAAGGGGCTCTCAGGCAGAGATGTGGTAAAAAGAATAACGGTTCTTTACTAGGGTTATATATCTATACATATAAAACAAGACAGTTAAATGGCAACAATAAGAGAACAGAGAAACCCAGTAAGAGTCCATTGTCTGTTGTTGGGAGATTCTCCGTTGGAGTAGAGAGGCTGTGGTGACTCCCTCGTGGCTGCAGGGGGCGCTGTGGCACGAGAGCAGCGACCTCTCACGTGGCAATGGCGGCTCCGGCGAGTGGGACAGGGGAGATCGCTCCCGGTGCGAACCTGCGGGGCAGCAGCCCGGCTCCACCAACCTCGGCAGCGGGCAGCAAGCAGTGCAGGCAGGGTTGACTGGGGAGCGATGGACCTCGGTATCACCCACCGACAGACCAGCAGAAGGCAGGAACAGCAGAGATGAGCAGACCCCGGTGCCGACCCACGTGGAGCAGAAACCCAGGCTGGTGGCAGAGACAGCAGAGGCAAGCAGCTCCGGGCGGCAATTGGTTATAGTGTAACTCTGTACCCTGTGCCGCCGCGGGACCCTCGTGGAGATGTCACAGTATATCCTTGCTCTGGAGCAAGCGGGCGGAGACGCCGCAGTGTAGCGGTGTTCCTGGAGCAAAACCAGCACTCTGCTGCAGACACAACCTTCGGAGCCAAACGCCGAGCGGAGAAAAGCAGCGAGCCCGGTCTCCGCCCACCTCTTGCCAAAGTCTCGGGCAGTTCCCCTTCATCTCTCGCGATGATAAGCTCCAGCCTCTGGGGAAACAACCCCCTTGCCAATATTTCCAGGTCTTTGTTTTCTTTAATTGGGGGAATTGTCCTGGCCTCTGGGCTGGGCAAGTGATCCCTTTTGTCCTTAAGTATCGTCCATTCTGGGTGATCAGCGCGGAATGCAGTTGGACAGATAACTCCCTTTTGTTCTTAAGTATCGCCCATCAGTTCCCGGCCAGCCCCTCCCCACCTACACAGCCTCCCTGCTACATGGGGGGAAAGAAAAATTTCATTTTTTGAACCCATAACTGTGAGAGAGTAGGGGGCTGCGCAAAGTACATGCACTGCAGCCTCCCCATTTTTGCTGAGGCTGGGATCAATGTCTGAACCAAAGGACTGCACACCACCATTTGGCAAGCACCAGGTTCAGCCATTTAAAACATCAAAACCTAAAATATTTTCATGATGATTAATTGCGAAGCAAGCAGTGGCCATGTACTTCTTGGCCAGGAACCTTAAATTAACCTTGGCAGTCTAACACACAACACTTGCTCTGTTCACACCACTAATCTTAACTCTTTGCTGTCCATCTCACATGCCCAGCTTCTTGGCATCTTGTGCTAGTGTTGGAATTTGTGTCCCATTTCTATTAAAAACTTTGCCAATTGCATCTGAGGACCAACTGGAATTAAAATATATGGGCCATCATCACTTATCACTGATAAGCCTCCACTTTCTGGACAGGCAGGCCCAATTGCTTGGGTTTTTTGCTTTTTACCCTGCAATTCCTCCCTAAGGTGGAGGAAGGAGTTGTCTCCCTTTCTGGGGACTGGTGCCGGAGGAGCTGAAATACGCTCCTACCTTGAATCACGGCTCTGGGAATGCCTAGGGCTCATGCATTCCTCCACAATTCATTCTTCTATTGAGGGTTTTAAAATTTGCCTTTGATCTAGTTGCTGTTCCCAGTTTCACAAGTCTTACTTTGAGATCTCCTCAGGGCTTCAGGTTTTGTTTTTCAGCTGGTGCATTTTCCCAGACCGTTTCCTGACTGTAGTTAACTGTGCAGTGCATTAATTCCACTGATGCCAAAGAGATTTTTGCTTTTATGCTTTTTGTATTAATAGTAGACCTATAGTCCTGTAGCCCTGTAGCCTTTACTCTCTAACCTTATAAATTCCTAGCTAGTAGTTTTCCCTATCCCCTAGTCCCTATCCCCTAGTCCCTATCCCTATAGTCAAAATAAGACTCCTATGTCAACCTTATCACCATTAGTGTTCTGGGAACCAGGAACACTTCTCTGTCCCATGTCTCCTAAAAGCCCAAACAACAGTAGCTAGCAGCATTAGGCGGGAATTTCAGTAGGAGGCTGAGCCAAAGGGGATCACCTCATTAACCATATTTCTAATTGGAAGATTTTTATAAACTATTTTAATTTGATGTAAACCTAGAAAAATGCTATGGGTATACACACACTAGAGAGAAAGGAGAACGGACACTTGGGACGGGACACAAAACTGATCAGTGTACTTTGTATCCTGGGAGGACCTCCAATAAATGTAACTGCTTTCCCTACCCTCATAACAATCGTCCAGCTTCTTATTTTAAGCAGATAAAGGCATCACCACCCATGTAGAGAGTTGTTTAGGAACATTATTGACCTGGCTTTTATTATATTCAGCATCTCTTTTAACCTCATCCTGTTTTGCAACTAAATAGTGTTTAAGAATTGCCAGGCCTCCTCTAATTAGTGATTTTAACATTGCAGATAGTGGGACATCATGGGATCCTCATTCATGCTTATATACAAACAGCTTTTGTGACAGCTGTAGAGAGCTCACTTAAGAGATTTAATGGGGATTATGGAGGGTTCACCTCATGGTGCCTGTTCCTCCAGCCCAATAAGCTACTCAGCTGGTGAATAGAATGGGGCACATTTGTCAGGTTGGGTCCTAAATTTACAAAAACTCCTGGACCCCAATAGCCATGTGCTTTGTCCTCACTTAACATTATTCAGTCGCTGGCACTTAGGCATATTCACCACAGGTATTCAGTTTGTTTCACCTGTTTTTCTGCTATATTTATCTTGCAAATTTGTCAATTACAAAGGATACCAGGGGATGGTTTGCATAGTATGTCACAAATGACCACCCCAAGGTCCCACAGTTGTTTCCATTTTAACAATGCTTCTAGCTTCATATTCAAGAGGTTTTGTAGGGAACCAGGATTGTCTTCTGGTTTGCTGTCATTGGGTTCACCCCAAATATCTCCATCCCAGTCTTCAGGGGATACTATTAGTTTCCTAATCTGTGTGATGTTAGGGGGAAAAGAGAGCCTGTATAAGCACCATTTTGACCTTTTCTCCCAAATTTTGTCTTCTTCCTGTTATTCTTGCAGCTGCTCTATTTTTAAAGACAGCAATAACTCAGTTGCCTTCCTCTATTTTCTTCTCTCAGTCTTGTTCCTTCCTTTGTGTATTCTCCCTTTCTTTTGATGCATCTTCCAAATGGGTACCTGGCATCTTGCAGATAGCTCTTTTCCCTTTTCCATCCTTTATGCAGCCCCTAATTGCCTTTAAGTGGTCTTCAATGACTCCCCAATTATGCCCAGTCTTCTGAGAATTTGGGATTCACTCCATGCCTTGGTAAATAATTGGTGATACTACTTGCCATCCTGCCAATTTGATGCAAGTGTTTCCAGATGCTTTAAAACTGGTGTCAAATACTTTGTCACAAAAGGACCTTATTGACTCGACCATAAAAAAAAAACCCAGCCCAATCTTTTTTTGATGTTGGTTAAGCATACTTGGTTCAGTGTTCTTATTTTAGCTGCTCATGTGGCTTGAAGTAGGTGACTGAGTTATATTTATGACAAATTTTACCTAAATTTATGGGCTATGGGAATATTTTTTTTCTGAAGTCACTGTGCAATACTTGAATCAGATACCAGAGACTATTACTGGGATTAGACTGAATATTTTGACCACTCTGATTAAAGGAACTTGAATGCATTTGAATATTAATAGTATAACAGCATTTCAGTATCTTTTTCTTGCCTTTTTAGAACTGTGCAGCTCTGCTTCAGTAATAGACAACCTAAACCAAGCTAGCTTTTATGATACTTCTGTTAGAGAATGGCAGGTATATTTTGAGTTTGTACTACCAGAGAATGATGAATTCATCATTCAATGATGAATTTTGAGCATGATCTTTTTTACCAAGAGAGTTTCTGAAAGCAGTGGAATAGTGTTCAGATCTGTGGAGCTTACTTCAATAGGTTTACTTGTGATAGCTGTATTAATGCTGTGGGAGTACAACAGCTGTGACCTGGAGTGATCTATTATGATAATCTATTCCATAATCCTCTGCTTATGCCCAAAAATTGTTATTGTTTTCTCTTTGCACACCCCCCCCTCCCTCCCGGCTTGGGGGTATCACGTGAGCCTGGCCGGGATCCTGGTGGTGGCGAGGCTGGGAGTTGTTCTCCCTCTCTTCCGGTTCGGGGGGCAGGAAGTCCCGCCCTCTTCCGGTTCCAGGATCAGAAGTGTGTCGGCTGCGTCTGCAGAGAGATGAGACCAGAGCTGTTTGTTTTCTGCCAGACCTGCTGCCCTGCCGTATCCTGCCATGGCGGCTACTGCCTGAGAGTCGAGACCGGGGCCGCACCCACCGGACCCCCGCGCTGCAGCGTGGTTTTTTCCTGCGGCGCTGAGCCACGTGGTTTTCTCTGCTTGGCTGACTTGGGTTTTGACCCAGGCAAAACACTTTTCCTTTTTCCCTCAATTGGAGAAGCTGGAGCAGCATTTCTTTGACTGCCAGGAACTGAACAGGCTGCTGCTCCGAAACTGGCAGAAGAGGGACTGCCGAGAGTGGAGCCACTCCACACCATGCCCCAAACCCCAGAGAGCCAAGCCGGGGAAAGCAAGCACACCAAAAGGCTCCAGCCCAGCTGTTTTCGCCTGCTGTGACTGCTTTCAGAGGGAAAAAAAAGTCAACATCAGGTAGCCACTGGAATTTTTCTCTGCTACAGGACTGCTCCATGGGGGCGGGCGGGGATCTGCTGCCCTTCCACATGGAGAGTCGGCACCATCTTTGGACCACGTGTTGGGAAAGGTGTATTTGTCCTGCACTACCTCCACTCTCTGGACACTTTAGGGTTTTTGTTTCTCTGTGTGTGTGGGGAAGTGGGTTCTGATGGTTTAGTGCTTAACCAATTATTTACCTTTTGTTTTCCCTTGCCTGGTGGGCAGGTATTTTGTTTGTTAATAAACCGTTTAATTTTTTTTCACTTTCATCTATTGGTATTCATTCCCTATTGGTGGAAAGGGGATTTTTGGAACCCTTTTGGAGAGAAAGACTCAGTCCAAAGGGTCTCTCTCCTAAATTTGTTTCATAACCGAGACAAGCTGGTTTATCAGTGATAATGAACAGTGGTTGATCTGTTGTGTGGTGTGTGTATGTAAGAGAAGGCTTGCTAGCAGACAAATGAATTTTTCATGGTCTGACAGGAATTTGTTTTAATTATACTGAAAATGCTTGTACAGGTGCATATTATTTACTTTCATTTTATTCAAATACTTTAAATTATTTTTAATAATTTGTTTAAAAGTAGGAAAGTTCCATATTTCTGTTGCGATCCACTTAAATATGAATTGCGGACAGAACTTCAGGTTTGAATATTCCCTGAGACGAGATTAAAACTTAAACGAAGTTAAATGTTGATACCAAAAAATTGATATATTTCATTTAACAGTAAGAGGCAAAGAGAAAAAAAAGAGAAAAGTAGAGAAAAGTTGTGAAAAAGCTAAGATTACTTTAAAAAAGCATAGGATAGCTCACCACCACACCTTGCTACCTTTTTGCCGCTGAGACAGGGGAGTGGGGGGTGAAACAATTTGTGCTTCTTTGTCTGTCTTTCTCTTTCTTTCTTTCTTTCTTTCTTTCTTTTTCTTTCTTTTTTTTCTGCCATTTGAAGCATCTTATCTGCCTTTTCTGGTCTCAGGAGCAGCTCAGCTGGAATGCAGTCACTTGTCCTCTGAAATGCAGATGTGGTGCCCGATCCCTGCAGCTGAAGCTTGGTCCACTTGCGGCACTCTCACCACAGAACGCAGGAGGGGGGGGGTTCTTCACAACTCACTCGTGACTTCAGTCCAAGGATGCAGGATCAGGGGGGATTTTTCCCCGAACTGGTGGTGTCAGCTCCTGGAGGCCCCAGGGTGTCTCGCAGCAGGCGGTGGGGGGAGGGGGGGAAGGCGAAGGCCAGAAATTCTGCCCTTCTCTTTCTCCTCCCACACTTTTGCACAGGTCTTGCCTTCCTTTTTATGGGCCTCAAGGTGGGCTGCTCACAGTAGTTTTCATGTGTTCAAAAGAGATTATGATAAGCAGGCATAATGACAAAGCACTTGTTGAGGCATTTCTCCTATTATCAGGTCCTTACATCCCACCCCGTGATTCGTCATTATTTCGTGGGACATCAATGTAGCTTTCTTCAGTGGTGGAGATATGAATATAGTGTACAAAGGGAGAGAAGGAAGCAAGCAAATGTTGTATCATGCATTTAACCAGGCCAGTGCCAACAACTATGAATACAATTCCAATGACAATTGTTATTCCAATTTGTGCTAACCATTTTCCCCACCCCCTGAGCCCTAAAGACTCTAGGATGGTAGTGACCCATGAACTATCAAACACTTCTCATGGCTGCATTGCTTGAAACATTCCTAGTACGATTACTTATTTCTTTCATCTTAGCTCGTGCCTCCTTAGTGGAGGTAGAGGCATTATGAATTGTTACACAGCATTCAGTTTCTGACAAATTTAACATTCCACAAACTCCTTGTTCCTTTAACAATATCATATCTACGGCTAATCTATTTTACTAAGTCATTTTAGTAGTTTGCTGGACTTGGGTGTTTAATTYTCCAAATGCATGTTGTGTCCAATTGCTTAATACACTTAATTGCCAGGTAATATCTTCTAATACAAATTGGTGTCTGTTGGGGGTTAGGTTTTTCCCATTTGTTGTCAGGGAGATGGTAAATGGACAAAAGGAGGTAGCCAGTGCCTTGACATACCCTTGAAATGGTTCTGGGGGAGGAGGCAGGGAACGGGGTTGTTTTGGCAGTTTCTTAGCTGGGAGTAGTCAGTCTTTGCCCAGCTTGGAGGGGAGATGGTTGTGATGTTTGGTGCTGGGCTTCTGCCCAGAGGACCTGCTGCTGGGGAACTCTCCTTGCTGCTTCTCCTTACCGTTGCTAAACCCGCTGCTGGCAGGAGCGGCCAGTGGACTGGGACTTTTTCAGCACTCACCCTCGCTAGGAGAGACCCTCACCATCTACATGGGTGTTTCAGGGGAAAACTGGGCCCCCACCTCCTCCCTCTCTCTGGAGGGAGCACCTCCTGGCTGATGACTGGAGCCTCGGCTGCTGCTGCCATCGCCAGGATACTGCACCAGACACATGAGAGCCAGGGGAAAACCGAACACCCCCCCACCTTCTCTTTCTCTCCGAGGCTGCCATTACCCCCTGGGGAGGCTCAGGGCTCGCACCAGTGTGTCCTCTGAAGCTGCCTGAGCCAACAGCGCCCTCTGAAGCCACGGGGGAGTCACTGCAGCCTCCCTGCCTTGACACGAGCCAACAGCGCCCCCTGCTGGTTTTTGTTGTAGCTACACCAAAGGAGAAATTGCTTAATGGACAGGAAAAGGCTGTTATTGGGTTTTCTTTTCTTGTTGTTGTTGTTGTTGTTATTGTTTGTCTGTCTTGTGTTATATATATATTCTAGTAAAGAACTGTTATTCCTTTTCCCATATCTTTGCCTGGAAGGCCCGTGTCTCGGTTTTGAGACAAATTTAGGAGACCCTTTGGACTGAGTCTTTCTCTTCAAAAAGGGTTCCAAAAAAAACACCCCTTTGCACCAATAGGAAATGAATGCCAATAGATGAAAGTGGGAAAAAAAATAATTAAACAGTTTATTAACAAAAAGAATACCTGCCCACCAGGCAAGGGAAACAAAAGGTAAATACCTGTTAAGCACTAAACTGTCGGAACCCACTTCCCCCCACACACACACACAGACAAAAAAAAAACCCAAAAAAGTGTCCGGAGTGTGGAGGCAGTGTAGGAGGAATACACCTTTTCCCAACATGTGGTCCAAAGATGACAGCTCTTCACGTGGAGGGGGCAGCAGACCCCCTCCCACCCCCACGGAGCAGTCCTGTAGCAGAGAAAAATTCCAGTGGCTACCTGGTGTTGACTTTTTCCCTCCCAAGGCAATTACAGCAGGCGAAAACAACTGGGTTGGAGCCTTCTGGTGTGCCTTCTCTCCCCGGCTTGGCTTTCTGGGGCTTGGGATTGGGCATGGAGCTGTTCCACTCTTGGCGACTCCTCCTCCACCGGTTTTGGAGCAGGAACCAGTTCAGTCCAGTTCGTGGCAGTCAAAGAAAAATGCTGCTCCAGCTTCTCCAATCGAGGGGAAAAAAGAAAAGTGTTCTGTCTGGGCCAAAACCCAAGTCAGCCAAGCAGAGGAAACCACGTGGCTCAGCGCTGTGGGAGAAAAAACCATGCGGCAGCGCAGGGCTCTGCGGGGGGCTGCAGCGGTCCGGACTCTTGGGCAGCAGCTGCCGCAGCAGACCATGGCAGCGCACAGCAGGGCAGCAGGTCCAGCAGAAAACCTAACGGCTCCGGTCTTGACTCTCTGCCGACACTGTGAACACATCCCGATCCCGGAACCAGAAGAGAGGGTGGGACTTCCTGCCTCCTGATCCGGAAGAGAGGGAGCATCTTCCCGGCCTCCCCTGAACCGGAAGAGTGCAACTGACATCCCGGTCCCCCACACCAGAAGACAGCGAGCACCATTTTGGTCTCCCCGAACCTGTAAGGGAGGGAAGTGTGCAGAAAGAGAAAACAATAACAATTTTTTGGGCATAAGCAGAGGGTCATGGAATAGACTAGATCACTCTAGGACATCCCATAATTTCAAAGTTATAATAATTTGGAGGGAAGGGTTCACCTTTCCATTCCAGGAAGGTTCCCGCCTTCCTTGGTAGACATCTGTCTTTTAAACCAAGACATTAATTGGTGCCTAATGTGAGGCTTGAGGGCATCAAGAGGAAAGGGTGAAAAGAGAATGACAGTTCTTGGGTAACCCATTTGTGTGTTGGATAGAGGAACCTTGTTAGGCAGCACCATGTGGTCTAGCCTACCCAGGTTTGGTTGGCACATGATGGTGGCTAAGTTTTTCCCATTTGCAGCTCCTTATCTAAACATGGGTCCTATGACTAAGGCCATTGTGGCTGTTTTCCAGTTTGCAGAATGGGTCAATAAGGTGAGTGTCATGGTTTGACCCGGTGTGAAACAAATCTGGTTGGTTGGAGCAGGTGATGGACAGTTGTATAAGCCACTTGATTTCAGAACACACCTCTGTGTGTGTCTTTTGCTATCTTCTATCCTCTGAAGAACATAGCATGGGGATCTGGAGTCTGCCTCCAGGTTAACCCTTGACAGTGAGGAATTCAGTGTTTGTAAACTTCCTCTGGAATGTGGGCACATGGCTATACAACTATCACAGACTAAGTTGATATCTTTGGGGTTTCCTTAATAATGGTACCTATTGTGAGGAAGCAACATGGGAGTTTTCTCCCAACCCTTCACCCACTTCTTTGGGCCTACCACAACAGCTTGTAAAGGGTTCAAATTTTCTCTAGATGCTAACGATATTGTACAATGGCTGGTGTTGCTGATATGTCTGTTCAATATGGTCTATTTAGCATTTAGAGACAGGGTGAGATTGCCTTGGGTAACTACCCTGGGATCTGCCCCAGAGACTCGTGATGCTGCCCAGGAGCATGCCACAGTGGCTGGGGACACTGCCCAGCAGCTTATCACTGCCCAACAGTCCACCTTAGAAATTAATCACTCAGATTGGATGGGGGTATGGGAGGAGATAGGCCAGGTGCTGAAGGAATACTCTCCCTCAGTTGTTTGGAAGCTTCCCCTGACCAAACGCAGATCCCCAGGAAGATTGCTGAGTGCTTGAAAGAACATCGTTCTGTAAATTCCAGACACGGCCAACTCACTGCAATGTGTTGGACCTTGGCTAACGCTTACCACACCACGATCTTAACACTACAGCACCACCTACAGTCAGAGGGAAAGTTTGATGGCACAGCAGTGGAACCAACAGATGTTACAACCATCCAGGTTCCAGCTAAACCACAAGGGCAGCCACAGCCAGAAGCAGTTGCCCCTGTGCAGAGGAGGAAGTACAAAACCAAATCGGTATGCCCAGGTAGTGATGATGAGGTACCAGGGCCCTCATAACCAGCGGAGGAGCCGGAGCCTGACATCATCACTGAGTCCCTGTTGCATGACTGTCTCCGCAATCTGTGAAAAGACATTGCACGATGGGCGCGAGGCTTTTTCGACCTGGTTGATTTGAGTTTGGGACCTTATAGGTGAAGGCGTGCAACTGGATAGTGGCAAAGCAAGGTATTTGGCATCCTTGGCCCAGGACGTGGGCATTGATCAGGTGTTCGTGAGGGAGCCGAGGCCCCTTTCTCTCTGGGAGCAGCTTATAGTGTAAGAGAGAGATTTGTTCAGAGACAGACTGCAGGAGCACCATCAGAGAATGCCCTGGAAGACCATGGAGGAAGGGATCCAACGCCTGAGAGAAATGGCGGTATTGGAGATACTTTTTGGAAGGGACAGACAACACAATGACAACCCTGACAAGGTCAGGTGCACAGCGCAAATGTGCTGTAACTTGGCACATCAGGGGCCATCCAAATCCTCCAGTTTCATGGCAACAATGCATTTCGAGGACAACCAAGAGACACTGGGTGCTGTAGCCAGCAAACTCAGGAATTATGAGAGCATGGTTCATGGCCTGATGCAGACTCATGTCTCTGCTGTGGTTGAGAGACTCAGATGACCGGGAAAAACTCAGAGGAGATTAGGGAGGAGATGAGGAAGGAGATGAGGGAGAACAGTTTCTGTCGCACTTGGACACAAAAAAACCACGCGGACTCAGCTCTGTCAAGGCAGGAAGCAAGAAGGGGCTGGACGACCCCGAGCTTGTTTATTTATATGTTCTTAGAAACCAGCGTGGATTGGAGGGTGAGGTTACCACCTCTCAATCACACTGGTCAAAGGAAAAATCCATCAAACGTCTCCGCCTAGGAGAATGGAATGTAAACAATAAGGAACGGTTAGCAAAACATGGCTATTGTTTACAGAAAGTGCATGAGAACTCTGTTGCAGAAATGAGAAACATCGAAAAACTGCAAAACTCAGGGCAACATCTCACCCTTTTTCCATTAAAAAAAGAAAAAGAAAAAGAAAAATGAACAATGTTCAGTCTGCTTGTGGAAGGACCATCGGAGCGATCACCCWCATCATCTGCATCTGAGTCATCACTCGATGTTCTACCCACTTGATGACTTTCACTTTGGTTACGGTCTCCACCTTGCCTGTCGGCCGGATTTTGCCTCTGCGGTCGCAGGTCAGGACGAACACACTTTGCAGGTACCCAGCGCACCCCAGTATCTGTGGATACACAAGCATACCCGTGCCCTGAAGCGATAAGGTCATAAGGACCTTCCCACTGTTTGGTGACTAAATTCCGCACCCGAACCTTCGCTCGAGGCTGCTGTGCCTCGTCCGAAGCCTGTAACGAGAGGTGATGGTTCAAAATGACAGGATTATTAGAATTCTGCGGTACCGTAAGGTGATTGATGGTATACAAAGCTTTTGCCAGCCGACTGTGCGGGGTTTCACCCTGCATTCCCTGTTTTTGTTTCTGAAGAACCCGCTTCAGAGTACCATGAGCACGTTCTGCAATAGCTTGACCAGTCGGAGAATGAGGAATACCAAACTTGTGTGACACACCCCACAACTGCAGGAACTGCCTCACCTCTTTCGAGGCGTAAGCGGGACCATTGTTGGTCTTCACAGCAGATGGTATGCCTAGAATGGCAAAGGCCTGCCTCCAGTGGGCAATGACATCGCGGCTCTTTTCTCCAGTGTGAGCAGAAGCCCACATGGCAGAGGAGCAGGTGTCCACCGTGACATGCACATACTTAAGCCGGCCAAATTCGGCAACTTGGGTGATGTCAGTCTGCCAAATCTCCAAGGCCCTAAGGCCTCTGGGGTTTACCCCTGCCGGCAAAGGCGCAGCAAGCATGTGAAAATCGTCGCACAACTCGACAATGTCACGGGCCTCAGTTGGTGTCAACTGAAACTGCTTCTGCAGGGTATGTGCGTTTTGATGGAAAAACCCATGCGATGCCTTGGCCTGCGCGAGTGTATCAGGCTGAGGTGCTACCCACGCTGGGTTAGCCAACTTGTCAGCCCTCGCGTTACCTTCCGCTATGAACCCTGGCAAATTGGTATGACTCCTCACATGCAGAACATAATACGGATGAACTCGGTCCTGAATGACACACCACAGGGTCCTCAGCAAATGAAACAGATCAGCATTGCCGACCTTCTTCAAAACTGAATAACCCAACCACTGTGCTATGTCAGCCACATAGGTGGAATCCGTGACCAAATTGAAAGGTTCCTGGGAAAATCTTTGAAATGCCATAAGAGCAGCCTTCAGTTCTACCAATTGGGCTGAGCCATCCTCATGACCTTCCAGGACCTGCCAATCAGATCTATCCCTCCAAGTAACAATGGCCTTTCCTGTTCTCCCCGAACCATCAGTAAAGACAGTGGGGCCGCGCACCGGCTCCTGACTATGTTTGGGCCTCAGAGAAATCTCTGTGAGTTTTGCCACTTGCAGCAACTTGTGGCTAGGCAGATGATACGTAATCTGCCCTGAGAAATTTTCCAGAGCACTTTGCAGAGAAACACTGTTTGCAAAGCTCCAGTCAAAGTCTTCCCGCTGTACCGGTAGTACAATCTTTGCGGGGTCTGCACCCATCAATTACAAACACCGTTGCCGGCATTTGACTATCAAACGAGCAATCAGCTCAAACGGTTGCCGTCTTCTGCGGCTGATGGGGCAAGAAGACCCATTCCAGGACATGCAAGGGATCGGACCATTCATCACTCCATTGGCCAATGATACCTGTGGGATGCAAATCTGGAGTGGTGATGAAAACAGTGACCTCAACGGAGGGATCAATGCGATAGACTTGTCAAGCAGAAACAGCTCGCTGCACCTCTTCCAGCACCTGACGTGCCTCAGAGGTCAATGTGCGAGGTGACTTCAAATCAGAATCTCCCTTCAACAAATCAAATAAAGGAGACAACTGCCCTGTGGTCAGTCCCAAATATGGACGTAAGCAAGTGACGACACCCACCAATTTCTGGGCATCATTCAGTGTTTTCACCAAATGCACAAATTGCACCTCTTGGTGTTGAACYGTACGTTCCAAAATTTTGACCCCCAAATATTTCCAAGGAGGTTGCTGCTGAACCTTCTCTGGAGCCACCTGCAGCCCGTGAGAATGCAAAGCATCGAGCAACTGAGGCTGTATCTGCAGCAGCTCTTCCTGGGTGGACGCAGCCACCAAGATGTCATCCATATAGTGATAAAACTGAGCATCAGGAAACTGCCTGCGAACTCCAGACAAGGCTCTGGCCACATACATTTGGCATATGGCCGGCAAATTTTACATCCCTTGGGGAAGAGTCCTCCATTGGTATCTCTGTGCAGGACCAGCATTTTTAATTGCTGGCACCGTGAAAGCAAATTTCGGTCTATCATCAGGATACAAAGGTATTGAAAAGAAACAATCCTTCAGATCCACGATGAGTATCGGCCAACCTGCGGGAAGCATGGCGGGCGACGGCATACCAGTCTGCAACGTCCCCATGCCTTCCATTACGGCATTCACCTTCCTGAGATCTTGTAACAACCTCCATTTCCCAGATTTCTTTTTGATGCTGAAGACAGGAGTGTTCCAGGGACTGGTAGAAGGCTCCAGATGACCCTGGTCCAATTGCTCCTGAACCAACTCATGAAGGGCTACCTGTTTATCTTTAGGCAGGGACCACTGATTCTCCCAGATACGTCTGTCCACCAGCCACTGTATAGGAGGCGTAGGACACTCTGCGCCCTTCACCACAGTGGCCCCCATTAAAAATCCATCCCGATGCACACCCTCGACGCAGCCAGAACATCCCTCCCCCAGAGGTTAAGAACAGTTTCAGTAACATGGGGCCTAACCATGGCCGTCTGTCCCTCTGAGTTCGTTATCACCACAGGCTTCTGGCTCACGTAGCAGCGCTTCGTTCCTCCCAATCCCGCGACAGGCGTCCCCACCGGATCCAACGGCCACTGTGGAGGCCAAGTGGCAAGGGAGAGAATCATAACGTCTGCACCGCTGTCAAGGAGCCCGCGGAGGCGGGTCTCTGGCGGTGTGGCATCAGGGATGGACAGGGTGCACCACATCTCAGGACGTTGTTTGGTCATGGCAGCAGTCCAATGAACTTGAGGCGGCCCAGTGGAGCCAAAGCAGCCGTCTCCTCGTGACCTCGACTCCGTCCTGCGAACAGAAGACTTAAAAGGGACAAGTTGAGCAATCTGAGTCTTTTCAGGAATTGTGACCGGGGGGGGGTGGGTGTGGAAACCATGACATAAATTTGTCCGGCATAATCCACATCAATGAGTGCCATATGCACAATTATACCCTGAACGGTGGCACTAGACCTCCCCATGAGGAGAACACTCATGCCATCACCCAAGGGACCAAAGGCATCCAAGGGGACTTTGTGCACTGCGCAAGAGTCTAAGACGACCGTTGCTGCTGTGCAGACATCCACACCTGCTGAGCCGCTGGTGCTGGCTGTGAGCTGGCCAAGCAGACCTCCATCGGCTCTGGGGTTCGGAGAGATACTTGTGTCTGAGCACATTTCGCACGCGTGCTCCGCACCCCATTTAAAGCTGAGCCCGAGGAAAGCTGACCATTAACAGAAACTGCCGCCTTGCAGACCTTTGCACCATGGTTTGGCTTTCCACACTGAGCACAGAAAAACAAGACAGCCGTGCCTTTCCGCACCTTTCCTCCCGGCTTCCTGCCAGCCTGGGCACTCCCCTGCTTCTGCTGCCCGCCCTGCGGCCCTGTCCAGACTGGCCGCGGGGCAGCAGCCACGGCAGCCACTTTAGAACCGGCCGTGCCCACCTGGGCACAGGCCTCAGCCATTTGACATAAAGAAGGATCACCAGGAAGTGCCCGAATAAGCTTCTTACACTCAGCATTGCAATGAGTCTTGGCAAGGTGCTTAAGCAATAGCGTCCTTGCATTCTGATCCTCCACCTGCCTCCCTATAGAGGCAGTTAGTCTCCCTGCAAATTGCAAGAAGGATTCACCATCCCTCTGTGCAACATCCACAAACTCCTCCGCAAGAGCAGCCATCTCAATGGTTTGAATCAACGCTGCCATGCCTACCTCTCGGCACTGATCGACCACAATATAGCCCAGGGCAGCCTGCCTGCGAGTGTCAGTAAAATCGCCTGTACCCAGCAGCATGTCAATCCCAATCCCAATCCCACGTCTGTGATCCTGCTGGTCCAACACAGCATTCTGCGCTAGTGTCCTAGTTGCTAACTGATGCCATTTCGATTCAAAGATGTCATATTCCACAGGCTGAAAGAGAACACGAGCCAGAGTCTGGATATCAAAAGGTACTAGTGGACTAGCATTAAAAACTCTCAGCAGCTGCATAACCTCACCAGACCCCAGACCATATCTTCCAGCCTTCTCCCAGAGGTCCATCAGAGCCTTCCACGATAAAGGCTGATAGGTGTTTTGATTGTCACCGAGAATAACAGGGAAAGCCTGGAGACTTTCCGGTGAAACTGCAGCACCTGCTGTGTCCCGTCCCATGGTGTCCACAGGGACTTCAGCCGCAGCAGGGCTAAGGGGCTTATCGCCACAAGCCACGGGGCGATGTGACTTAGCAGAGTCACCCACTTCCTCGACTTTTGCTTTCACATCCCCCCAGAATTTCGCAGGATCCTGGGGACGAACCGTGACCCTACACGGCAGAAGAGTCCACAGGGCAGACGAAGGGGACGCGCCAACCCGAGATCTGAGATCCCGGGGAGGCACCAGCCCCCCAGCTGCATCACCGCCTGCGCCAAAAACAAACAGTCCGAGACCTACCCCCGCTGCCGCTTCGGCAGCTGAGGAATGCCGCGGGGGCGAAGCTGTGCCAGGCGGCACCCGGCTCTCCCCAGCCCCAGCAGAGCCCGCGGCATCCAGGGCTCCAGAGGCGCTCACCACCACAGGCGCAGGGCAGAGCGGGGCCTGCCTGGACTCCCCCCGCCCCTGCACGGGGAGGGGGCGAGCCACCAGGAGGGGTGGATCCTGCAGGGCCGCAGGGCGCTGCCGCGCCACAGGCAAAGGCCCGGATGGTGACGGGGCGGGCTGCACAAGTCGCGCGGGGGGGGGAACCGCTGAGATTGAGCCCAGGAGGGTCCCGCCGGTGGCGCGGAGCCCGAGCGCAGAAACCGCCCACCCCAGGGGGAGTCGCGCGCTCTCTCTGGCACTCGGAGCCTCTGCCAAATCCAGCAGATCTCCGGTTACTAAGACCTCACGCCCCCCGGGGCCGGGCTCGGCGCGAACTGTCGTGTCAATCTCAGCCGAAGCCGACCAATCAGCTGCCTCCTCATCAGCAGAGGGTGGGTCAAATTGCACGCCCGCTGCCCCGGGGGGGAACTTTGTGGAAACACCACAATTCGGGCATTCTACAGTTAAACTTGCCCAGGCCAAGGACCCTGCCCCCTCCCCCAGCGCCGAGAAGGCGCAGGGAAAAGGGTAGTCTTCGCCGCTCCGCCGCCCCCGCCGAGATCCCGGGGCCCGGAGGGGGCGGAGCCAGCGCCGCCAGCCCCCCAGGGCTTTCTGAGGCCAATTTGTCCCTGAATGCCTGCCAATCATCCCAGATCGGCTGGCTAGCGAGCCGAACGCTCTCCGGGGGGGCCCATCTCCCACATCAGTGACCTGAGGCGGGAGGGGGAGCTCCGGCGCTGTTTGAAACCTGAGTTCCTCCTCCTCTTACACCTCAGCCAGCTCGGAGAGTGCTCCCGGCTTGCTGAGCGAGTCCACGGGAGTGGCCGTTCCCGACAGACTGCCACGGCTTTGAATAACAGAATTCACGCGTCTCCAGGAGATCAACAACTTTGCCACATCTAGACTAAACTCCATGGCTAGCATATCGATCAGAGCATCTCCTATCTCCACCCAAGTTGCCTTAGAAAAAACATCTCCAGACTCCTGGAAGAAACCCCGTTGTTTCCCCCAGAAATACACATTTTCCAACTCTGTTCTAGAAACCGAGACTCCCTTTCTCTCCAACGCTATCTCTAAAACCTCTAACACCAAGGTATCGCATGAGGAATGCGTAATAATAACCATGTTTAAAACCCTAGGTGCCAGGGAAAATTCCCTACCTGACAAAGCGAGCCTGCACTATCTACGTTCAGGCACCAGATGTTGCACTTGAACACGAAAAAAAACACGTGGACTCAGATCTGTCAAGGCAGGAAGCAAGAAGGGGCCGGACAACCCCGAGCTCGTTTATTTATATGTTCTTAGAAACCAGCGTGGATTGGAGGGTGAGGTTACCACCTCTTAATCACACTGGTCAAAGGAAAAATCCATCAAACGTCTCCGCCTAGGAGAATGGAATGTAAACAATAAGGAACGGTTAGCAAAACATGGCTATTGTTTACAGAAAGTGCATGAGAACTCTGTTGCAGAAATGAGAAACATCGAAAAACTGCAAAACTCAGGGCGACAAGTTTCCATGTGGCACCAGTGCGAACCAGAGGCCCCGACATCAGAGCCCGATGTCCCCCAGCTAGAGAGAAGGGGTACACCCCACAATCTGACCCATGGTTCTTCCTGTATGACCATGGGGAAGATATGAGGTGAGATGGAAAACCCACTTCTGTCCTGGCCGCACGGGTGCATAAACTCAAGGAGGAAACTACTAACAGAGGGAGTTCCACCAAAATGAGTGTAGCCCCAGTTTCCTGTGACTGAGCTGCTAGGTATAACAGAAGGGAGGATGACATGTCTGATCCCCTTGAGGGGACCTCCAGAACATACACCCAGGAAGGGAACAGTAGCCAGAACCAGAGGGACCCTGCCTCTAGCCAGGTAGAGGCTGGGGAAAATGGGGTCTTTTGGACTGTGTGGATTTGATGGCCTGGCACATCAGAATCACAAAAATACCAGGCTTTGGTGGACACTGGTGTGCAGTGTACTTTACTACCATTGGGACATGGGGGCAGAACCCATTTCTATTGCTTGGGTGATGGGAATCACAGCAACTGACTGCTGGAAGCTGAGTTGAGCTTGATGGGGAAGGAGTGGAAGAAACACCCTATTGTGACTGGTCCAGAGGCCCCATGTATTCTGGGCATAGATTTCCTCCAGAGTGGTTATTTCAAAGACCAAAAAGGACTCAAGTGGGCTTTTGGGATAGCTGCTGTAGACAGAGGGCATTAGGCAATTGAACACCTTGCCTGGTCTCTCAGAGGATCCTTTTGCAGTAGGACTCCTGAGGGTAGAAGAACAGCAGGTACCAATTGCCACCATTACAGTGCATCGTCGACAATACCGCACAAACTGAGACTCCGTGATTCCTATCCATAAGATGATCCGTGACCTGGAGAGCCAGGGAGTGGTCAGTAAGCCTCATTCACCCTTTAACAGTCCCATTTGGCCTGTGTGTAAGTCTGATGGGGAATGGAGATTGACAGTGGACTATTGTGGCTTGAATGAAGTTACTCCACCACTGAGTGCTGCTGTGCCAGACATGCTGGAGCTCCAGTATGAAGTGGAGTCCAAGGCAGCGAAGTGGTATGCCACAACTGACATTGCAAATGCGTTTTTCTCCATTCCTCTGGCAGCAGAGTGCAGGACCCAATTTGCCTTCACCTGGAGGGGCATACAGTATACATGGAATCAACTGCCTTAGGGATGGAAGCACAGTCCCACCATTTGCCGTGGACTGATCCAGACTGCACTTGAAAAGGGTGCAGCTCCAGAGCATTTGCAGTACATAGATGACATTGTATGGGGAAACATGGCAATGGAAATATTTGAAAAAGGAGAATAGGTCATCCAGATTCTCTTGGAAGCCAGTTTTGCCATCAAAAAGAGTAAGGTCAAGGGACCTGCCCAAGAGATCCAGTTCCTGGGAGTGAAGTGGCAAGACGGATAGCATCATATACCCCATCGTGGTCATCACCAAGATCACAGTGATGTCTCCACCCACCAGCAAGAAGGAAACGCAAGCTTTCCTCAATGCCGTAGGTTTCTGGAGGATGCACATTCCCAAGTACAGCTACATTGTGAGCTCTCTCTACCTGGTAACCTGCAAGAACAACAATTTCCTATGGGGCCCTGAACAGCAACAGGCCTTTGTCCAGATCAAACAAGAGATTGCTCATGCGGTAGCCCTTGGCCCAGTCAGGATAGGACCAGAGGTGAAGAACGTGCTTTACTCTGCAGCCGGGAACAATGGTCTTTCCTGGAGCCTCTGGTAGAAGGTGCCTGGTGAGACTCGGGGCCGACCACTTGAATTCTGGAGCTGAAGTTACAAAGTGTCCGAAGCCAACTACACCCCAACAGAGAAGGAAATCTTGGCAGCCTATGAAGGAGTTCAGGCTGCCTCAGGTAATTGGCACAGAGGCACAACTTCTCCTGGCACCCCGACTACCAGTGCTGGGGTGGATGTTCAAGGGAAAGGTTCTGTCTACCCATCACGCCACTGATGCCACATGGAGTAAGTGGATTGCTCTCATCACACGGCGTGCCCGTATTGGAAATCCAAATCGCCCTGGGATCTTGGAAATAATTACAAATTGGCCCGAAGGTGAGAACTTTGGTCTGACGGAGGAAGAGGAGTAGCAACAGGTGACACGTGCTGAGGAAGCTCCACCATTCAACCAACTGCCAACAGAAGAAACCCAATACACTCATTTCACTGACGGTTCTTGTCGTATTGTAGGGATGAACCAAAAATGGAAAGCAGCCATATGGAGCCCCATGCAACAAGTTGCAGAAGCTACTGAAGGAGAAGGTGAATCGAGCCAGCTTGCTGAATGCAAAGCCATCCAGTTGGCCTTGGACATTGCTGAATGAGAGAAGTGGCCAAAGCTCTACCTCTGCACTGACTCATGGATGGTAGCCAATGCTCTGTGGCAGTGGCTGGAAAGGTGGAAAAAGGCCAATTGGCAGCATAGAGGAAAACCAATCTGGGCTGCTGAGGAATGGCAAGACATTGCCACTCGGGTAGAGAAACTGACTGTGAAAGTCCGTCATGTGGATGCCCATGTGCCCAAGAGTCAGGCTAATGAGGAGCACCGCAACAATGAACAGGTGGATCAGGCTGCAAAAACAGGTGTCACAGATTAATTTGGATTGGCAACACAAGGGAGAGTTGTTTCTGGCTCGATGGGCCCATGATGCCACAGGACACCAGGGCAGAGATGCCACCTATAAGTGGGCACGAGACCAAGGGGTGGACTTAACCATGGACAGTATCTCCAAGGTCATCCATGATTGTGAGACGTGCTCTGCGATCAAGCGGGTAAAGCTTTTGTGGTATGGGGTGTAGGTTCCAATAATCTTCTTAAATCTTACTACAGGAGTGCTTCTTCGACACTCCTGGCCCCGCGTCGGACTTTTTATCAATTAGAGAGGTTGGACAAAAGCAACTTTAACAATTTATTGTCAAAACAACAAACCAGGCATCAGTTCCATCTGGCGTG